>CM068586.1:25672370-26207370 GCA_035048485.1 Pteria penguin | reverse complement strand
ATACCAGATAAAGTATATAGTCTGTATGTCAAGAAAACATTTGATAAATTATGCCCTCTATTATGTTATGGATTTGTCGGATGATGTTAAGGGACGTTTATATTTATCTTATATTATTTCCTCTTTGATTGTAATGATTCAATTAGTATATAAGAGTAAATTTAGATATTGTCACTACTGCAGTTGTAAGTATGTTTAAAAAATCCAACACGGCGAGAAGGTGAATTTTTTCTGTACATTTTGAATGTAAAGATGATGGATAAATCCAATGTCCAAAAATCATAAAACCAGAGGACATACAAAATCAGTGAAAATGAAAAACAAATGGAAAATAACAAAATATGTCTACTTGAAGAGCATATGTGAACCCCTGTGATGGAGTGAGATCAGGTGCCCGGGGAGAGTGAGCATCTCCTGCTTGCTAGAAACATATTGATTTTCTTGAACTTTGAAAATAAATTACTAAGATACAATGTATAACAAATTAATAAACAAAGTCTTTTATTCTAATACTTTACTAAAATAATCGAATTGATACTGGTCTCACCTGAATTTCAGGGGTCCGTGAATGTCCACTGTAGTACATTGTTGTTAGTGCCATAGCCAGGTGACACCAGGTATTTTCGTATTATACATGGACGTCACACTTATTCCCTTTGCAGTGTGGAGCTCGTAAAAAAGTTCCCCGCGGAGGAATTGACTGAAGTGTTATACCCTTTTTCATGATGTAACGTGGCTATGACACTTTCTACACAGTGTTTGTTCACATTCATTTATATATACAGTGCTGAATTATATGTTTCGTCTGTATGTAAGGGCATTCACGGCGGGTGTGGCTAGCCAAACTGGAGACGCTCACTCTTCCCGGGCACCTGGTCTTACCTCTGAATTTCATGGGTCAGTGAATACCCACTGTTTGGTACATTGTTGTTAGTGCCATAATTATGTGACACCAGTTACTTTCGTACAATACATGAACGTCACACTTATTCCATTTGCAGTGTGGAGCTTGTAAAATAGTTCCCCGCGGAGGGTTTGACTTAAGTGTTATTATACCCTTTTTCCTGATGTTACGTGGCTGTTACACTTTCTACGCAGTGTTTGTTCACATTCATGTATATATACAGTGCTGAATTATATGTTTCGTCTGTATGTAAGGGCATTCACAGCGGGTGTGGCTAGCCAAACATGAGACGCTCACTCTTCCCGAGCACTTGGTCTCACAGAATTTCAGGGGTCCGTGAATGCCCACTGTGGTACATTATTGTCATGTGACACGAGTTATTTCGTATTATAAGGAAGTGGTCTCCAGTGTAAAAATATAATGGAAATACAAGAAATGGTGACATAGGAATAACACTTTGATGGAAAAAGTTATTATTATATAATGCGGCTAGGGATAAGCAGGGAACATTTTCTTTGGCTTACATTGTGATAATAAACTAATTTAAGGAAGAACCAAGGAAATGATTAGCAAGACTTGTAAGGAAGTTCATACATCAAAGACGAAAATAAAGACATACGATTTTTAACTTACCACCACTAAGATGGGCTGTGTACATAAAAAATGATACAAGAATACACTGATGCTGTTGTTGACTGTTGAAAAAATAGTCACAGACAGACATGTGATAAATTGCCATGCAGATCGTACAGTCAATAGTAAAGAAAAAAAATAAGAGTCAAGAAGCTACATATGACAGACTGGGAATCGACTCCATTGAATTCCAAATTTAGTAGCTTAACTCTCAAATCTGTAAAATTGGCAAAGCATTGGATTGAAACATATAAGATCTTTCTTTATCAAATTACTCATGCTTCATTTCTCCAATGCTTGTGATATATATATATATAAAATAATTTATTAGTAATTGAATTTGTCAGATTATATATATTTTTTTGTGTTTCCATAACGATTGTAACGTCCTGCAATATCAATAGAAGCGTTATTTTTCCGGTCAGTTTTTAAAATGTTATATCGATTTCAATGGAATCTACCAAATATTATATACCGCATCATTTTGAAATTAACAAAAGGTAATTAGTGTAAATTAGTGATTACTTACCTGGAGGAATACCCGTCAGCAACCGGCCTGTTAAGAAGAAATACTGACTATGAAATTTGAAGTGAATTTATCACATATTTTCACTAGATTAGTCGAGTTGTTAGCAAAGTAAGCTTGACATATGTCACATAGTAAGTGGAGTCACAAAGTATATGTATGATTAAAAGTCACTACTTACAGAAAATATAAATATAACAATGAAAATAGATCCAGTATCAACATGGGCCGTAAGCAGATATAGCAGAGTCACATAATATAACGAAATGGGGGTAATAATAACTAAGGGGATGACCATTTGATTCTGGGGATGTGGGTCTGGCAAATTTGGTCGAGTGAGATTATTTCTTTTTTTTTTTAGATCTTTGAAGGATAAAATATTTATTTCCTTAATATCCTAGGTCAGATTATTTATTTTCTTGACCTTTTGTCGCCAATAAATACTTGTTAGAATTTCATTGTTATAGATGCCATTAACACATATCCTTTTATAATTATATTTGGTTAACAAAACACATTGTAATGTAAGGTAAACTCAACAAAAATATACAAACACTACTATAAATGCACAGGTCTTCATGCTACTAGTTTCTGAAGTAAAGTGTATAGTCTCTCTCAGTCTCTGGTATCCCGGGGGGGGGGGGGGGGATTTCCATTTAACACTATAGAAGGATGTATGAGGAAGTGCTGCTGTTTTGGCTATCTGTTCAAAAGATAATATTTTATTTGTTTTGTTCTTACAATGAACTATGTTATTTTTTAAATCAAAAGAAAAAAGAGGAGTTACTGGCTCAGTTATGTGGCAGAAGTCACCATGGAGCTATACAAAACCACTTCATAAATATTTTTGGAGATTGATTTTTCACATTTCTAACTTTGTGTTCACTACTTCTAGATTAAATATGAGAAAGCTTGGTAGATATTAAGCAAAGATATTTCTTAATAAAATTTTACATGTTTTAAAAGTTTTAAAGAAACTATAAAGACTTAAGGCCATATAGAATCAATGCGCATTATCATTGTGCATTGTTTTCTATGTCTAAGGTGAACAATAAAGGCCCAATTGAGACTCTTTACTTTTGTTATCGTGTATGTAAAGTGAAGATACACATTTTTGTTGTTTTACTTTTGTTCCCATTTTGAAGTTTTTGTGTTTATTTTACATTTCAATAAATGTGTTAAAATCATTTGACGAATGTCCTGTTGCACTGATTTGAATGAAATTTAAAAAGGATTGAAACACTGTCAACAAATATTGCCACCATAAATTTTGAAATGCACCATGTAAATTAACCATCAACTTTGCATGTGTGCTCAGGTGAAAGATGAGACAAATTCATTTAAGACCTCTTTTGGTCACTCGTTTTGATGTTAAAATATTGGTATGTATGGCATATAAACAAGGGGCAGACTATACAAACGGATGTTGGGGAAAGGGACTGGAAAATTGGTGGCAAGAGGACGCAAATGACAATATTCTGAACAAGAATCTGAAGAGAAAATCTCTCAGAAAGCAGTGGGTAGAGCATTTGTCCCCTGTCTGCCCCTAAAAATGGACATGCAAATATATCTTTTAAAAACCAACAATTCTATCTATTTTGTTGAACATATTGAAAAGCACAATTTGTCCAATGCTATAAGTTCCGCTGAAACATGATCATATATGAGTTACACAGTTAAGCTACTACACATTATAGTATAGGTAGAAAATTGGAAGTGAGCTGGGAAAAAAATTAACATGTTTCCATAGAACATTCAGTCTTATATGTGCATGATCTGGTATATGTACAGGCTAGTAGCCAGAATATTTATTTTCATTTCAGGAAAAGCCAGATTTTTTATTTCCATGCTTTCAGGGTCTGAATATTTATTTCCAAAAAGTGCCAGCCCCCCCGTCCTCAGAATCAAATGGTCGTCTCCTAATAATCATGTTTAGATCGCAGATAAAATATCACAGTATACAGATTGGCATACTAATAATACAATATAATTCATTTGACTGCTGCACTCATAACTATGGTCCAGGGTGAATATTCATGGACCTCAACCAGTAAGATGGTTGGGAGGAGTATGCAGTAGCTTTAAAAACCAGGTTTTGAACCAATGTTGCTTAGGCTCCGGGTTTAAACCAACGAAATTTCATTTATTTGTTACCTTACTTTATTTAAGAGGACGCTGTAAAATCATTTGAAGTAAATTTTCTACAAATCAGTATACATTAACCTGATGACAACATTATGAAAATATTAAAGTGGTTTCTTCATGTTTCTTTACATATATAATGACGTAACTTAAACGAATATACAACCTAAATAATCAAAATCAACAATATAAAGTTCACGACTGCTCTGGTCTGGAATGGTTATATGCTTTGATTAAATTGGTTCAATAGATGATTTAACATAAAATGGATCAAATCACATTTAGACAGTGGTAATGTCGCTATTGAATGAGTTATTGAAGATGTCGAGCAAAGGTTTTTAGGAATATTTCGACACACTGTATAATTATGGCACGCATAACAACAGTTATTTATGTGTACTAAAAGACACTATACCTGGCTTTGAGTTCTCATCTTCAAGGCCAACTGAAATAAAAGAATTAAAGTCTGTTAAATAGTTCACATATACACCAGTTAAAAGCAAATTTGCACTGCAATCATAAGCATGAAATTAAATAAAACTGAAAATAGAATTCCCAAACAAACAAAAACAAAAAAACAAAAAAAAAAAAAAAAAAAAACGAAGGAAAGCATAAAATATTATTCAATGAAAGACTTTTACTCAAAGCATTATAAGTTTTCAATCAAATATAATTAATCATTGAACAACTGGGGTTTTTGAAAACATGATTTTTCTATTGCAGTAAAATAAGCCTTTTCTACAATTTTAAAGGTGAACCATCTCAATTTACAGTGTTATCTTTTAGTTTATCGTTCATCATGAGGAATAGTTGAGTAAGACTTAATGTATTTAGTACTTTACAACTCACATGTTTCCTGAAAGCGCATTGAGTTTTTAGATATTATGTTGTCTTTCGACATTAATGGTCAATTGAACACCTCACTCTATGACAAACGTGACGATTTCAATTTCGCTATCACAAACTTTCCTTTCATAAGTAGCAACATTCCATCATCGCTCGCATACGGCGTATTCATATCTCAGTTAATACGTTATTCCAGAGCATGTTTTCTAATTACAATGACTTTGTTCTGAGGGCTAGGCAACTTTCAGTTAAGCTGCTCAACCAGGGTTTTATATGTGCTAGACTAGCAACGTCACTGAGATGTTCTACGGTCGTTACGAGACTCTTATTACTCCATATGATATCTCGTTATCCAGACTTTTAAATGATATTCTGGACTGAGACCGATTCCGATCATTTTACACAGATTTGACACCTTCTATACTAGAACGTTACCTAGTTTGACTTCTCCATATATAAATACATATGGAATTTACACGATTTGACTCTTTCTACTAGGTATATGTGACGGGTGTTGCTAGCAAGCAGGAGATGCTCACTCTCCCCGGGCACCTGATCTCACTCCATTACAGGGGTTCACATATGCTCTTCAAGTAGACATATTTTATTTTCCATTTGTTTTTCATTTTCACTGATTTTGTATGTCCTCTGGTTTCATGATATCTGGACTTGTGGTTTGGATTTATCCATCATCTTTACTTCTCAATATCAAGAACTGATCATTAGTACTTCACGAGTATATTGTATAAGCATTTTGGTAAGAATGGATTTTAGGTGTTTGGAGGAGATATTGATTTTTTTATTTTGTTTGTGAGGTTTTATGGGGGGGGGGGGGGGGGGGGGATTGGCCAGATAGTCTAATTTACAGTGTCATGACACTAACATCACCAGGACTTGAGATCAGGTCCTGGTGCTTGGTGTCCCACCTGTACAAAGCTCATATGCGGAAGCAAATGAACCATCTTTGAATGAAAGAAGACTTAAATCATCATTACAATATATTATTAAATTGTATGCATACTCTTCAATACCAACATTTTTTTTCGGAGATCAGATCTATGTATTCTGATTATAAATCATACTATACAGACGGTTCTAACCTTGGATGAAGATGTTTCTTCATCTATTTGTTTACCTATTAATAGTTCTATATTTATAGCCGAAGCTAAGGGGACGACCATTTCTGATTCGGGGGGGGGGGTATAGTTGGTCGAGTCAGATTATTTATTTTCAGACTTCTGAAGGATAGAATACTTATTTCCTTAATATACTGGGACGGATTTATTTTCTTGACTTTTTGTATCCAATAAATACTTGTTAGTATTGCATTGTCATATATGCCATTAACACACATCCTTCTTTGATTACATTTTAACAAAACACATTCTAATATAAGGTAAACTCAACAAATAATATATGCAAACACTATTTTGATTGCATAGGTCTTTATACTACTAGTTTCTATAGTAAAGTGTATAGTCTCTCTCAGTCTCTGGCATCCAGGGGGAGAATTTCCATTTATCACTATAGAAGGATGTGTAAAGAATTGTTGCTGTTTTGGCTTCCTGTCCGAATGATAATATTGTATTCGTTTAGACTTACTTTAAACTATGTGATATTATTGAAAAAAAATCATTTCATAATTTATATATATATATATATATATATATATATATATATATATATTATATATATATATATATATATATATATATATATATATATATATATATATATATATATATATATATATATATATATATATTTGATATATTGATTTTCACATTTTTAAATTTGTCTTCAACAATTCTAGATTGAGTTTCAGAAAGCTTGTTAGATATTAAGCAAAGATATTACTCATGTACAGTTTTACATGTTTTAAAAGTTTTAAAGAAACTAAAGATTTATGACCATCTACAATCTTTATCCAATATCATTATACACCAAAACGGCATGTAGGTGAGCTTTTAAACTTCCAGTGATTACGCGACACATCATCGTATCCTTCTATAAGACCGAATAGTAACCAATAACAGAAAACATAGTTAAGAGAAACAGTATCTGTTTTGTTTGCACATAGACACATAGTCACAAAGAAAATTGAGAATTCACAATCAAGTCCCTATTTCTTACAAAAAGTGTTATGACGTGTTATTACCCTGTAATTTCAGCAATTAAACCGGTACATTACAAGCCCACATTTCGTTATGATAGATAAACAATTTGTTAAATGTATATACTATAACACTGTGCAGTTTTGGCAATTTTACCACTGAAAACCTCATTGCTAAGGTATTCTGATCCAGATAATAATGTGGGCTGTAATACACTTCCAGTGTACATGTTCTTAAAGTAGCATTTCAGTTTATGAACATTAAGTCTATAGTGCTACCATCATCAGAAGTTGGTTCAACTGTCAGTTGCTGATAACCCTTGGATAAGAGGTTGTCTCTTCATAGTTGCTTCCCACCCATAGGGTATTTCAGCTGTGAAAGAAATATCTCTCTTGATGTTGTATTGCAGTTTTGTGGAAAATCGCACATGTCTGTTTTAAAGTATTATATATATATATATATATATATATATATATATATATATATATATATATATATATATATATATATATATATATATATATATATATATATTAATAATTAACATACTCTTCAAATATGGATCGAATATGGGGACTCGTCATAAATTCAGGTATGTAGAGATGTAAATTTACGTTGAAGATGTATCGTTTACACATGTACAAATTTATTTTTACACGTTCATTTATCGCAGTGGTTTCTTTCCCATATGCACTTTCATGTGCAAATTTTACTATGCAAAACCACTCTGCAGAAGCAGATACGTTTGTATTTATGTAGATCTATATTTGAAAATACATTTTATAACAAAGTTATATAATAATATATATAATAAAGTTTGCGTTTTAAATCCTTTCACTTAAAGCTTTACAAAATATATATATTGCAATTTTATATCTGTGAAGTCTACAAGTTTCAAGCATTGTATTGCCCATAATTGGAAAATCACCGAAAACATGACCCAATTTTCGAATATTTAACGACAATACAAAGTCCCCCGTCTTTCGTTTTAATGACAAAACGAAAATTCTCTAACATTTCTGAGGGATTACTTCATACTTTCATACAAGTCATCATAACACCGACAAATATTGGATACAAAACATCCGGGTCAACACATGCGCTATCGAGGACTTCCATGGCTTTTGACAAACGCATGAGCATACAAGGCATTTGATATAGATATTAGGGGGGGGGGGGGCGCAACTTTTATCATATATATTTTTTTTTCGTCTGTATGTAAGGGCATTCACGGCGGGTGTGGCTAGCGAAACAGGAGACGTGCATTGCTTTATAGCATAATTGAAATTATGGACCATATTATAAAATTTTATTGAAATCAGAATATACACATTGTAATGTCGTGAACAAGATGCGCTTTTCAACAATTTATGTCTCTTCTGTGATGCTCAGAATCGAAATATTGGAAATGGAATAAAATCTAAATGTTTGATGAGCAAAAGTACAATGAAATAGGTCTAGATAATTAAAGTCAATGATCCAATTACGTTCATTCCGATCTTATCCTTAGTGGTATTACTTTGGGTGAAGGTTCTGAATCACTATCTTCCATTAAGAAGCATTCCAACTACACAACACTACCATAACGGTTCTAACAGATATAGCCTAGGTCTGTATCCTACCTACAATTAATTAAGGCTTTTATGCTCCCACCAGGTATGCAGGAGGCACTGAGTATTTGCTTTGTCTGCCTTTCCGTCCTTCCGCTATTCCATCACACATTGGTTTCCGGATTATAACTCAAGTACCGTTCAACATATCTAAACCAAATTTTGATGTATACATACTTATCAAGAGAGGAGCAATTATGTTGAATTTGAGGTCAATAGAGGATAATGATGATTATATCCCTTTATGTTCATACATGTATTATTAAACATGTTATACCATTATTACAATCATCTTTCTTTTGTTACAGATGACCGTGGTCATTGTTTCTCTTTAATAAAGAGTTGAACAAATAGTAATTGTACTTATTTAGTCAAAAGGTCAAAGTCACAACAGTACTGAAAGTACTGGTTTTCAAGATGCTTTTCATATATTATTATATATCATTAACTGCTCATCAGAACTTGATTATATTTCACATATGTCAAGTTCTTAAAAATAAAGGTAATTTGATAACTTATGGTTATAGGTTTTAGGGTCAATATTTCAAAAGACAAGGCCGCCAATGTTAACATTTATCTGAGTAATGGCCCATGAAATATATTATTTAGGAAAGCTCTGTTGCTGGTACGAATTAAGCCCACACCGGGGCATAATTTTACAAATATGCTCTAGTCTTATAGTTTGTCAGCAAGAAACTAAAAACGTATTTTACATTAAGAAAAAAGCACCTAAACTCTTAGGGGAATGGTTGAGTCCACCCCTTCCCGGAATCCCCGACTACTTGTGCACATTTAAAACTCACTCCATATAATTTCAACACTAATACAACCACAAATATATTTATGTGTGTTTTAAAACTTCAAATGAGGATATTTTGTATATACGGAACACGGAAGAGCGAAATATACGGCATTCAAATTGACGCGGCGATAACCTGTAAACTCTGAGAATTGGGTCAGAACCCTTATAAAATGATCGTATTGGAAAACGTATTTAGAATTGCTCATTTTTAACGAAAGTTGGTAGGATAATGTATAACAGGATTACCTTTATTTAGTAAAAATTTCAATCTCCTAGGTTAAGTATATCGAAAGCTATTGGTGAAAAACGGCGGTAACTGGTCGCATACCAGTAAATCAAATGACCATACGAAATACAGTGACGGATTTAGAGGCCTCCCCCCCCCCTTTGGCCATATATTTACTAGTAAAAATCCAGATTTTGCACCAAAAATGGCTGAAAAGTTTGGCTAATACACATGTGGCCCCTTCCCTCCCCCTTTTCTGAAATCCTGAATCCGCCACTGAAATATACAAGACAACATAAGTACCAAACTACTTAGCCTGATTAAAACTATTTCAATCAGATGGCTGCATCTATAAACAAACATATTCTGCCATAATTCACATCAATAAGCTAAGATCGTCACCTTGTCACAGTGGTTACTCATAGACGGATTTGGCTATGATTTATCATTGTACGGTGGCGACACCTATTTTACTGCAAATGAACTTGATATCCTTCTCTGCTGCAGTGCGATTTTTGTCTCCGTATAGTCAGATGCCAGATTACCACCATATACATGTTGAATCTGTATTTCAGGCTTTAGGAGTTAGTTTTCGTCGAATTATTTGTGTTCACATTCAATTACCGAGATCCTACATTGCATGTATTACGCTTATTGCATTTGTCCGATGTCTGGTTTCCCGTACGCCTGATCTTGCCCTGGTTTATTTAGGATTCCATTTTTATTTATTTGCCATTATACCTTTTAATGTCTGTTTTATTAGTTTCGGGGTACGGTTAGCTGTGTGGTGATGTTTACGTGCTCATTTCCTAGTTAAGGGATAAACGTACTGTGTTTGATACAATCAAGAGTGAAAGTTTGTTTCCTTTAAATGAGTAATTAATTTATCATTTTCAAATCTATGTCGTAGTTTTAAAACCATGCCACTTGGAGCATAAGTTTTTCTAAATTTTCTCTTTAGAAATTTTGAAGAGTTAGTTGAGTTTCAGTACTAAGTATATCAGTGAATTCGGGCCCAGATTCTACCATATCTGAAGCGGTAATAACTATCAAACTTCGGTAAAAAAGTTCTCTTTTAGATTTTTTTTTATTACAAATGAACTTTTTATTACAATTCAGGATGGCTAACAAGTTGTAATAACTTTTTTTTTTGCATTGCAACCAGAGTTGTAATAAATTTATTACAATTAAGTCTTTTGTCAAATTAAATGACCGTCCTAAGTCGGTATCGTAATTGCACTACAATAAAATATTTTTGTAATGTGTTAAATATTCTATTATATTATTTATATTCATGTATTGTATAGCTCCATGGTGACTTCTGCCACATAACTGAGCTGGTAACTCCTCTTTTTTCTTTTTAATAATGAAAATGTTATAAATATTTTAACTTCTGAAAATGTCATTCTTCTCAACTTAACTTATTTTGTTGCCATTCAGGCCTTTATAACAATTCAGGTTGGCTACCTAATTATAATAACTTTTCCGCTCTTCAACCAGTTTTCGAATAATTTATTTCAATTCTTGCTTAGAATTCAAGAAAAAAGAGGAGTTACCGGCTCAGTTATGTGGCAGAAGTCACCATGGAGCTATACAATACATGAATATAAATAATATAATAGAACATTTAACACATTACAAAAATATTTGATTGTAGTGCAATTACGATACCGACTTAGGACGGTCATTTAATTTGACAAAAGCCAAACAAATGGTGTGGTTAACCGGTTTACGGGCCCACCTTCCCACTCACCGTAACAGCAGAACAATCAAAAGACGTACATTTAAAAATTTATAAATAATCCTCCATGTAAAGAACAAGGGTCAACAGGTATCGCATATTGAGAGGTCATAAAAATATAAACACGTAAGGTATTGTAAAAAACATAATGGTATAAAAATATATGCGACATCAACATGATAAACCGTGATCTGCCAGTCTGAAAGCGAGCTAAGACCCTAGATCTGTAGGAGTCCCGACTAACAGTCAGAGGGGACGAGGTTCAGGACCATGTCTCCTCTGAAAGAGGTTTGGACAAGGCCCGTCATATAGTCCCCACCGCCCTGTTAGTCAGCGTGCAACGTTCAACTAAAAGTCTGCATAAGGCTGTAGAGGGGCCAAATATAAGACCTATAGTCTTTTTGATGATCTCAATATCATATTGTCTATTTAGGAGACGTTTGACTATTTTATTACATGATAAAATAACGTTATCGGAGCCTTTTACTTTCCTTAGTTTATATGCGAGATCACCGTAAAAATTAGGATGGGAAATTCCATTGGATACATACTGTTGAAAAGAAATATTTAGACAGAAGTTCTGAATAAGATCTGAAGAATTTGCCGAATGTTTTTCTTAGCTTGTGATATCTGTAACCCTGAGTTAAAAGTTTAGTAGTAATTTGTAAATTTCGTTTATGAAAGTCCAAAACATCGGTGCAGCCTCTGACAAATCGAACTAATTGAGATATATAGATACCATATGATGGGAGTCGAGGGACATCGCCTACCAAGTAAGGGAAATTTACAATAGGAAATCCAAAATCCTCACGTTTATCATAAATATTAGTATATATTAGGTTGTTGATAATTTTGATGTTTAAATCTAAGAAAGGTGTAGATTTATCTCAAGTATTAGCTTTATTCAATGTGAGCTCTGGTGGATATATTTCTGATATAAATTGTTCGAATTCAGGGTTGTCGATAACCAAAATGTCATCCAGATATCTGCAAGTATTATTAAATTTGTCAATGAGGTCAAAACGTTTTGATTTTTGAATAGAAACCATAAAATCCCTCTCATAACAATAAAGAAATAAATCTGCTATCAGAGGCGCGCAGTTAGTACCCATAGGAATCCCAACTATTTGCTGATATATCTTGCCATCAAATTGCACAAAAATATTATTCATGAGAAAATCTAGTGCTTTACATAATTCCTTGCAAGTCCAGTATTTATATGAAGTATATTGTTTGTTGGAAAAGAATCCAGAGTTATTGGAAGTACATATGTACGTTTTAGATTCTCTGTGAAAACACCATTGTATAAGAGACAGTAACTTGCTTTTAATCAAATCATGAGGCAGAGATGTATAAAGTGTAGAAAAATCAAATGTAGAAATTTGAGTCGCTTTGAAATTTAGCGAAAGAAGTTTGTCTATAACTTCATGAGAATTTTTAATCGACCAAAAGTAATTGATGTTACTATTATGAAATGCGACATCTCAATATTTGATAATATGATCTTTTATAGGAGTCAGAGCAGACGTAATATGTTTCGATAGTACCGTAGTAGAGCAGTGGCTAGAATTAGATATGAAACGTGATTTATATGGACTTTTATGTAGTTTTGGGAGCCAATACATGGTTGGTAGATCAGATTTATCAGTTTTAATTTTGAAGTCGGACATGGTCATGAGGTGATCGTGCAAGGTGCTCTCTTTTGAGGTAGGGCTTTCCACATATGTATGAGTGGAGTTTAATTCGTTTTTAAGTACTTCAATATAATATAATTTTCAAACAACTATTATGTTATTACATGCTTTATCAGCGGGAACAAAGACATATTTAGCATGTAAGTCAGCTATCTTCTTTTTAATAGAATTTGTCGTCAATGTATTAGGCTGTTGAAATAAATGCGGATTTTCCGTAAAGTTCTTAATACGGACATCGACAATTCTTAAAATCTCGAATTTCCAATCATTAAGAGCATGAACCTTTACCTGTTCTTTTTTACACCAACGTTTACAATATGTAGTTAAAGCATCTTCTATAACGTCACGGCATTTATTGAAATCTATCCTGGACGGTAACCTATATTTAGGCCCTTTTCCAAAAAGGGTGCGCAATTTCTTGTCCGAAATACAGTTTAGGTCACCAGTAATAACATGACCTGCCGGTTTATAAACATATTTAGAATTTTCACAAGAACACGACGAAGGAATAGAGTCTGAAACATCAGGGTTAGATGTAACTTTATTATAATTTAAAATAAGATTTCTTATAGGCTTTTTGTACTGGTAACAAATAAGTGGAGGTTCTAAATTCTCAAAATATTGGGGGATTTTAGATGTGACTCTATGATCACGGAAATTATTAGAAATGTTACGTAGATCGAAGCCTTTATTAATAAATTTAATTTTGAGAAATTGCTGCTTGGATGGAAGAGACGGAATACGAGGAAAGAGTTTATTATATGAAAATAAAATAATCAAATTGAGTTTATATCAATCAGAATTGCGTATTTTATAATATCTGAAGCGTTCATAACTAAAAAAATAAAACCTTCAGGAAATAGAGTTCATGTCATCTTAACTTGTTTTGTTGCGATTCAGGCCTTTATTACCATTCAGGTTGGCTACCCAATTGTAATACTTTTTTTTTTGCTTTTCAACCAGTTTTCGAATAATTAATTACAATAATGCTTAGAATTCAAATACTATTTAAAAGTTCTGGCCATATTTTATAATATCTGAAGCGTTCATAACCACGAAACCTCAAGAAATAGAGTTCTTTTCGTTTTGATTTAGTTTATTACAATTCAAGTTTTCATTACAATTACGTTTTTGCATTGCAAACAGAATTGTAATAAATTTATCACAATTCAGGTAATGTTACAACTTTTTAATCCTCTGAAAATGTTATCCTCATCATAACTTGTTTTGTTGCAATTCAGGCCTTTATTATAATTCAGGTTGGCTACCCAGTTATAATAAATTTTTCGCATTTCAACCAGTTTTGGAATGATTAATTTCAATAATGCTTAGAAGTCAAGTATTATTTAAAATTTCTGGCCATATTCTATAATATCTCAAGCGTTCATAACTATGATACTTCGGGAAATAGAGTTATTCACGTTTTGATTTGTTTTATTACAATTCAAGTTTTTATTACAATTTTAGGTTGGCTACCAAATTGTAATAACGTTTTTGCATTGCAAACAGAATTGTGATAATTTTATTACAATTCAGGTTTTTATTACAATTCAGGTTGCAACACAGGACTGCTGAGAACACGCGTTTGCGTGAATAATGAAGAAAACCACAGGCCCTCACATAGACAGTAACCTATTCATTTGCCCACATTAAAATTTCTGCAGCACACACACACACACACACATATATATACACACACAGATGTATATATATATATATATATACATATCAGAGAATGCACTCTATATTCTGTGGGGTTTTTTTTCAATTCTACGCATGATTCTGTGAATTCTCACGGTAAACAATATTAGTTCTCCAACTATTCTGCATAGCGAGACCAGGAAGACTTCGTAATACACCGTTAGATACTCGGCAATAGGGTCATGTTGTGTATTGTACATTCAATTACACATACAGTTGGGTGCAGTCCTAACCTTACATTCAAGTGCACTTGACAAGTGCACTTCAAGTTTAGTTTTTCGTCCTGAAAACCAGTCATAAAGTTTAGTCAAGTGCACTTGATAACAAGTTTAGTTTAAAGTAATTCCGTCTTTAAGTTTACTATCACGTGACACCAAGTTTACTTTTCACGTTTGTTTGTTACAATTATCCAGTTTAGAAATAATTGTCTTATTATTAACGATTGCATATTTTTTTATAAAAAGATTGTTTTAATAGAAAAATATAGTAAATTTACATGTATTTAAAAAGTAAACTAAACTTAAAGTGCACTTGGAGTAAACTTGGAATCAAGTTTAGTACTAAATTTGGAATCAGGTTTACTACTAAACATGATTCCTTGAAAAGCAGTCATAAAGTTAACTCGAAGTGCACTTTATGTAAGGTTAGGCTGCACCTAACTGTAAATACAAACGGAATGTTTCTGCGGAGTTGTTCTGCATAGTTAAAATTGCCCTTGAAAGTGCATATGCAAAAGATACACCTGCGATAAATACAAGTGTAAAAATAAATTTTCACAAAATATATCTGTAGAGAAGATATCTTCAACATAAATCTACATTTCAACAATTCTGGATTTGTTTTACCACAAATACCCTCCATATTCAAATATTAAAACTTTGGATGTCCACAGTGTTGGCCTTTAGCATCACTGAAGAGACATGTAGTGGGTGAATTATAGCCCCCCCCCCTTCCGCCTTATTACAAAGATAATGTAAATAAAAGTTAGATGTATAAACTGCATGCGCTATACATCACCCAAGAACTCTTAGTTTAACTCACAATAAAAACAATAACAGGAAATTAATGATTTCGTAAATGAATTAAATTGATTAACAATTGAAATAACCTTACCTGAGCTAGAAGGCTGCGGTTGATTAACACTGTCGTTCTTGCTTGTGTCTACAGTAAACAAATCGCAATGAATATAATGGAATCTCAGCGTACATTGAGTCACAAAATAATTTTTACATTTCTCTTATTCAATTCAATTTTTTATATCAGCGAGTATTCGATGTGTCTCGTGACTTTTCCGACTCTTGATCGATTGATCATAAGCAGTGATGGTGGGATACATACATTCTACGGAACCATTCTCTATTTTGTTGGTAATGTGAAATTAATACTGTTTATTCTTCGAAATGTTCCCTTATTTCTCCATATTTCGTATGATATTGATGTTCATGAAAGCAAAGAAGAGTCTTCGCAATGAGGTGCAATATGTACGAGTAAAACAAAACAATACATTAAGGAGACTCGAAACAAATGACACTTGACGAAAGCTGTTCTATTTGAAATAACTAAACGAGTGTAATAATTGTCTTACCCGGGCGAGAAGATCTTAACACATTTCCTGTTAAACATAAGATGAAATTATTAACCAATTTGTACGTAGTACAGGCTCTCAGTAAAATAATACCAAAATGTAAAAGATATTTGAATTATTATATAATATTGTTCAACTAAAAATGTTTCAAGGCATACTGAAAAATTAATGAATTAGTAAAGTGACGTAATAACTTACTTGTTCTCAATAGAGGGTTTCCTGTAAAATACAATTATAACACTTGTTCTATATACTTTATGATTTCGATGTTTTTTGGGGTCTTTTTTTTTTTATTTTTGGTTTGGGGTTTTTTTTTTGTGAAAAGTGAAAACAATATCTTCTATTATATATACAATGTAGGCATTGATAAAGTTATATTCAAAATAAGGTATATATATAAAGTATATAGTCTGTATTTATTTATGTGACACCAGTTACTTCCGTATAATACATAAACGTCACATTTACTCCATTTGCAGTGTGGAGCTCGTAAAAAAGTTCCCCGCGGAGGGTTTGACTTAAGTGTTATTATACCCTTTTCCCTGATGTTACGTGGCTGTTACACTTTCTACACAGTGTGTGTTCACATTCATGTATATATACAGTGCTGAATTATATGTTTCGTCTGTATGTAAGGGCATTCACAGCGGGTGTGGCTAGCCAAACATGAGACGCTCACTCTTCCCGAGCACTTGGTCTCACAGAATTTCAGGGGTCCGTGAATGCCCACTGTGGTACATTATTGTTAGTGCCATAGTCATGTGACACGAGTTACTTTCGTATTATAAGGAAGTGGTCTCCAGTGTAAAAATATAATGGAAATTCAGGAAATGGTGACATAGGAATACCACTTTGATGGAAAAAGTTATTATTATATAATGCGGCTAGGGATAAGCAGGGAACATTTTCTTTGGCTAACATTGTGATAATAAACTAATTTAAGGAAGAACCAAGGAAATGATTAGCAAGACTTGTAAGGAAGTACATACATCAAAGACGAAAATAAAGACATACGATTTTTTAACTTACCACCACCAAGATGGGTTGTGTACATAAAAAATGATACAAGAATACACTGATGCTATTGTTGACTGTTGAAAAATAGTCACAGACAGACATGTTATATTATTGCCATGCAGATCGTACAGTCAATAGTAAAGAAAAAAAAAAGAGTCAATAAGCTACATATGACAGACTGGGAATCGTCTCCATTGAATTCCAAATTTAGTAGCCTAACTCTCAAATCTGTAAGTAAAATTGGCAAAGCATTGGATTGAAACATATAAGATCTTTCTTTATCAAATTACTCATGCTTCATTTCTCCAATGCTTGTGATATATAAAAAAAATAATTTATTAGTAATTGAAATTGTCAGATTATATATATTTTTTGTGTTTCCATAACGATTGTAACGTCCTGCAATATCCATGGAAGCGTTATTTTTCCGGTCAGTTTTTAAAATGTTATATCGATTTCAATGGAATCTACCAAATATTATATACCGCATCATTTTGAAATTAACAAAAGGTAATTAGTGTAAATTAGTGATTACTTACCAGGAGGAATACCCGTCAGAAGCCGGTCTGTTAGGAAGAAATACAGACTATGAAATTTGAAGTGAATTTATCACATATTTTCACTAGATTAGACCAATTGTTAGCAAAGTAAGCTTGATATATGTCACATAGTAAGTGGAGTCACAAAGTATATGTATGATTAAAAGTCATGATCACGTAAAATTCAAAGACAGTCACTATTTATAGAACATATAAATATAACAATGAAAATAGATCCAGTATCAACATGGGCCGTAAGCAGATATAGCAGAGTCACATAATATAACGAAATGGGGGTAATAATAACTAAGGGGATGACCATTTGATTCTGGGGAGGTGGATCTGGCAAATTTGGTCGAGTGAGATTAATTTTAGATCTTTGAAGGATAGATAATTTATTTCCTTAATATCCTAGGTCAGATTATTTATTTTCTTGACCTTTTGTCGCCAATAAATACTTGTTAGAATTTCATTGTTATAGTTGCCATTAACACATATCCTTTTATAATTATATTTGCTTAACAAAACACATTGTAATGTAAGGTAAACTCAACAAAAATATAAAAACACTACTATAAATGCACAGGTCTTCATGCTACTAGTTTCTGAAGTATATAAAGTGTATAGTCTCTCTCAGTCTCTGGTATCCAGGGGGAGAATTTCCATTTAACACTATAGAAGGATGTATGAGGAAGTGCTGCTGTTTTGGCCATCAAAAGATAATATTTTATTTGTTTTGTTCTTACAATGAACTATGTTATTTTTTAATGCAATGAAAAAAGAGAAGTTACTGGCTCAGTTATGTGGCAGAAGTCACCATGGAGCTATACAAAACCATTTCATAAATATTTTTGGTATATTGATTTTTCACATTTCTAACTTTGTCTTCACTACTTCTAGATTAAATATGAGAAAGCTTGGTAGATATTAAGTAAAGATATTCCTTAATAAAATTTTACATGATTTAAAGAAACTATAAAGACTTAAGGCCATATAGAATCAATGCGCATTATCATTGTGCATTGTTTTCTATGTCTAAGGTGAACAATAAAGGCCCAATTGAGACTCTTTACTTTTGTCATCGTGTATGTAAAGTGAAGATACACATTTTTGTTGTTTTACTTTTGTTTCCATTTTGAAGTTTTTGTGTTTATTTTACATTTCAATAAATGTGTTAAAATCATTTGACGAATGTCCTGTTGCACTGATTTGAATGAAATTTAAAAAGGAATGAAACACTGTCAACAGTTTTGAAATGCACCATGTAATTTAACCATCAACTTTGCATGTGTGCTCAGATGAAATGAGACAAATTCATTTAAGACCTCTTTTGGTCACTCGTTTTGATGTTAAAATATTGGTATGTATGGCATATAAACAAGGGGCAGACTATACAAACGGAAGTTGGGGAAAGGGACTGGAAAGTGGTGGCAAGAGGACGCAAATGACAATATTCTGAACAAGAATCTGAAGAGAAAATCTCTCAGAAAGCAGTGGGTAGAGCATTTGTCCCCTGTCTGCCCCTAAAAATGGACATGCAAATATATTTTTTAAAAACCAACAATTCTATCAAGTTTTGTTGAACATATTGAAAAGCACAATTTGTCCAATGCTATAAGTTCCGCTGAAACATGATCATATATGAGTTACACAGTTAAGCTACTACACATTATAGTATAGGTAGAAAATTGGAAGTGAGCTGGAAAAAAAATTAACATGTTTCCATAGAACATTCAGTTTTATATGTGCATGATCTGGTATATGTGCAGGCTAGTAGCCAGAATATTTATTTTCTTTTCAGTAAAAGCCAGATTTTTTATTTCCATGCTTTCAGGGTCTGAATATTTATTTCCAAAAAGTGCCAGCCCCCCGTCCTCAGAATCAAATGGTCGTCTCCTAATAATCATGTTTAGATCGCAGATAAAATATCACAGTATACAGATTGGCATACTAATAATACAATATAATTCATTTGACTGCTGCACTCATAACTATGGTCCGGGTGAATATTCATGGACCTCACCCAGTAAGATGGTTGGGAGGAGTATGCAGTAGCTTTAAAAACCAGGTTTTGAACCAATGTTGCTTAGGCTCCGGGTTTAAACCAACGAAATTCCATTTATTTGTTACCTTACTTTATTTAAGAGGACGCTGTAAAATCATTTCAAATAAATTTTCTACAAATCAGTATACATTAACCTGATGACAACATTATGAAAATATTAAACTGGTTTCTTCATGTTTCTTTACATATATAATGACGTAACTTGGGAATATACAACCTAAATAATCAAAATCAACAATATAAAGTTCACGACAGCTCTGGTCTGGAATGGTTATATGCTTTGATTAAATTGGTCCAATAGATGATTTAACATAAAATGGATCAAATCACATTTAGACAGTGGTAATGTCGCTATTGAATGAGTTATTGAAGATGTCGAGCAAAGGTTTTTAGGAATATTTCGACACACTGTATAATTATGGCACGCATAACAACAGTTATTTATGTGTACTAAAAGACACTATACCAGGCTTTGAGTTCTCATCTTCAGGGCCAACTGAGATAAAAAAAAAATAAAATCTGTTAAATAGTTCACATATACACCACTTAAAAGCAAATTTGCACTGTAATCATAAGCATGAAATTAAATAAAATTGAAAATAGAATTCCCAAACAAACAAACAAAAAAAAAAAAAAAAAAAAAACCGAAGGAAAGCATAAAATATTATTCAATGAAAGACTTTTACTCAAACCATTATAAGTTTTCAATCAAATATAATTAATCATTGAACAACTGGGGTTTTTGAAAACATGATTTTTCTATTGCAGTAAAATAAGCCTTTTCTACAATTTTGAAGGTGTACCATCTCAATTTACAACTTTATCTTTTAGTTTATCGTTCATCATGAGGAATACTTGAGTAAAAAGTAAAACTGTCAAAAGACTTAATGTATTTAATACCTTACAACTCACATGTTTCCTATTGTATAGCTCTATGGTGACTTCTGCCACATAACTGAGCCAGTAACTCCTCTTTTTTCTGAAAGCCCATTGAGTTTTTAGATATTATGTTGTCTTTCGACATTAATGGTCAATTGAACACCTCACTCTATGACAAACGTGACGATTTCAATTTCGCTGTCACAAACTTTCCTTTCATAAGTAGCAACATTCCATCATCGCCTGCATACGGCGTATTCATATCTCAGTTAATACGTTATTCCAGAGTATGTTCAAATTACAATGACTTTGTTCTGAGGGCTAGGCAACTTTCAGTTAAGCTGCTCAACCAGGGTTTTATATGTGCTAGACTAGCAACGTCAGCGAGGAAGTTCTACGGTCGTTACGAGACTCTTATTACTCCATATGATATCTCGTTATCCAGACTTTTAAGTGATATTCTGGACTGAGACCGATTCCTATCATTTTACACAGATTTGACACCTTATACTAGGTTACCTACTTTGATTTCTCCATATATAAATAGATATGAAATTCACACGATTTGACTCTTTCTACTAGGTATATTTGACGGGTGTTGCTAGCAAGCAGGAGATGCTCACTCTCCCCGGGCACCTGATCTCACTCCATTACAGGGGTTCACATATGCTCTTCAAGTAGACATTTTATTTTCCATTTGTTTTTCATTTTCACTGATTTTGTATGTCCTCTGGTTTTATGATTTTTGGACTTTGGATTTATCCATCATCTTTACATTCAAAATGTACAGAAAAAATTCACCTTCACGCCGTGTTGGATTTTTTAAACATACATTAATTTGTTATACATTGTATCTTAGTAATTTATTTTCAAAGTTCAAGAAAATCAATATGTTGCTAGCAAGCAGGAGATGCTCACTCTCCCCGGGCACCTGATCTCACTCCATCACAGGGGTTCACATATGCTCTTCAAGTAGACATATTTTGTTATTTTCCATTTGTTTTTCATTTTCACTGATTTTGTATGTCTTCTGGTTTCATGATATTTGGACTTGTGGTTTGGATTTATCCATCATCTTTACTTCTCAATATCAAAAAATGATCAACAGTACTTCAGGAGTATATTGTATAAGCATTTTGGTAAGAATGAATTTTAGGTGTTTGGAGGAGATGTTGATATTTTTATTTTGTTTGTGTGGTTTTATGTTTTGTTTTTTTTTTTTTTTTTTGGGGGGGGTTGTTTTGCTGATGGAAATAGTTTCTTTTTGTTGAAACTCTTTATTCAATGTTTCGGTCAGTGGTCTTTCTGACAATGTCCTTATCAAATGAGTCATCTCGATAACGGCAATTAGCCGAAGCATTGAATAAAAAGCTTCAGTCAACAGAGAAGTCAAGTCATTCTCTACGGAATATTTTGACAGATCTGAAATATTTTCGTTTCATATTCTTGAATTTACTGCGTATATTTTAATAAATGTATTAGGTATGGCAGGTACTGTCCTAATTAAGAAACTAAAAATAACAGAAGTAAAGCGAAAGCAACTATTCTCTGACCCTTTACACGTAACTGCAGAATGGAAACGTCAAGATATAAACATAGGAAGAGATCATTGCGCCGTCCATCGCAGGCACTAACAATGTTGCAGTTTAATAATACCACATCACAATAATTTTGTTCAATATGAACAATCATAATCCCCCATTCCACTTATTTCATGGATCTTATCAAACTCCTGTTGACAATTCAAACAATTCTTTTTTTAAAAAGCAAAAAATGATAATGTATCACCGACACCAATCCTTGGTACATATGAAAATATTTATCGAGTGAACGCAAAAGTACGAAAATCATAGTGATATAGTCATCACATGTATCTCAAATTATCTTACGCCTGGACTTAGTTTGAGTTAAAAACCAGAGTGTAAAACAAATATTAACGAATGGAAAGTTCATATAAGAGAGATACAAAGAACATACGAATATCCTCGCATATAGATAATATGGTCATTTTAATTTAATATGGCAGTCAACGCCATAAGATGATTCCGTGGATATGACATAAGCTGTCCGGGATATTTGTCCTGTTAAACTAATGTCTTAAATTTCTGAAAACAAATAAGAAATTGTAAAAAAAAAAAACCAAATAGTCTGCCAGTAATGATTTTATGTTCGGAATTTACTAAACATTTTGCAAATAAAAAATTTAAAATGTATCTTGCAATTAACTTTACATTTGTTTTTTAATTATAACATTTGGCAAATAGAACGTCTTCAAAATTCATTGATATTATACTATAAGATAAATAAATTATTGACAGAGTTAAGGCATTTCAATCTGGTAAATGCCCTTTGCATTAAATTGGTGTTTTCTTATGTTGCATGTATAAGGTTTTCATCTCTTAAATATAAAACAGCATGACATCACAATCTGGAGAATCGTAAATCGCATGCAGCATAGTTACTTTGTATCCATAATCTACAGCCACGGCAACAACCGCAACAAAATTAACAACAATGATAATGAAATAATGATGAAAATAATAATGATGATGATGTTACCACTACCACTACCACAACTACAACTACTATTACAAATATAAATAAAGAAGAAAAAAGAGGAGTTACTGGCTCAGCTATGTTGCAGAAGTCACCATGGAGCTATACAATACTTGAATATAAATAATGTACTAGCACATATAACACATTACAAAAATATTTGATTGTAGTGCAATTAAGATACCGACTTAGGACGGTCATTTATTTTGACAAAAGCCAGACAAATGGTGTGGTTAACCGGTTTACGGGGCCACCTTCCCATTCACCGTAACAGCAGAACAATCAAAGGATGTACATTTAAAAATTTATAAATAATCCTCCATGTGAAGAACAAGGGTCAACAAGTATCGCATATTGAGAGGTCATAAAAATATAAACACGTAAGGTATTGTAAAACACATAAAGATATAAAAATATATGCGACATCAACATGATAAACCGTGCTCTGCCAGTTTGAAAGCGAGCTAAGACCCTAGATCTGTAGAAGTCCCGACTAACAGTCAGAGGGGACGAAGTTCAGGACCATGTCTCCTCTGAAAGAGGTTTGGACAAGGCCCGTCATATAGTCCCCACCGCCCTGTTAGTCAGCGTGCAACGTTCAAGTAAAAGTCTGCATAAGGCTGTAGAGGGGCCAAATACAAGACCTATGGTCTTTTTGATTATCTCAATGTCATATTGTCTATTTAGAAGACATTTTACTATTTTATTACATGATAAAATAACAACATCGGAGCCTTTTACTTTCCTTAGTTTATATACGAGATCACCGTAAAAATTACGATGAGAAATTCCATTGGATACATAGTGTTGAAAAGAAATATTTCCAAATTTAGATAGAACTTCTGAATAAGATCTGAAGAATTTGCCGAATGTTTTTCTTAGCTTTGTTAATTTCGTTTATTAAAGTCCAAAACATCGGTGTAGCCCCTGACAAATCGAACTAATTGAGATATATAGATACCATATAATGGGAGTCGAGGGACATCGCCATCCAAGTTAGGAAAATTTACAATAGGAAATCCAAAATCCTCACGTTTATCATAAATATTAGTATAAATAAGGTGGTTGATAATTTTGTTCAAATCTAAGAAAGGTGTAGATTTATCTCAAGTATTAGCTTTATTCAATTTGAGCTCTGGTGGATATATTTCTGATATAAATTGTTCGAATTCAGGGTTGTCGATAACCAAAATGTCATCCAGATATCTGCAAGTATTATTAAATTTGTCAATGAGGTCAAAACGTTTTGATTTTTGAATAGAATCCATAAAATTCCTGTCATAACAATAAAGAAATAAATCTGCTATCAGAGGCGCGCAATTAGTACCCATAGGAATACCAACTATTTGTTGATATATCTTGCCATCAAATTGCACAAAAATATTATTCATGCGAAAATCTAGTGCTTTACATAATTCCTTGCAAGTCCAGTATTTATATGAAGTATAATGTTTGTTTGAAAAAAATCCGGAGTCATTGGAAGTACATATGTACGTTTTAGATTCTCTGTGAAAACACCATTGTATAAGAGACAGCAACTTGCTTTTAATCAAATCATGAGGCAGAGATTTATAAAGTGTAGAAAAATCAAATGTGGAATTTGAGTCGCTTTGAAATTTAGTGAAAGAAGTTTGCCTATAACTTCATGAGAATTTTTAATTGACCAAAAGTAATTGATGTTACTATAATGACACAACATCACAATATTTGATAATATGATTTTTATAGCACTTAGAGCGGACGTAATATGCTTCGATGGTACCGTAGTAGAGCAGTGGCTAGAATTAGATATAAAACGTGATTTATATGGACTTTTGTGTAGTTTTGGGAGCCAATACATGGTTGGTAGATCAGATTTATCAGTTTTCATTTTGAAGTCGGACATGGTCATGAGGCGATCGTGCAAGATGCTGTCTTTTGAGGTAGGGCTTTCCACATATGTATGAGTGGAATTTAACTCGTTTTTAAGTACTTCAATATAATATAGTTTTCAAACAACTATAATGTCATTACCTGCTTTATCAGCAGGAACAAAGACATATTTAGCATGTAAGTCAGCTCTCTTCTTTTTAACAGAATTTGCCGTCAATGTATTAGGCTGTTGAAATAAATGCGGATTTTTCGTAAAGTTCTTAATACGGATATCGACAGTTCTTAAAATCTCGTATTTCCAATTAAGAGCATGAACCTTTACCTGTTCTTTTTTACACCAACGTTTACAATATGTAGTTAAAGCATCTTCTATAACGTTACGGCATTTATTGAAATCTATCCTGGACGGTAACCTATATTTAGGCCCTTTTCCAAAAAGGGTGCTCATTTTCTTGTCCGAAATACAGTTACAATATAATAATAATAATTAAATTCAACTCCAGGAAATCCTACTTATACTCTCAAGAACTTTTCGGTTTCGGAAGTACTCGAGAATCATAAATCTGTCCTCAATACGTTTGGTATTGACTCAAATAAATTGAATTTAGAACTTCCATATTTGTACTGTATTCCAAAAATGCACAAAACTCCGTACAAACAACGCTATATCGCTGGTTCCTCGAAGTGTTCCACAAAATCTGTATCGATGCTACTCACAAAAATATTATCAGAAATTAAATCTGGCCTTCATAGATATTGCGAAACAGTATATTCCAGAAGTGGAATTAATCAAATGTGGATCCTTAAAAATTCAAAAGAGTTGTTAGAACATCTAAAATCAAAAAGTTTTACTAAAATTCACTCCATCAAGTCTTTTGACTTTTCGACTCTGTACACAACGATCCCTCATCAGAAATTAAAAGACAGATTAGCGGAAATTATTCAAAATGCATTTACTAGTAAAAACGGAAGCCGCAAATTCAAATATATAGTAATAGGCCACGATAAAACTTACATTGTTAGGGAAAATTCTGATTCCAAAAATAAATACACTGAAACAGCTGTCATTCAGATGTTGAACTTTCTTATCGATAACATTTTTGTGGTGTTTGGAGGTAAGGTTTTTCAACAAGTTGTCGGCATTCCAATGGGCACTAACTGTGCTCCGCTTCTGGCTGACATATTCCTTTATTCATACGAAGCTGAGTTCATTCAGTCTTTGCTTTCGCAAGGAAAAAAACAATTGGCTCTTGGCTTCAATTTTACTTACAGATATATAGATGACTTGCTTTCAATTAATAATCCTTCATTCGCGGATTACCTTAGCATCATCTATCCAAGTGAACTGGAGGTCAAAGAAACCACAGAAACTAGTAATTCTACTTCGTATTTAGATATTGTGTTGTCTTTCGACATTAATGGTCAATTGAACACCTCACTCTATGACAAACGTGATGATTTCAATTTCGCTATCACAAACTTTCCTTTCATAAGTAGCAACATTCCATCATCGCCCGCATACGGCGTATTCATATCTCAGTTAATACGTTATTCCAGAGCATGTTCAAATTACAATGACTTTGTTCTGAGGGCTAGGCGACTTTCAGTTAAGCTGCTCAACCAGGGTTATATATGTGCTAGACTAGCATCGTCACTGAGGAAGTTCTACGGTCGTTACGAGACTCTTATTACTCCATATGATATCTCGTTATCCAGACTTTTAAATGATATTCTGGACTGAGACCGATTCCGATCACTTTACACAGATTTGACACCTTCTATACTAGAAGGTTACCTACTTCGACTTCTCCATATATAGATTCATATGGAATTCACACGATTTGACTCTTTCTACGGGGTATATGTGACGGGTGTTGCTAGCAAGCAGGAGATGCTCACTCTCCCCGGGCACCTGATCTCACTCCATCACAGGGGTTCACATATGCTCTTCAAGTAGACATATTTTGTTATTTTCCATTTGTTTTTCATTTTCACTGATTTTGTATGTCCTATAGTTTCATGATTTTTGGACTTGTGGTTTGGATTTATCCATCATCTTTATCTTTCCATGTTGATTAAGGATTTGTGTTAATGAATTGAAAATATAAACTAAAATAACCTGATTTCAGAAATGTGGGACGTAAAGTTTTTTGTTTTTGTTTTTGTTTTTGTTTTTTTTTTTGTCTTGGGTCTTGCGAAAAATATGTATTTTCAGTCACTTTTGTCAAAGAATGATGTGTTAAGGATTTGGGTTGGTTTTAATGGAAGGATAGAGTTTTCATAAGTAATCCACAGAAGTAGAATTCATAATAACAAGTATGTCATTTAAAATGTGCGTGTAAAACTTGAACTAAATAAACAATTGTTACTCTGTTTTACAGCGCAAAGACCTAATTACTTCAGCCTCATATGGGTACAGAAATATGCCAGATTGTGACACAGCTGGTGTCAGTTGGATTGCCAGCAATTTGTTGGATAACAGTTCCTCCAAACACTACAAAACATAACTGAATGAAGATTTACAGATACATGTATACCTTATTGGGAATAAATAAAGAGCACAAAATCATCAAAGTATGGATGAGATAAACACGAAATATATCGGCTTAAAAGTGTTTCGGATGTTGGAAATAATTAAATTACTATGCAGTCCTTTGTTGCTTAGTTTTACACAAAAAAGGATACAATTGCACTGACACGTAAATGGTAAAATGTATTCGTTTTGCCGACTTAAAGAAGAACCAATGACGGAATTTATCAGTGTTTAATGTTACTGACGGTTTGGTTTGTTCAATTATGAGAAAATGGTTCATACCCTCGAACGTGCATGTCGCTAAAGTCGAATCCAAACGCCACTTAATTAACAAAATATGTTTAGAAAAATAACACATTATTGATATCCAACTTACCAGGCTGATTGTCAGATCCAGGGTTTTCTGTATTAACTAAAAGTACATGTCTATGTATAGAAATCCACAGCAGAAAAAAGATAACTTTTTTCGAATAGTATAAAAACCAGAAAAGCTCAATTTGCTTTCACTTATTCCAATATCATTTATAATAAACACACATGTATACATTGTGAAGAGAACTTGTCTCTAATTTTGTTAACAGGAAAAGAACAATCAGTTGTATATCTAAACTTTTCTTGTCTTCTAAACAAGATCAGTTTTGCTTCATATATCATCATCATCAAAACTTTCTGAAATCCCAATGTCATATCTTTATATGCATTGTTTTAGGACAGAAATACGTGCAATGAACTAGAACGGCATGAAGGTGTGACAAAATAGCACTAGCCGTAGCTCAGTCGGTTAGAGAGTCGGATGCATGACAGCTAGGTGATTCGGTACCATATATGGTGGGTTTGAGTCCCCGTCGGGGAACAAATATTAGTAAAATATAGGGTGCCTTGTTAACTGTAGTGTCTTTATGCTTAATATATTTGTCTAATTTGTCTTTATTGCTATGGGTACTTCTTGGAGATCCAAGGTGCATAGTACCTCCAGGTGTTTCACTGATTCTATTTGTGCTTTATATATACATTCTACTTAACAGTAAAAGAGCTAGATATACAACAATTATTGTTCTTTTCCTGTTAACAAAATTATAGACAAATTCTCCTCACAATGTACACGTGTGTTATTATAAATGATATTGGAATAGGTGAAATCAAATTGAGCTTTTCTGGTTTTTATACTATTAAAATGACACTACGCATATAAGATTAATGCCATTTTATCATTTATTTAATTTCATTCTTAAGTTTATTTTTCAAGAATCGTCTTTAAAAAACTCATAAAAATATAATGCATGCTTTAATTCTTGGATATTAAGGGTTTATACTATTTGTATATTCATATACTCAACAAGATATTTAATAAACTAAAGCACACACGCACGCACACACACACAAAGCCCCACAAATATATCCTTCAAAAACAAGAATTTTGGGTTAATTTCACCCACATAAGACTAATTTATTGACAAAAGTATCAAATATATAGAAAATCACTCGCAGCTGATTCACAATTTTTACAAATAGATAAAATTTTGAACACAAATTAATGAAATCCCGTTGAAATAGGGTCAAACATAGTACAATAATGCTTTTTATATAATACATTTTCATAGTCTATATAATAACATCGCAGTATGAAAAACATAAGCGCAGTTATTAATTATAGAAAATGTCATGGCATGTGTTCATGTTTCGATTTAATAGCATATTCTGTTGTCATTGGCAGGGTGAATAATAATAAAAAATTGGGGAAAACCCCGATATATATTTATATTTTCGTGGAAATGACCCCAATAGACGACTTGCCGATCCGAGCTAACACCTAAATAAATTGACCTATACGTACAAGTTTATAACTAATTTAACGTACGAAGCTGTGCACAAGGGAAATACATTTGACTTTTTAGAATAATTTACTTTAGTCATGGTAAATTCTGAAGAATATATTTCAGGTCAGTATTGAAAACCTAGCTAGTGATAACCTTGGAGATGTCTAGTCCATTAGATGTGTAAGGATATACAGTATATTATTTATTGCACTATAAAAGCATTTAGTGTGAAATCCAATACCAAAAGTTGTAAAAGTACAGATGATAGCAGACTTTCAAATTCTATGCAAAATATTTGAAAATTCATTGTGATTACATTAATTGGATATTACGAAACGTGTTGTTCTCTCTTTAAATGAATTTGCCTCATCTGATTCAATTTCTGAGAACATAATAAATTACAAATATTTCCTTTAAAATATATGTTAAATTGAAATATTTTCATACCCTGCTGATTTCAATAAATACAACTAGTCAACTTAACCGAGATTTAATGTATCAGCATATACCATAAAACCAGACTTTGGGTTTTACTGTATCTAATCCGAAGGAGAGGGTACGAATCAGGAATCACCGATGAAAATAATAAAAAAGTGCAAGCACTGTAAACTTGACTTTTGATTATCTTCGAGGACTAATCGTAAACAAGTTGTGGATTAGGTGCTAGGCTCATGACTAGGAAGTCCTGGGTTCGACTCCCGCTGTAGTCCTGTTTTCCGGATGAGACAGTAAAAACTGAGCTTCTGTATCACCGTAGGCATGACATGTAAAAGAATCCTCACTTCTAAAGGTGGGTCCGTTGCAAAGGGAAAAATTTCTATGCGATGCATTAAGCAGATGTCACTATATACGCAAAATAATCGTGGACGTCAAAAATAATCAATCAGTCACAAGTTTCTTCACTAATGCTTTTGATTTTTAGTGATGGATTAGCTGCAGGAAGAGCATATGATACCTTCGACCCAGAATGACATATTTCACAAAATTATGAATGAAAATACTGATATTTAATTTGCCGTCGATGGTTGCATATCGCACAATAAAGGACCGAGATACAACAAACGATCTACATAACACTTACCCGGTGGCACATCTGTGGAAAGGAATGACAAATGCAATTCATTTCATTACCTTTAAAATTCAGACATCTCCCATTTAAATAACCACAACCGTCAAGAATTATCAATACAGGCAGCAGAAACAAATTTCAAGATTGCACAGGAAATATTTAAGTGGAGTATCTTAAGTTGCATATGGACATAATTCATATTCTTTAACTCAATGAAATATACTTACCACTTCCCTGTAAATTGTCCGTCTTTCCTGAGATAATAAGAAAAATAAAATAAAATAAATAAATAAATAAATAAACAAACCCAACATAATTTACACATTAAAAGAGAAATTCCTTTGAATCAAATATACTGTAATGCATAATAATGTTTATCAATTATCTATAGAAAATTCTCCATATAGAGAATATTGATCAAGTAATTACTCAACTTAAAAGATCATCAAAGTTAGCACAAATACTATGAAATAGATAAAAATGGGAAACAAGAAGTCCTAAGCGCAAAGTCAAATTTAAAATGAATACTTATCCGTAAATATATTTTGGGAAAAAATCAATACACAGAAAATTGTGCATATAAGCTGCTAAGTGGATTAGAATTGTTTTCGGACAATAGGCCAAATTTGGTAGTTAATGACGCTTGATGTTCGAAATTTGTATATAATATTCCTTTATTCCTCAGAATGTAAGGATTTTACATATTAATATGTTTCATTATTATATATGTAATTTCAAGTTACAGTCAAACAAACGTGGCTTCAATCGAGGAGGTAGGTGGTTATTTTATGAAAATGGATAGGAAAGACATATCCCTCCCCCACAAAAATTATCAAAGTTATTGATTTTGTTTAATTGTTATTAGTATATAACACAAAACTGAATTCCAATATCGAATATGTGATGGCGACATAAAAATTACTTTTCTCCATTCATTTTGTGTTTATTTCGAGCCTTTGTATACCCAGGGATGGTAAGTAGTGCTTTACGGAACCGTCAACAAGCCCCTATCCCACAGCTTAATTAATACCGTAACTCTTGTGGTTCTCGTTGATTGCTTCCCATTGTCCATACACAAACGTGAAATTATGAGTTTGAGAAAATGATCCTTAGATTAATTTGTAACCTCTCGGAATCGAAGGTACCCAGAGAATCCTAATCTGTTAATTGCCGATGTCCCAAGGATTTTCACGACGCGGTAGACCGAGGGTTCTCGATGTGTACAATAATGGCATAAACAGGTATAATATATGCATAGCTATAATAATATTCTTTTGGTTATGTCTTGTATGTGTCTTTTAAGCTTTGACTTAGTATTCGAATTGAATACGTTCCCGTGCTCCTCGGATTGGGTTAGTTCAGCATAGACGTCTTTGTCGTCGTAAATATTAGATTTTATAATAGAGACTTCCATCAAGTGCGAGAACGCCCATAAAATGGCAGTCATATGAAATGAAGTTTATGGGGAAATCCGCGTTAAGGTATTAACTCTGCATTCCTGGGCGTGCAAAGCTTTACGTTAACCCGGCATTTACTTCGTGTTATATCAGGACCGTAACTAACTGTACTTGAACCCCAAAAGGGAATGAGGTTAGGAAAGCATATCTTGCTTGCTATCAACACCCTAACTAACGTCTGGTAGAAATCGTCGAATGAGTAATGCAAATACTGATTATTAAGTTATTAAGTTTCGTATGAGTAAAGAAATATGTCTGGTATGATTGGGGCATTGCTTGTGCTCGTCGGATTTGTTATAAATTGTTGAAACAGATTTCCTTCAATCACTACAAAAATATCATAGATAACAATTCTCAACATCTCGATTAATTTGTTTTGGTCTTCTTATTTTAGATTCAGATTTTACTTGAAAAAAAGGATTATTATTGGAATTTGCGGCCGTCAATTTTACTATTAAAGCATTTTGGCACAATGTTAAAAATGTTGACTATCTATGCTTTGGATTGGATCCTTCTGTAACAAGCTGTGAACTTGGTATATTTGTACGATGTTCAGGTCACCAATAGCAATGAGAGTATTTGAAATCAGATGAGCATTCACAAGATGTAAGATAAAAGAGTTGCTTTTGCAATTGTACATCTTGGATATAATTGATATGATGCCTAGCCATGGAGAATATGAAAATATGAAAATTTATGAAATATGAAAGCTTTTAGTCTAAACAAAATTGTGGTTCAAAATTTGGGCGATAATATTTTTCCATTAATATACCTGACTTGATGGTTTGAAATTTTCGTTATGTTGTATTTATTGATATCTAGGCATTGAAATTAGTCGGAGAGAGATAGATCGAATAAATAACATACCTGTATTTTCCTTAGGTTTGACTTCCTCTGGAGTAATCCCAATAGTGGAGATTACTATTTCAAAACAAAGCAATTACTTTTAATACTCAATTTTAATCGCTAAATTTACAACATTAATAGAATATCATATCAATTCGTAAGTTCTTACGTTCTGAATTACAAATATCTGATTTGGTAATGTTATAATATGTTAAAATTGAAAAATTGAAAATTAAACATCTTACAAGAAATACATTTTTAAACATCAAAAAATCCCTTAACCATTAAAGCAGAAGGTATACATGTACTGGTCAAGTATAATCCAAGTAAATTTCAACAGCAGTGCTCTATTGCGATCTTTCATTAGACATTCTTTTACATTAAAATGTACCTGTGAAGTAAATAAGAACAGCTAGCAGACCCATTCCTACAATAACAGCAATAGCGATGTAGTAAGGTTCAACTTTACATTTCCTCGGTATCACCTTTATATCTTCATCACTTTTGCTGTCACTCCTGTCACTTCTATTGGCCTCTGAGAATACAAAGGTAATAATTATATATGTAACAAATGCGTATTTCGAACATTCATGTCTTTCAATTATGCTCAAGTATCTTAAAAGCATACAAACACAAGGCTCTGCAGATAATTGGAAACACGCCGTGTAGAAAATGTTCGTGTTGAAAAATATCAATACAAGTTTAAAACAACTTTAAATTAAGCACATCGCGGGGAACACCACATTTTAAAAAGAGGAGTGTGACAAAATTGTAATATAGAAATCATATATCGGTATGTGACAGTCGATCTTACAGCAACGCATTGTGGTATTCATTGCTTGATTCCTAAAATTCAAAGGAGAGTCCGGAAAAATGACAACGAAATGAAGGAAACTGAACCTCATAACATCACCATGCATGGAAATTGTATTAGATATAAATATATTGATTACATATATCTACACAACTGGTGAAAATTTCATCGCAATATTTTTTTTACTATATTTTATACAAAATATCATGTCCATTTATTTACAACATGCGAGTTTATATAATAGAATAGCTCTTTCGACCTTAGTACCAAAATAAATGGCACTATTCATGCATGCACTAAATAAGACCCATTCTCAATGGACACAGGTGACTTTGAATAGTTTTTGTGAACGCATAGTCTGTAGTCTGTATTTAGTAGACGCATTCTCCTCAACGCTACTCGGGTTAATGTATAATACATAAACAAAATTGTATTGTATTATTGTTCGTAATATCCATGTCTTCTTTCTGAAAAATCTAGTTTAAATTTGCTCTATAAATTTGGAACGACAAAACTGTTTTTGAGGAAACTTTGAACCAGGTTATTGGATGGCATATACATATCTTAGATTAGAGACATCGATTTATTGAACATGCCATATAGTAAATAAAAGTAAAACTATCTTAAGTAAGATAAGTAATGATACAATCTAACAACCTTGGCGATTTTATTAGAGATGTACTTCGACATGAAATTTTAAAGTTTTTTAAGTCAACAAATACGTTACCCTAAAGACTAAATAACCACGTTTTCATAGCTAATGAAATGAGTTTATCAAAGGTGCAAGTTCTGGAAAACACTTCAACAGCTTGAATACCGGCATTAAAAAGTGTGGAAGGGAAATATCAGTAGAACAAAAATTAAAATAATTGCCCATGATAAAACAGAAAGGGTTAAAACCTCCAATTGAATATGTGTCAACAGTTAGTACTTTTATCTATAATCTGTAAGACGTCGGCCTTCTACCTGGTTGCGATTCTAAGATGGCCATTGGAAGAGAAGTTAATTTGGATTTTATTTCATAGGTACAAAACTAACTAGTTCACTAAAACGTTTTCCATGCTTTTTTGATAACGCTTCATACCACAGTGTCTGGGAGGTTGATACTGTTTTCCTTTAAATACTTCTAAAATAAAGGACATACCAAGGCTAGGATATATGATAGGAACATTGCGTTCGATGAAAAAAAAAAATGAGTGTCATCGATGGATAGCTCATACAAAATGCTGAAATGTGTATGAGCATGCTCAGAAAATATATGCATATACATTGGATAAATGATAATATAAAACGTAAATTGACCTATAATTATGGAATGTGATTCCATTTCTTAAAATGATAACGATAAATTTCGAAAGAGAAACATCGATGTCCGATATAACATGTCTTAGCCTATTATTCTAAATATGTCACTGATTCTTACTTACTCGTGTATCTACGACTCTTGGTTTGTGTGTGAACTTAATTTCGAGATATTATGCATAATGACATTTGTACATTGTTCCTTCAGGGGTCCGTGAATGTCCACTGTGGTACATTGTTAGTGCCATAGTCATTTGACACCAGTTATTTTCGTATTTTACATGAACGTCACACTCATTCATTTGCAGTGTGGAACTCTTAAAAAAGTTCCTCGCGGAGGGTTTGACTTAAATGTTATTATACCCTTTTCCTGATGTTACGTGACTGTGACACTTTCTACAAAGTGTTTGTTCACATTCATGGATATATACAGTGCTGAATTATATAGTTTCGTCTGTATGTCAGGGCATTCAAGGCGGGTGTGGCTAGCCAAACAGAAGACGCTCACTTCTCCCGGGCACCAGGTCTAAATTCAGGTGTCCGTGAATGTCTACTGTGGTACATTGTTGTTAGTGCCATAGTTATTTGACACCAGTTACTTTCGTATTTTACATTAAAGAAGCAATTAACCACACCAATTGAGTACCACTTTTTAATCAACTGACCGTCCTAAGTCGGTATTTCATCTGTCGTACAATCAATATTTTTGTAATGTTTCTTGTACATCTTTTTGGTGCCTTCTGCCCTACAGTTAAGTCAGATGTACTTCTTAACGATAAACGTTTATTATTTGTCAATAACCACGTGATTCTCATTTCACATCACAGTAGAAAAGCTATAAAATTATTGAATAAATATGAACAGTTTTCTACAAAAAGTGACTTTTCCGATTATTGTTATTCACCAATGTCATGTCTTCCTGAAAACAAACGGAATGTAGTGGTGTATATGTAAAAATTGAACATTGTATAGTAAAGAAAAAGAAGAACTAAAAGAAAAAAGAGGAGTTACTGGCTCAGCTATGTGGCAGAAGTCACCATGGAGCTATACAATACATGAATGTAAATAATATACTAGCACATATGGCACATTACAAAAAAAAAATTGATTGTAGTGTAATTACGATACCGACTTAGGACGGTCATTTAATTTGACAAAAGCCAAACAAATGGTGTGGTTAACAGGTTTACGGGCCCACCTTCCCTGTCACCGTAACAACAGAAAGGTCATAAAAATATAAACACGTAAGGTATTGTAAAACACATAATGATATAAAATATATGCGATTCAACATGATAGATGTCTCCTCTGAAAGAGGTTTGGACAAGGCCCGTCATATAGTCCCCACCGCCCTGTTAGTCAGCGTGCAACGTTCAAGTAAAAGTCTGTACAAGGCTGTAGAGGGGCCAAATACAAGACCTATAGTCTTTTTGATGATCTCAATGTCATATTGTCTATTTAGAAGACGTTTGGCTATTTTATCACATGATAAAATAACGTTATCGGAGCCTTTTACTTTCCTTAGTTTATATACGAGATCACCGTAAAATTAGGATGGGAAATTCCATTGGATACATAGTGTTGAAAAGAAATATATCCAAATTTAGATAAAACTTCTGAATAAGATCTGACATGTCAACATGTCAATGCAATTCAAGTCTATGTATTTTTTTAAATGTAAAACTGATGGGTTTGGTTGGAGTTTTACATTACTTTCAACATTCCCGTTGTATTGCGGCTTGAAAGCATAGTGCAAACCGGGAATTCAACCCACAAGCCAATCCAAGCGCTTAACTTCGACACATATTTTGCCCCTGCTGCTGTTACACTGAAGTACTTATCCCACAATATTGATTTCCTCTGAATCAACACCTACATATGTTTGGTCAAAGTAATATTGTTTTACCTAGTATATTTATGGTAACGTTAGTGGTCAACAAAACAACTATTTATTTCAAAACATCATTTCTTATTATATCAAAAATTAATAATGTATTTCGGATATAATATTTTGCCATTTTTTTTTCTTTTTTTAGCTGATTTTCATAGTACATTTTCAATATTACCTACATTTTTCCATGTTGGTGTAAACAATATTACTGTGTGATAATCAATATACAGTTGTACTATTACATTGCATATGTTATCGTTGGCAATACTGGGGTATTGTTGTTATGATTAAATTTTATTGTTACCTGCATCTTTCTCCATGTGAGCCTTAGTCGTAATGGTTTGACTGTCGCAGATATATGGCAAAGGATTTCCCTGCAAACGCAATGTAATATGCATTTATGAGAGCTGACTGATTTGACACAAAATTGAGAAAATCTTGTCAACTATATCAAACAATATATATATATATATAGATATATATATGTGTGTGTGTGTGTGTTTGTGTGTGTGTGTGTGTGTGTGTGTGTGTGTGTGTGTGTGTGTGTGTGTGTGTGCATGTATAAATGTATAAATTAATTGATATACAACTTCCTTTCGGATAGAAAATAGTACAATATGATTCTGACAACTATCCTAGAATGTAAATATATGAAAATCTATTGCCAACAATGCTTATAAAAACTTCATTTATTATCGCAATCTATATATGCTCAAAACATCATTCATTTGTTAACATATTATACTGTTTAGAAGCCGCAAGTAGTGGCCCTATATGAATGATAGGGTCACAATTCCTTACGTTGCGTAAACTTGCAATTTTTATAAACGGAATGGCCGGTGTTATAAGGTAATTTTTCATCCTAGTTACACCCCCAGAAAAATGGCTATATAACAGTTTTACCCCCCGGAAAAATGACTATATAGTAGTCTTTACCTCGGGGGAAATTTCGCTATACAGCCATCCCCCCTCTCTTAGCCATCCCCCCCGGAGGGAAAAACTACTGTATAGTGAATTTTTCCCAAGTTTGAAATTTCGGATTTTCTTTTCACACATAAGTAAATCCAGCTCGTTATTTGTTAGCAATAAAATGAGAGATTTCTATTTAAAATAGAGATATCTCAACTTTTGATAAGGATATATTTCCATTTAATTTAAAGATATCGCATTTTCTTAAATAGAAATGTCCTCAATTATAATCTCATTCCAAATACAGATGCATATATTTAGAATAGAGATGTATGTACTATAATTTCGAGATATCTTTATTCAATCCGAGAAATCTACACACACACACACACACACACACACACACACACACACACTAACACATACATATATATATATATATATATATATATATATATATATATATATATATATATATATATATATATATATATATATATATATATATATATACACACACACACACACTTGATTTTGACCTTCGAGCTTGGCCTACTCTTAAAAACTTCAACCTTTGCTATATCTATTGAAGTAAAAGGTGAAGGTCCTTGGACTTTCACATAAAGCTATAGACTCCTTGTGATGAGACCTATCATTTGTGACCTTGACCTTGGAGTTTGACCTACCTTTTAAAAACCATAACATTGGTCATATCTTTCCAACCTTTAAAGGCAGGTATTTCATATTTCACATATATACTCCTTACGATATGCCCTTACAGGTGATACCAAATATTTTGACGTAATGACGTCCAACACGACTGTGGCCAACATTTATGGAAACTGTAACATTGGTCATAACTGTCAAACCATTACATGTAAGCTTTCATATTTCACATCCGTACTCCCTATGATGCGCCTAATAGGTTTCGTTGGTCCACTGGAGACGTGTTGTTCACAAGCGAATATCGCTTCACGTTCGGTCAGATGAACGAAAACGTGTCTATCGACGTCGTGGTAAGCGATATTCTGACGCTTGCAAAGTGGAAAGCGACATATTCGGGGGGGGGGGGGGGGATCTGTTATGGTATGGGCAGGGATATCGCAATGTCGTGGAAACACCTTTCGTGGTTATCCATGGCAATCTTACAGCAATAAGATATCGGGATCAGGTCTTTGGACCACACGTCCTTCCTCTTATCCCTCAATGTAACTTAACGTTGCAGCACGACCCTACGCGAGGCCCTATGTTGCAGACTATATATAAACAAACCGGCAAAGTGGACGCAGGTTGGGAAAAATGTGTGTGGAGCCTTCAGACGACAGATCGGGGGTTTTATTATTGCCGATCGTTTTCTTAATTTTTATATTTGCTAGATATTTGCTCCATTTGATGCCGAAATTCGTACAATAGTGTCGGTGCTATAGAGTGAACCCCCCCCCCCCCCCATAGCCAAGCTTCCCCCAGCGGTCCTTCTCTAAAGTGAGCCTTCCCCCCTTGAGGGGAACACTCACTCTAGAGCCAGCCTTCCCCTCTGCATAATTTTGAGTGAGACTTTCCCCGGTGGTTCTAATCTAGAGTGCCCCTTATCCCCACATGATGATATTACTGTAGTGAAACCCTATGGATCAGCTCCCCCTAATTCAAGTCTCTTTCCCGTCCTAAATCGGTGCCTCAACCGCATTACAATGAAGCTTTTATGTGATGTCTTTTGTGTCCATATTTTTTATTGTTCGCCAATTTTGTAATAAGACTCGCCTATGGCGATCATAGCGATCTATATCATATTGTGAGACAAGCGGGACAGAATGGTTAGGAGGCGCGTCAACGTACCATATTACGTCGCTCAACTCAGACAGACCCTATTTGAGGAGTGGATCAATACCCCCTAATTGTAATAAACACATTGATGGGGGTAAATGTTGAGTAAAATCTCTTACTCTCCTCAGCCACAGTTGGACACACACTATCAAGCCAGGAAACGACGAAGGGAATTCTTGTTTTATCGCTATTCACACAAATAGCGTCTGTGATCAGACAACAAAATAATAATGATAATAATAATAATAATAATAATAATAATAATAATATTCAGTAATATAAATATTCAGTAATGATGAAATAATCGACAGACCAAAACAGTGAACTAACCATCAAAGAATCAAGTAAAATGATAAAACTTGTGCATGTTTTCCCCTAGTATAGTATTCACTTTTGTCAATGTAATTCTTGATATCTACTAGAACTGTCTTAAAGGAATAAATACCCCACCGCTGCAACAACACTAATTTTGTAGCCAGTGATACCTAAAGTATTGGCTGTAGATTACACTGGACGACTGAGAAATTTTGTGAATTGACCTTTGATATATGACATTAGATTCAAGGTCAAAATCATAGAATTATAATTAAATGTGTACCGTATCAGGATACAAAAATTCAATGTTATGACCCAGACACAAGTTTGACCATGGCATGCACTGTTACTTTGACATATTTACAACCTTAGGTAAGGTCATGATCCCTGTGTTATCGACAACAGTTGTGTGAAAATATATCCAAATCGAACGAAGCAGCGAAATTGAAGGCTCAAATATGAATTTACAAAAACAACTATGACCTTGCCTTAGATGTATTACATTGTTCAAAGCCATTTTCCACCCTTTGGGCATGAACAACAAAGTCAATTACGTAAAATACCACCTTGTTCCAAGTCAATAGGAAAAGTACTTACCGACCGGACACGAATTTGTGAACTTGACCGTGCAGATATCGGTATTAAACCTTGGATTAAGATCATAACACAACATTGGGTCAAGGACAATAATTGTGTGTAGTAATACCCAAATCCAAGCTGTCATTGTAAAAATCTGACTCAGACACGGATATCGACTATGTGTACAGTGTACACTTGACCTACGAGGTAAGACCTTGGTTAGGTAAGATATCAAGATATATCCCTGGGTCGTTGAAATAATTGTGTGAAGTGTTTTCCGAATGCAAGTCATCTTTGTAAAATTACAGGCACGAATTTGGACAATATGTGCAATGTGACAATGACCTTTCAGACATGACCTTGATTAAATGTCATGACACAATCTTGGGCTATGGATAATAAATGCATGAAGTATAATTATTATGCAAGGTAGCATAAAGAAGTTACTCGACTCGATTTGAACTGTTCAGCGGACTGACCAAAGATACAGACAGACGGATAGGTGAACAGACAGACGGTGTTTCCTAACTTGTAGAAGATTCCTATATACTCATCCCAAACTTTTTGGCAGATGTATGATAAATAGCATTGATATATACAAATGTGGTCCACCGATCACAATCGTCTTCAGACAAGTTTGCTCTTGATATAAAAGTCATATTAATTAACTGTTATGATCAAGATTAAATTTATTTAGAAAAGGCCAAACTCCAAGGTCATCGACCTTGGTGTCATTTGAAAGGGCTTCATTTGTTGAGTTTGTATGCCAGATATGAAGTCCCTATTTCTCACGGTTCATAGGTTATGGTAAAAGTTGAAGATGAAAACAGACAAACAGATAGGACAAAAACAATATGCCACCGATCTGTCATAAAAATAGGTTTAGCTGGTTTGATTTTCTAAATTTGCATCCATGTCCGTAGGCTGGTGCCCGTGGCTGTTATCTTGACATAACCTATATATGGACTCATCGGTATTGAAATACAGAGGTTAATTGGTTTGATTGTTTATTGTTTAACGTCAGGTGACACCTCGAATATTGCAAATATTTTGTGACGGTATCTGACTGATGCAGGTCTGGCTATGGTGGAACGCTAACTCTGTAACACCGGCCATTCCGATTATCAAAACGTGAAAGTAAACGCAACGTAAGGCATTGTGACCCTATCATTCATATAGGGCCACTAATTGCGGCTAGCTGTTTAGAGATTAATAAGATATTTGTATTGCTGTCATTAAAACCTTAAGAATAATATGTATATATTTCATGTAAACCCGAGTCATGGCAATGTGTAGTGATAGTTTCAAATGATTAACAGTAATATATTCTTTGGTGTTTGTTAACAGTCAGTGAAGAAAACTCTGTTTACTGTGTATGCTTTACACATGAAAATAACTTTTCATATTCAATAGCGAAGATGACATGTGAGAAGTAAAAATAAACTAACATCTACCGATAAGAAAGAAGTTAAGGGATTTCGAAAATTGGTAAAAGAGGAATATCATTGGTGATAATAAATATAGAACATATATACCTATTAGATGGCATGTACAGTGAAATAAAACATTCTTTTGTACTCTTGCTGCGATGCGTTAGAAGACTCAATCACCACAAATAAATTTTGCCGAATGTTTAACTTAATCAGATTCTTTCTGTCACTTACCTTCTGCTTTTGATGTGCTATTTTGTTTTTATGCAAATGTTTATAAACCGAACCGTCTGTATCATCTTACTTCGCAGATGGATACAATATTGTAATATGTTATTTGAGATGCAAAACATTTGATAATAAAGTTGTTTTGCTAATCAGAAACGAAATAGAATTCTTAGGTTTAATATTCTATGTGTATAGAATAAGCACAATCTACCTAATTAAAGGCATTGCCTTTATATTAATGATGATTATATATAGATTCTGTGTCTCGATATAAGAAACATATTCAGCTGCCGAAATCTACTGAAGGTATTCATCATATTAGGTTTAGTATTTGAATTATGCGACATTTGAAATGCTGGGTCGTACATTAAACATCTCCATTGGTTTTGTAAAATGTCTTCTTTTTGTGAAATTTTCTTTAATGACTAAAACTTTGTGTGAACAGCATGTTGCCTATTATCGTATGGCAGTTTGTGCATTGTTATTATACTTATTTTGTGAGGTTCTTATTGTAACGAATAGACATTGTATTCATCAATTGGTAAGCTAATGAATATTTTTTCAAAGGTTACAAGCAAGCATATTGATAATACAATCAGACTTTGTCCCTTGTATTATGAAGTCATAATTACGTCTTTTACAATCGCCTGTTTCTGGTTACTATTTGCCTCTAGACCATCTGTTTTAAGAATTCACTTTTACACTTCCTTTTGGTGGTCGCTTGGTACAGGTTTCATTGTAGATCTGGCCTAATTATTTTATTCACAAATATAAGATTACAAAAATGAAGGTTACATTTATGTACTTCAGCTGATCAAATAGTTTCGTGGACTATCTCTTTAATTTACAAAGATTAATTTTTAACATAATCGTTAATGATTTCCAAGGATTTGTTTTATCTGCGCTCAAACAGTATAACATTAATAATACTGTATTATATAAGTCTAATTGATTGGGATTGTTTTTGCCAAGCAACAACCAAAAAGGATGAATAAAAACAACCATAAAGGATGAATAAAAACAACCAAAAGGGATGAATAAAAACAATAATGTCACTCTCATCGTCTTTCGCAAAGCTAGGGATCGCGATTAAGAAAGATCTAAAATGATCAATTTATTACTGAGATTTTTGAAATAGCAATTTAGTAATTATACTTTAGCAAGATACATATAACTTGGTCTACTGCCTTATTATTAATTATTTTTGAAGCCCTGGAAATTGATACATTTGAAGAAAACATTTAGGCAAAGCCAAAACTGATTCCTTGTTAATCAATGTGTACTGAATAATTTTTAGTTCTCAATGATAGATATACGGTGTTTAACGCCACAGACCAAGTTTCCATTTCTTCTGTACCGACTCGAAATATATACTTCCAATTTACTGTGACAAAAGCATTCTAACATTGAGTGGTATCATCCTCGTGCAGAGCTCTGCTATGAGATTGGTTCCTTGGCTTTTACTATTAGGTCAATCAAGTACTTTCGATTACTCTAGTTTCCGCCTTAAACATCAATGAACAGACATAAGTTGTAGAAATGGTGCACTGTATTTATATACGTATATATGTTCTAATTTTTATTCGACATTGCAAGTGACATTTTCAATCGCCTTGACCCTGACCCCTTTCAGTGCTGAACCTATAACGCTTGAAGTCAACAATCCGTTTCTTTTCATTTGAAGTGAAGAACTGTTATCACCAATGTCATTTCACCGTATGACATTTCCTTCTTATTTACCTTTCGCCAATAATGCTAGATTTTTTGTATAATTTTCTTATTTTTAATATTTAGTACATATAGTATATCCTTGTGTGACATAAACAAGTAGATAAATGGAATATATACAGTTAACAACTTTAGGTTTACTTTTTCACCTTCTGTTCCTTTAAACTTATTAATTTAAGAGTGTATTTTAAAGGAATAAAACTCGTTTGCGAAATAATGTCATAGTTGACAATTTGACATCAACTAAGAGTTTTAAAAAAAGTACTGCAAAAAAGTGAAATTGCATACAGGATACAGGAGAATTTGTTAATGGACATAACATCATAAATAGTGTATCGCTGATATCTAGTTATTAAGGCTGTTGAATAATCTGGATTAAGACCATTTTACCGTGGAATTATCATCTGCCATACCTGATCCGACAATTTCAACTGGGGTGTTGCCAACAAGTAGGGGATGCTTACTTTCCACTGAAACCCGATCTCAGTCTTTAACTTTCATATGTTCTTTTCGTAGACGCTCCTAATTTTTTTTTTTTAATTTTTATTTGGACTATGTAGTTGGATTTATTCATTATTCTATCGTTCAGAAGTTTTCTAAGATAGGATCGGTAGAATATCATTCCCTTGTGCCAAAAAATGAAACGATATGCGACATAAAAGAAAAAAGAGGAGTTAATGGCTCAGTTATGTGGCAGAAGTCACCATGGAGCTATACAATACATGAATATAAATAATATACTAGAACATATAACACATTACAAAAATATTTGACTGTAGTGCAATTACGATACCTACTTAGGACGGCCATTTAATTTGACAAAAGCCAAACAAATGGTGTGGTTAACCGTTAACCGGTTAACCACGCAAAATATCCTAACGAACTTGAAATTAAGGTTATTACAGAATCCATTTCCGGCACTCCCTGCTTACATCACCTTAATATAACGAAATACGAAAAACCACGTTTGAAGTCTACATTACATTAATTTTACGGTCGCTATAAAACCTTTCTTAGCGTTTAGCAGAAGTCACTGTCTGGCATATTGAATTCCAATTTTAATGCTCGTCGTTTTTAAACCGCTTCCTTTTAGATAATACAATATCTCACTATTTTACTTTTCAGTTCTTTTTACTGTGACTACGGTTATACAGTAACCATTATAAATAACCACGAATTCAACATTAATTCCTTCATTTGGATATTTATTTATTTACTTGTTTACATATATTGGTACTTACATTGTGAAAACTGCCTACTTCAATGTATAGAAAGTAAGACATTTTCATCGACCCAAACGAGAGCAGTGAAGATGGATCTTTTACATGCCTTGTCAATCAAATCACGGGGTTCGATTAAGATATTTTACTATATTTAAAATATCAAAGACAGACAACAACGTGCCACTGGCAGAAATAGAAATGGTATCTCCTCTCCCCGAACCAACCACCTTTCCTACTCAGTTACTTTATCCTTTTATACCACATGATAATAAAAATTTAATGTAGAATAATATAATGTAATTATGTATAATATTGTATAAATAGTTTTCACTGTAATATCGGTGTTTGACATATATCTAAGGCCACAATGTCTAGACGAAATTAGAATAACTTATAATGAACATGCAGAAACATCAAATTATTTCTATCATGTCATTCAGGATATTTAACATATTTAATGTCTGTGATTATAATCATATTAATCTATAATTTATAGGAAGAGAAAGAAATTAAATCGTAGTGGGAAAAGGCAGCAAATAATGGAGAGAAAATGATTTTACTAACCATGTATTTTTGTTGTAATCTTAATTTCAAATAAGAGGAATAAATAACTAGCATGTTTATATCTATCTACCTACCTACCAACATATATATATATATATATATATATATATATATATATATATATATATATATATATATATATATATATATATATATATATATATATATATATATATATATATATATATATATATATATATATATATATATATATATATAGCTCATAGTAATACCGATGGCTATTAAGAATACTGCACACTACCAACACATCACACTTACACACAAGATACGTATCATACATCGTCGTATGCTCTTTCCTCATCTTCAGAGTACTTTCATATTGAACCACTGTCATTTAAAAAAAACACATGTATGGATAACTAAACACAATGTACTTATATCTGCAAGAATTAATCTTAGTGAAGAAGCAATTATCATTGATGCTGAAAATCTATGTATTAGTTTATCATGAGAGTTAGTGGTGTAAAGACTAGAAAAGTCATTAAATGTCCTTCAATTTCCTTCGGACCGAAACTGGAAAACATCCTCAAACTTCAATTAAAAACCTGCTTAAAGGTTTTGCTTCGTATGAAGGAATTTGACGATTTGGAGCTATCGAAAGCATAACTTGAAAATGATCTAGTGTATGTCTGTTTCAATAAGCTGATGTTGAGGGTAAAGAAAATACCTTAGGATTACGCTTCTTCTTTTAAAAAAGGTGTAAAGGAACCAATTGCAATGACGTTCCATGAACTTACTATAGAGAACGTATGGTGTTCATAGCATTGCTTTACATTCTTCAAATGTTATTACCTTTGTAAGCATGATGAAAAACATTTGAATCAATAGTTATATATGTGTCGTCATTACCAAAACAAAATGGTCTTTGGAATCTATCGAAGCGACGTTGCCCGCGACTGGTATCTTTCGATCTGTGACGAGAGGTGAATTTTGATTCTTTTTCTTACCAAATACAATCCTTTTTACCCCCTTTTCAGTGCTTTTTTCAATCTTGACACTTTACACATCTTTGTCTTAGTTTAAACTCTACGTAAAAATATAGTCTTACATCAGAAAATTATTTTAATAACAGCAATACTGTGTAACAGATCACGGTTGGTTAACTGGTGTTTTACGTCGCTTTCAGCAATTTTTCAGTTATATTGCGACATGGAAGCAGGAGGTAACCGACCTTTTAACATAGTGGCGCAAGCCGGGAATCGAACCCAGATCGACTATGCCGCAAGCCAAGCGTTTAACCACTGAGCCGGCGTGGCCTAGTGGTATCGCGCTCGCCTTCTGATCGGGAGGCCGGAGTTCGAGTCCCGCTCTGATCATGCCGGTGTCCTGTCTATCGGATGAGATAGTAAAAACCAAGGCCCCGTGTCGTGGTATGTATGGCACGTTAAAGATCTTTCACTGCTTCGAATGGGTCCGTTGCACAGGACAAAATTTGTATGTCCCGCATCAGGCAGATGCCGTCACCATATACGTGAAATATTCGTGGTGTGACGTTAAACAAAAATCAATCAATCAATTAATCACCAATGCCCCTAACAAAACATGAAACCAGGCAACATGAGTAAACAAACATACACATATGATGAGTTAATTAAAACGTTGTTTTTTTTTCTTCGTATGTCAATGTGTAGAGTAATATTACGTCACACTACAATTAATCAAAGTTACCTCGCTTTGTTTACGAAAACAAATAGAGCGCGCAGTTATATACTGTGCTAGATCGACGTTCCATATCGATTGATCTAGAATCCCACTTCCGGTGGAATTTCCCAGTCTTGTGTGCGAGAATATGATTGTACTGAAATTAAAGGTTTTATGAGAGTATTCCTACAGTATTACATCGCAAAGGATAGCAAAGCGAAAGAAAATTGAGTAGTTTCAATATGGCACTCACAAAAACAAAGCACAGAGCGTTTGAGGTGTATATGATGACATGTTAAATCGTGCAATCGGTGCGAGTATTTGAGATGGGTTAAATATGACCACTGAGTCTGTATAGCATGACAGAATGATTATCATGTATTATTATACACTAAGAGTGTTTTACAGTGTTTGTCACATGATACCCTATGCTAATATTTCTCTCAATGATTCATGATTAATATAAGTTTCCAATAAGCATTCACATAGAAATATGTAGTGAGCCTCAATGAAGAGATAACATCTTAAACATATCTGAAACAGAATAAAAGGATGCCCATTCTAATGGATATAAACAATTTAGTATAGTTTCGTCGTGTCAACAATGCAAGATTTAATCATTTTAAAATTGATATTTGTTTCATTTGGGAATAGTATTAAACTACGTATGAGAATTCTTTGATAAATCGTTTTGTTGAATAAATAGTAAAAATCTGAGATACGAACCAAAAGTGCAAACAACATGACAATATATATATGTTTTTTTTTCTTTTTTATAGAATGTGGACGCAATAACTTACTTGTTCACACAGAGATGTAGCAAATGTCTGAACTCCGTAGGTATTGTAGATGTAGAATCAGGAATTGCGAACAAAAAAAAAACACCCAGTTTTTTATATTTTTAAAAGACTGCCAGCGAAGTGAGCAGATTTTTATTTGATTTGCATTGTTTGTGCAGATATACTATATATGGTGACCAAACTATTTCTTTTCTTGCCAGAACAGGTCTATTTATATTCAAGTCTCTGGAGGACAGAAAATTTCTTTCCAAACATTGCCACCACCCCCCCCCCCCTTTAGAGTCAAATGGTCTTCCCCTTATTCATTTATATTTTCTCACACCTAACCATTACATATAAAAATAATATCTTACGCAGTGATAAATATGTAATATTATTACTAAAAAGTAAATGAAAAATATAATTTTTTAAAGCTTTATTTACTTGACCACAATGATTGATGCACTTTGAGAATTATATTTTTCTCATAATATCAGTATCTTTGCGAAGAAATTCGAACCTAGTTTTAGTAAAGCTTTATAACTTTATGGTTTCTTTGGTTTTGATTTGTTTTGGTTTAAGTGGTGATGACTGTGGTTTCTGATTGTATGACGTCAAACATCTGCAATAAAGTCTCCGAGGATCGAAGTAAGAAAACCTTGCCTAAATTAAAATCATTGGTGTCAATTTTCGAACTGTTGCTATTTATACTATAAAAGACTTCCCTATAGGAACTTAGCTCCGTGGTTACCAAAATTCCTCAATGCAATACCAGACCCTCAAGTCTGAGTATTGTCTTAAAGCCACTCAAGCCACCGTCATCGCGATAATCTGAGTTTTACTCAAGTGACAAGTCACACCTTTGCGTAATTTTATTGTTCTTCCTGAAGTGAAAGCACGGCAGAAAAGTGTCGCAGGCCACAAAACTATTTAAAATAAGATACACAAAAATATTTTCTATATCCTTTGATTGTACTGCATTTGCGATGAGTGGGAAGGTGGGCCCGTATACCTGCTAACCACACCAATTGAGTGATCTGTCGTACAATCAATATTTTGTAATGTCATTGCAGTACTTGTTAATAAGGTTTATTGTACATCTCCTTGGTTACTCTAGATGTCTTTACCCTTCCCTTTTAAGAGTATTAAGGAAATATAGTGACGTGACAAATCATCAAAAGGAGCATCCGATTTTAATCTGTACAGACGAGGAAAATTTAGAACGATTTCGGTTTCATAGGCAAACTATCATTTTCCTGTTCTACAACGTGAACAATAATACTCATATTTTCCCCTAAAACAAACGATTAAATTATTATATATTTCTGTTCAAATTGTGTTAGGAAATATGATTCTTTATTTTTTTTTCTTATATTTTTTAGTTTGATTTATATTGTAGTCATTATCATGTATCTTCATAAAGCTGGTTGAATATTTTACCTGTCTTCCTCCTTTATTCACAAAATTGTTTACCATGTTTCAATAATTGTTAAGTCCTGAGTATAGAGCGTCGCTTATTGGCATCACGGAATTACGGGAATTGATAAAACAAGTTGATTCAATTTAGTATCCATTGCTTTATTGTACAAATGAAGATTATATATTTATATAAATGTTTTGATAATTGTTTAGATAGAGTTAAAGACGAAAGTTTCTATTTGATATAAATGGCGGGTTAAGTGGATAATGAAAGGTATGATTAAAGTATTTCATAATATTCTACGCATAAACAACTTTGGGGAAAAAAAGGATGAATTGAACCATTCAAAGCCTTTGTAATAATTTGTATGATTCTAGTATGATTGATTGGCTTAGATGTTCAGGGGTGTTTAAGCTTGAAGATATGCTGTAACAAAAATATCACATCAATTCTGGTTCTGTGTCACATACATTTAAAGTCTTCTACCATCAATGACACCGGGAAATGCAAACTCTTAGCGCTATATTCCGAGTCAGGTATTTCTTCCTCTAGTTTCCAGAGGTCTATGAATGTCATTGTGTTATACTATTAGTAATATCACAGTGACATTTCAACAATTACATTCCCATATTCCGAAAGATTCGAAAAGTGTTTTTACTTAATTAGATATCAATTTTAAAACACTTTTATCTACTTTAACAATTTCTTGTATATTTACGTCCAAAATCAGGATTTTGATTTGCAAATATGATACAATGAGGAGTGTCAACCATTTGATGATGACGGAAGGGGAGGGGTTATTACTTTATGGAAATGAATATTCTGACTTCTCAAAGATAGAAAGTAGTTTTCTGTCTTGATTGAATTAAAATTGAATTTCAAGTCCATTTCTGTCATTATTATCATCTCTCATCGATGTTATTCGATAAGAAATGCTAGCCAAATATATCTTATAGATTTATAAGAATATACAGTTACATCTCTATAACTTTCAACTTCTGTAATATGTAATCATTAAACTGTAAGAGATACAGGATTATTATTTACCATGCACAATATCCACGTATTGAAGCTGCTATTTCAAATGAAATACCAACATGTGACCCTCAATCACTCTAGGGCATTTCTTAGAAAAAAAAATATAGCTTCCGTCTAAAATAAATGATTTCATAACAAACCTACAACTGTTATATCTGTCATCAACCGGTTATATTTATTTGTATCTGAATTTAATAGATTTTTCGCATGATTTTATGATTCTGAGCTGGGCTTCTCAATGAACAATACACTTGTTACCTTATTATCCGTTCTAAGTCGCTTTTGCGACTGTATGACAATGGAATATTTTTGTTTTTTGTTTTGTTGTGTTTTCCCCGTGGTGTATATTGTAATAGAGCTGTTTCATACGTCTTTTATTTCTTTTATATATTTGAATATTAAATCCAAATAAAATTTGTTCATCACTTTCTCGTATTCAATTTCTGGTATAAAAATGGTCTCCATATTTTGTTATTATTAAACTACCATACGTCCATATCAAGAAGGACATCAATTTAAATTTTAAAAAGAAACAAAGAACCCCCCTCCCTCCCCCACCCCTCCCACCAAAAAAAACCTGCATATTAACTGCATAATAAAAGTCCAATATATTCTACAATTGATTGATATTCTACAGAAAATCATTTGAATTCATATTAATATCTTACCTTTTCCATCATCTAAGATTGCTTCGCAGGTGTCCGTCTTCTTGCTCTAGAAGTTGCGTTACCGAAACAAGCATACAGGTGAGACTGTATAAAGTAAGGAAATTTAAGTAGGCGTGGCGTAGATACGTTTCCATGCGACAAGACAACGCCTAGTTATGACAATGCTTTCCATTTTACAACACATCCAGAATACTTCTATTATGTACTTTAAAATGAATAACTTTATTTACAGAGAATTATACGATGCATCGTAGAAGTTTTGTGGTCAAAAAAGTAATTAAAGAGTTCATCGATACAATAGCTAGTTTTAATCCTTTTCAATGTAATTCCATGAAGAAATTAAGCAATTATTCAAAAAAATCATTTTCGAAATACATGTAGTAAAATCCAGTAAACTTAAACACATATGACATAAGATGCAAAGTAAAGTCTAGGGATGATGAGAAGAAGGGCAATACAATCTTTCGAAGAAAAAAGGGAGTTTATTCAGAAATGTTCATTCATAGCAAAGACATAAAAAGGTGAATGCAAAGCTGATTAATACACAATTGCAGTACCGACTTATAATGGTGAATAAATTAAAATGTGTAAGTTTAATGTTGTGGTAAACAGGAATTACACCTTCCAACTCATTTTTTTGGAAATTAAAATAAAAGGCATGAGCATCGTAATTTGTATAAATATACATCAATAAAGAAAAGAAAGTACTAATGATAACTCAAGGGACATTCAGAGTATCACATAATGAAATCTAAAAGATATAGTACGACATCATAAAAAGATCAATGAGCTATGCTCTTCCTGAAACGAGCCAAGGCCTGTAATGTGTAGGAAATGTAATTAACAAAGGTGATGTGATGAAAAATATTGAATACTTTCAAATAAGGTTTCAATAACAATTCACAAACTTTCCATTTTTTTTGTCTCTCAAAGCCTCAAAGCATTATTTGCTTTGAGAATGATTGATAATACTCTAGAATGCGACTAAATGACCAGTTCAGTAAACACCAAATATGACTTTGTATACCAGTTTGTATTTTCGTATGTACAATTAGGAAACAAAAACTCTTGATTTTGACATGTTTCTTAACAACTACTGTGACGGATGATGCATGCAAACAGGAGACGCTTACTCTCTCCGGGCACCTAGTCTCACCTCGGAATTTTTCAGTATTTCGGGATCACAACAGTTCCTTTTTGAAATTTACACGATTTTGTATCTGTCCTTGGACTTTGAGAATGATTAACGGTTTGGTACTTCTTCGATTGCTACTGTATTGAATTTATTTGATTGAAGCTGTGTTTGCATTTAGAATAACTGTCATGATGTGTCCCAATCTCTCTCTCTCTCTCTCTCTCTCTCTCTCTCTTTCTCTCTCTCTCTCTCTCTCTAAATATATATATCCTGTGAAATCAACATGATTGTTGCGATCCTATATTGTCAATTATATTTAATTTTTATTATTTTGAATGATAATGCTAGTGATATTTACTACCATGAACTACATATGGGGTAAGTAATTATAGAGCAATTGTATTACTGTCGCAGTTTGTCAATTGAAATGGCAATTGACACTCATTTTCTGTGATTAGATTAAAAGGTTTGGCGCTTGGCCTAGTGGTTTCGAATTCCAACCCTGACCAGTGGTTTGTTTGTGTTGTTGATGACACAGTAAACACTGAGTTCATGTGGCCTGATGAACATTGACACGTTTATTCATACTCATAGTTCCGGTTGGGTCAGTGAAAATTATCAGATATATGCATTGCTATTGTAATATAAGTGACATGATATTGGCATTAGTAATGTCAAAATATCATTAAGACGTTATATACTGTATATCTACCACTGTTACATGATCCTCTACTTACCATACACCAACGGTGGACAATTTGGATAAGGTATACACAAATAAAACTTAATCCCAGTATAATATGACACAAAAGAATCGACCTGGTTACCGTAACATTGTCAAAGTGACAATGTTCCAACAACTAAGAAAAAATGTAAATCAAATTACAGAGTCTGTGGGATTGATTTACTAGGAGAGCATTGATTGTACTGACAAAAATTGTCCACTTCATATAGAACATTGACTGTACTGACAATAATTGTCCACTTCATATAGAACATTGATTGTACTGACAATAATTGTCCACTTCATATAGAACATTGATTGTACTGACAATAATTGTCCACTTCATATAGAGCATTGATTGTACGGACAATAATTGTCCACTTCATATAGAGCATTGATTGTACTGACAATAATTGTCCACTTCATATAGAACATTGATTGTACTGACAATAATTGTCCACTTCATATAGAACATTGATTGTACTGACAATAATTGTCCACTTCATATAGAACATTGATTGTACTGACAAAAATTGTCCACTTCATATAGAGCATTGATTGTACTGACAATTATTGTCCACTTCATATAGAACATTGACTGTACTGACAATAATTGTCCAATTCATATAGAACATTGACTGTACTGACAATAATTGTCCACTTCATATAGAACATTGATTGTACTGACAATAATTGTCCACTTCATATAGAACATTGATTGTACTGACAATAATTGTCCTCTTCATATAGAACATATTGTCTTTCAGACGTTACATTAGCGTTGATTTAGTATAGAAAAGCATGCTTCTTTTGCCACAGCCGATTTAAATACAGAAAGGTGCTTTATAACGAAACTTTGGAAAACTTAAATATTTGTGTACTCACAAGGAGTTAAATGATGAGCGTCGAAAAAAACCCCAAAAGTAAATAATGCAATATTACTGTGATACTCACACAAAAGTATCAGCTTAGACGGGTGTTGCTAGCAAGCAGGAGATGCTCACTCTCCCCGGGCACCTGATCTCGCTCCATCACAGGGGTACATATATGCTCTTCAAGTAGACATATTTTGTTATTTTTCATTTGTTTTTCATTTTCACTGATTTTGTATGTCCTATGGTTTCATGATTTTTGGACTTGTGGTTTGGATTTATCCATCATCTTTACATTTGACATACATATACACCTGAACATTAGCGAGGCCAAGAAACCGGTAGCAATACCAGTCGCTTGTTGTTCTAAACGGATACGAGATGATTGTTCAGATCATACGTACGACATGCATAACACAATTACAAACGTGACCACCTACAAATTGTTACCTATATCTTACAAGAAATTTCCCAAAAAGTTTGCTAATTTTTGCGTGTCTATAAAATCGATTTCACTGCCAATCAATGGCATTTAATATGGCCATATACATGTAGACAGACTGTCACTAGAATATGATTTCAGCAGTTTCGAGAGATAAATCTCCGCCATTTCATCAGCTTTGTTTTATCATACTTTTATTGTTGGTGGTAGTTTGTTACATTGCTTGGTCCAAGGTCATAACATGACAGAGCAGAATATAAACTTCATCTTCCTCGAGTGGATATGCCTGAGTACGAAAGACATAGGGACGGCTAATTTGGTGATTTATTCCACGTTGTCTGTGTCTAATACTATTATCAGTCGCCATAGTTACATTGCGAGTACAGTTCTGAATAAGTTTCTAACGAATGTTGAGATTTTGGAGTATATGCTCGAGATTGGAGCACGCTATCATTCTCCAATTTTGTATAACCTCGATGAGTTTCGAGTTGTGCTTTGAGTTTCCTTTTTCTTTTAGTATAACTGTTGGTCGTCCATCCTCTGTAGACTCATTGCGGATATAATAAATCTCCATGTTTAGAACATTTATCTGAATCAGGGCTTGTTTTATTACAAAACGAAACATGTACTTTTAGAGTATTCAACTTTTTATACCAACTGGCGACACCTATCCTGCTAGATTTGTCATATAGATTTCCGAGTGGCGACCCCTATCCTCCTAAGCATATCACTTATGACTTAGATACATTTTTATGCTTTTAAACTGCTAACAATTTGTATTTCAAAGTAAATACATGATTCAATTAGAGTATTTCGCATATAAAAATAGTCTTTTGCCATTTTCGATTTATGCAGATGAAGGGGCCACTCAAATTATTTGTTTTAGATGCACACAGACTTGTCCAAACGAGATACATATTAAGACTTTTAAATTGCTCAAAATTGTATATCAAAGAGATTATATGATTCAATTAGTGCATTTTGCATGTAAAGTAGTGTGTTTGGTGGCCAGTTTGGATTTATGCAAATGAAGGGGCAACCCAAATTATATATATAAAGTATGGACATAAACATCTTCTTTTATCTGTGATACATACTTTAGTCCTTTAAATTACTCAAAAATTGCACATAGACCTAAATGTATGATCTATGATGTGATATGATATGAACCGTTCTTTTGAAACATTGCTGATTTGGCGGCCATTTTGAAATATGCAAATGAAGAAGATTTTCCCCAGAGGGTCGCTGCCTACATTATTATGGTGTTTTGGGTACTTAAAAAAATGCATGGTGGCAAAATAATTTTTGTTGCAATTTGTTTGAGGTCAAACCTTAGTTTTCATTGACTATTACAGCCGCCATATTACATCGCTAACAGTTCAGACACCACCACACAGAAATAAGAATTAGAAAAGTTTATTCTTTGCATCGTGCATAATATAGTAATATAGTTCTTTTAAAAACACTTGCCATGGATGTATATTCATGAATACCGCTTAAATTGCCTCCTCATTCCTATTGAAAATCGATAAATCTTCTGTGAAAAAAATTCTCTTGTTTGCATTTTTTTTTTTTTTTTGGGCTGTAAATGATAATATGTAACTCAATGCTGAATATGTTTTTTTTCTTTTTCAGATATATTTGCTTATCATCTGATAATGTTGGTGATTATCGTGTGCTTGGCCTTATGAAAGTCTTAATGATTATCATTATTGTTAATATGCTGGTGTAGCTCGAATTTACAACAGTAGTCGATTTTTGTCATTATATTTCATACATATCAAAGTAAAAACCTGTTTGCAACAAGATTTGTTTATGTCTATATCTGATTTTATATTGTAGGTAAAAACGTTAGTTTCATTTGAAAGAAAGTAATGTTTAATTATATCATTTATGAGAGGTAGGTTTTGATATTCAAAAATGAAGTTACAAAAAGGAAGAAATAGAAAATGGCAGATTTGTTTAGGTGCTTATGCATCATAAGTGCATGAGTAGTGTTTGTGAAATAAATGCATACTAGTGGTAGACCGATTTATCATTAGGGTGATGAATTTAGTAAGTACAAATCAAAGATATTGATCCGATATCCACAACTCGAAGTCGAAGAAACACGAAACAGAGGTGGGATCAGCTGCCATGGAGGATTAAGTATCCCCTGCCAACCGGTCACACCCATCGTGATGATTTATTTTATAACTGATTGATTATTGTTTTACGTCACTCCACGATTATTTCACGTATATGGTGATGGCATCTGCCTGATGCATTGCATACAAATTTAGACCTTTGCAACGGACCCACCTGAAGCAGTGAGGAATCTTTTCCGTGCCACGCCTATCCTGACAGCTGTACCTCGGTTTTTACTGTCTCACCCGAAAGACAGAACGCCGGTGTGCCCAGGGCGGGAGTCGAAACCGGGACCTCTCGATCACGAGCCGAGCACCTCATCCACTAGGCCACACCAGCTTGATTTATTCTATAATGCTAACAAAAACTACTTTAGGTTTCACCCTATTTCAAAATTCTAAATTAAACTAATAATAACGTTTAAAATTGTAATGACCCAGGGTGTACGGTAGGAGCTTGCATGAAACACCCGCCGCAAACGTCTTGCAGAAACCTGACTAATCCGATAAAGATACAATGTCAAATCTGATATTGACAAAAAACGGTAACAGCGTCGGGCAAAGAGGGACGTCAAACTGCATAAAATCATTAAATCAACCATAGATTTTTCCCTGTGACAATTTCAGATGTTCCCTTACATAAGATTGAGTAACTTCGTGACAATTAGCTTTAGCCATCAAGGCGAAATATTCGTATTAATTACATGCCATAGACTAGAGAGGATGGCATGTTACACAGAAAGGAAAGTTGGCAATACAAATCCTCACGTATGTCATATATATTTATATATATATATATATATATATATATATATATATATATATATATATATATATATATATATATATATATATATATATATATATATATATATATAAAGGGAAAGAAAGGCATCCGACCCAGTTGTATGAGAAAAGCGACATAGACATACATTTAGAGAATGCTTGTATAGCTGACAAAATCATCACAAAAATATTCGATTGCAATGTAGTTGACTTTAAACGTTCCACTGAAATGTTGATCGCCATTCACTAGATGTGATCACAGTAAGATCTACACTTATTAATAGGAGTACATCGAGGTAAGAAAAATATTCGTGTCTATCATCATGACCTTTCAACTTGCGTGACATATTTATCAAATCGAATATTTTTGTTTTTGTTTTTATTTTTCCAATATTACATTAAATGCTGTATATTTCCGTGGTGACCTCTGTCATACGGCTAAATCAGTAACTTTTCTTTCTTCTTTTACAGACTTATGAAAGGTAACTCATGTGACATCATGATCGGATTTAAGCGGATTCCTTTCCCACGCCGGCCTCTCAATAAATAACCAATGTATATGTGACGTAGTTGCAAATAAACCAGAATACAGAGTTGATTATTCTCAGGTCTCTGAAAAGGTAAAAAATAAGAAATTAAAGTAAACTTGTTTCCTTACATCTCGTTTGATTTCACTATATCAGTCAACTCTCCTATTAAATCTGCGTAAGGATTTTGTGAGGGACGAATAAATTCCAAATTTGGTACTCTTTTGCTGGCTTATGACAATAGATATTTCTCTTTTTGAGATGTTTCTTTGAAAAGGAAGTATTATAGAATTACAAGATGTGAGGATTTTTATCACATACGTATTAAATTGGATTATTAAATATTGTGCATCACATATATATGTTCTAATACTTACTATAACCACTGGGTCGATACCACTGCTGGTGGATTATTAGTACCCGAGGTTGTCCTAAGCCCAGTTTTCAGAACCTCTGTACTTACCCGACATATATCCTTGACATTTACTGTTCTAAAACTAAGGATTAACCCCTCATGCACAGTACCGTTCTCAGATCAGTTCTTTGGCTTTCGTGTCAAGGTCTCTTTGGTAATGAGGTTACTCTTCAAATATCTATTATTGAAATTGCAATATTTCACAGTTCATAATAAAAATGTATTTACTTAAAGAGTCCATCTGTAAGAAATGTTCATTGATAATCGTGCATGAATCAAATAACGATGTCTAAGATCAATGTATAATGGACAGTCAACAAGAAAATGTATTTCATACTCAATGTCTGAACTGCAATGAGGACACACCCTATCCTGCAACGGTGTGTTAACGTAACGTCCTGTTTTTATGTGTAACGGTAGGCTCGCTAAACGTAGCTTCGATGGAACGATTCGGTAGGCTCTTGGCATCGTGCATGTTACATACGCTTCCGGCAGTAGATCCTGTTTGCATTTCCTATATATACGAAGCTTATTGCCATTCGCACACCGCCTATCGTTCCACATTTCGGAGAACCACTCCTGTTCGTGAAACTGAAACACGTTCCTCTTAACTGACGTCATGACTAGTTTGGATCAGAATGTAACATTTCGTAGTGTGTCCGATAAGCCGTAACAGCTCACTAGCTTCTGCGTACTCGCTTCCCACGAACGACCACGTCTGCTCGACCAACAATGTACTTTACACAGAATGCTTTCCTGGCGTGCGCTTTTTAGTTTACAATTCAAAATGTCTATATTCTGTTTCGCTAAGCATGACGAGCAACCCATGTCCCCCTGTTTGCCAATATTTGAAGTAGTTTTAGCCACTCCAAGGAATATGTGCATTGCACGCCTCTGTACGTTATTCACGGTCCGATATTCTTTGTGGTCCCATATTCCTGAGCAGTAGAACAGAATCGGCTCCACTAAGGATTCATACATCTTTGTGAATACGATGTAAGGCAATCCTCCGACAAAAAAAATACTTAGTTGCGAGAAGTCTACTTGCCGCTTTCGCCAATTCCCGGACCGGAAATGAGAGATCTACATGTTCGGGGAACCAGAAGCCATGATTTTTATACTTGTCCGTCAACGCTAGCGACTGATTGCCGAATTTAAACAGAAAGTTCGTCGACGCAACTATGTTTGTCTTCGCAATGTTCACTTCAGGCCTCCATTTGCGGCACTACTCGTGTACCAGACTCAACATGCGCTGAAGATTCTCCTCGGATTCAGCCAACAGAACGATATCGTCAGCGTATACCAAAAAGTTCACGATAACATCGTCCAGCATTATATATGTTTCGGCGAAGGAAATCTTTTATTCATATATGAATTATTTTTATAAAAATTACTAAAATGAAAATTAATTAAGTGAAGACATACTTTATTTGCTTAGTAGATTATTCATGTGTTTTTCATTACATAAAGGCATGCATAGTGAATTATTCAGGTATTTTAATTATATATAGGCTTTTTATTATAGCCATACAAATTTTCAATTTTCACTACATTTATTGTTACTGTAAGTACTATGTTCACTTGTAATACTCACATTTCAAATTTTCAAGAATTCTCTCACATATACACTTACTCACTCATTCCTCACACACACTGATGTATACATGTTACCATACACTCATTAACTACCACATACAACTGCAATCCATCCCTCACACACTGCAACCACACATCATCCGCACAGCACAAATCACTATCACATACGCCATCATATCCATTCATTTACCTGATATCACACATAAACATCTACACACATACACACAAACATAAATTCTCGAATAACCACGCAGATATATGATATTGATATGTATAGTTGAATGAAATTTTAATGATAATATTTTAATATAGTGTCTCATAAGTCAAATATGGATGGACGTCATTTCTTTTGATCTGTTACATGAAATATTGTGTCTTTTATGAATTTAAAATTGCTTGTATATTGAATGAAGTGTGACACTGAAATAAACTATGAAACAACATTTATTATTTCGATTTCTACAGTTAGGCGTTGAGCATCACTGAAGAGACATAAGTTGACGAAATGTGCATACCATAGATATACCATACCATAATGGTGTACCATATTAATTCACATACATATGTTCTAATATACGACTTTTGGTTTGTGCCAAAACTTCAAACGGTCATAACGTGACGAAAATTAAATGAGCAATATATTCATAAGGGAGCATTACGATGATGCATGGGATATTCTCCAAAGAAATATAGAGAATACATAGTAAACCTGAAAATGTCGCATTTACCTTCAAATCTAATAAGAGATTTCACACACGCACAGTATGTGCCTGCGGTGGCATAAACGGGACATGTGGAAATTTTTTCTATCTCGTGGCCACGAGTTAGTATCTCATGGCCACGACTTAGTATCTCGTGGCCATGTCTTAGTATCTCGTAGCCACGACTTAGCTATCTCGTGACCACGACTTAGTATCTCGTGGCAACGACTTAGTATCTCGTGGCCAGGACTTAGCTTTATAGGAGATAGTAAGTCGTGGCCACGAGATACGAAGTCGTGGCCACGAAATAGCTAAGTCGTGGCCACGAGATAGAAAAAAAAATCCACATGTCCCTTTTATGCCACCGTATGTGCCTGTACATTTGTAATGGACTCAACAATAACAGCGTCTGATCTTTTATGTACTACGTTTGCCGTAAAACATCATCTCATTTAAGACAGATGTATACATTGTATTGCAAAACATTACTCAGTTATAAAAGTCATTGAAGCTAACAGGAAACTTAACCCCTTATCTGATCTCAAATATTTGAAATGTCAATAAAACATCAAGCCTTCTTGAGTATTTTAAACGTATACCTGCATTTCGCCCTGGTGGATATTTCCTAAATTTGGTGCACAATTTGTGGTTCCATCTTTATTTTGCCAAAAAGATACTAAACAATTATTATCTGTCTACGTCTCGATATGATGCAAACAGACATCTTTAAAAATGTAGATTTTAATGGCTTCCATCATCATTAAAACGATAATTTGGGACCGGCACTCACTGATCGTAATTCATAGTTTGAAACGTTGTCACTGGAAGGATGGAGAGTGAAAGTGAAATGTATTTTCTATTGCCTCTGTTTCTTTCTTTCATTTTTTTTCTATTATTATTTTTTCTAGTTTGCATTCACCTTGTAGTTTTCTTCACGATAACGCAAAAAGGATTGTAATCTATACATCTGTTTCATGTCTATGTGTCTATAAACAGAACAGTCGTTTCTTATAATTTGTTTATTATGACACACTGATCAATTGTTACTCATATAAATTAATATTTTCATATTGATTAATACAAGTACGTTTTGAGAGCCCAGTAGATCTACGTAATACGCAATGATGACATAAGGTCGTAATAAAGTCTTTGTAATATGGCTTTTTATACGCTCTTTTCGTCCGTATCAGGAACGATCTCATCAAAACGAAAGATTAAACTTTCTTGAACAAACCAAAAAAAAAAAAAAAAAAAAAAAAAAAAAATAAAAATAGGAAAAAGCCAATTGATGAAAATCTAGAACCCAGTAAAGGGATTCCTGAACCAATGCGTGAAGATATAACAAAGTACAATGAAAGGATCCTTGTATATCACGTCAGTGATTTTGAAAATATATTAGAATTTACTAGGAAAGTGGACAAAACGAGGCGAGAATCACACCATTTTAAATCAATGACATTAGATGAAAAAATACTAAAAGACATTTTGTCTAAAAGCATTTCTGAGCATTTAAAACTTTTTTTGTATTATTTTATTTTTACTTATTATTTTTATTTATTTACTTTATTTATTTATTTATTCATTGGTCATAGTGATATAGATAGCATTAAAAGCAGTAAATACAAAGGCTTTAATTTCTGTCCCTAAGTACATATAAAGAATTCCATCACTCAAGGCAGACTTCAGATCCCATCCAAGTCAATTTTGAACCTCAACAAAAATTCTGTTTAACATAACATGGGTTTTATATGTGTGCAGATCGAATATACATGTGTAATTTTTCCAGCAGAGACAGTGTGAAAATTAATGAATTAATCTCAAGGAAGGAGATATATAAAGCGCAATAAATAGTGTTGATTTCAGATATCAAATGACATAATTGCAACAGTAAAAGCAGGCAAGAAGGGCGTGAAAATATTAACAATGATAGCAGGCAAGAAGAGAGTAAAAATATCAGTAGTAATATCAGGCAAGAAGGGGGTAATAATATTAACAAGTATTCTAGAACAAGTGTTATTTTATGGTTTCACAAAATCAAAATGCTCTTTGCACTCTCTGCTTCAACAATAGCTCCTGTTATTCCGCTTAATATCATACTATTTGAGAGAATATCTAGATGAATACAGTTTCACTGTGGATTACATTACATTTGACTAGATTCCATCAGACAGATCGCTTATCCAATGTTTCGTAAGAGAACAGCATAGGAAGAGTTAAAGAAAAAAGAGGAGTTACTGGCTCAGTTATGTGGCAGAAGTCACCATGGAGCTATACAATACATGAATATAAATAATATACTAGAACATATAACACATTACAAAAATATTTGATTGTAGTGCAATTACGATACCGACTTAGGACTGTCATTTAATTTGACAAAAGCCAAACAAATGGTGTGGTTAACCGGTTTACGGGCCCACGTTCCCACTCACCGTAACAGCAGAACAATCAAAGGACGTACATTTAAAATTTTATAAATAATCCTCCATGTAAAGAAAAAGGTATCGCATATTGAGAAGTCATAAAAATATAAACATGTAAGGTATTGTAAAACACATAATGGTATAAAAATATATGCGACATCAACATGATAAACCGTACGCGTGCTCTGCCAGTAGAATTATCTTTGGCAGACATTTGGCAGAGTCATTCAAGTTGGGGTTGAAAAAAAAATCCTACTAAAATGGAAGTCAATTGTAAAGTGCATTTGAGTGATACAAAGGACACCTTCTGCTGACTGTTTGTCCAGTATTATGGCAAAGGATACCTTCTGCTGACTGTTTGTCCAGTATTATGTCAAAGGACACCTTCTGCTGACTGTTTGTCCAGTATTATGGCGAAGGCTACCTTCTGCTGACTGTTTGTCCAGTATTATGGCAAAGGACACCTTCTGCTGACTGTTTGTCCAGTATTATGTCAAAGGACACCTTCTGCTGACTGTTTGTCCAGTATTATGGCAAAGGACACCTTCTGCTGACTGTTTGTCCAGTATTATGTCAAAGGACACCTTCTGCAGACTGTTTGTCCAGTATTATGGCAAAGGACACCTTCTGCTGACTGATAGTCCAGTATTATGGCAAAGGACACCTTCTGCTGACTGTTTGTCCAGTATTATGTATTTTGAAGAACATTAAATTTCAATTCCACTAATGCCTTAAGAATCGACAAATCGTTGTCAGCTGAGCACATCTACCTAACTAGATCCTCAAAAGTGGAACAAAGTGGGAACAGTAGTACTCAACCGTGACATGTCGTAATCAAGCAATATTAATCCTCTATAGATTTTAATAGGATAGTAATTAATTTGCGCATTTGAAACCCTCATCTGTAAGAAGTCCAACGCAAGACAAACTAAGTAAGTTAAAATGGAAATTCAGTTTTTCCATAAACGGGAAGAAATTGTTGATAGAACGTTGGATATAGGAATATTATAACGCCAGCGAGCGAAGATAGAATTTCAGTTTATTATGTTTCTCCTACCTCTGTAAACATTGTAAGAAATGGGCAAGTGTGGACTGGAAGTTTGCTTTCTGATAACAACGAAAATCGTTTATGTCAACAACAAGGCATCCAAATTTCCAAAAAGAATACAATCCAATATTGCAACATTATGGATGCAGTAATAATGCCACAACCTTTGAACAGGCTTTTACGTTGATGACTATAATCGTGATTATATGAAAATAAAGACGATTCGTATTCAAATATGAATAATAGAAAAAATATATATATAATAAAAACACAAAAATATTCGATTGTAAATACAGCTGTAATACTGAGTTAGAATGGTCAGCTTTAATTCAAAAATCTTCATTGAGTTGGTATGGTTAATTGACTGATCATCAAGTGCCTGACATTGCACCTTTTTCATTATGACGTCATGGATAAATAGCCTTTCAAGCATGAATTTAACTGTGACGTCACAATAAAACCACGTAATAGGCGTGGTTAAAGTTGGATCTAGCGATCTCTCAATACACCGATCCACTTTTAGCATAGAAAGCGATGTTTAGCGGACTTTTGATTGTTATGCTTATGACGTCATAATCAAATGTCCGACTTGTCTAACCTTGCGTGACGTAATCACAGTCGTATGTTGCGCTAAAGCGCTTGTTATTCGACGAAAGTGGATCGGTGTATTGGTTTAGAAAACCATCTTACATTCACTGCAAACCAGAGAAGACAAAGAACACATTCAAGTGCTATTAGAATGATCACAATTTTTCTGTATTATATGCCCATCTACGTAAACGAGTCGCTCACAAAATATTATGCTCATGCGTGACTCCGATCTCAAGATATATATACAATAAGCAATAGACTTTTTTTCCTTTAACTGCGGAGCTGAAACATTGGACGGCAAAATCATAAACGTTCCCTCCAAATAGATCAGAATGACGTCAAAATACATATGACGTAGTAAAATTGGAGGGAACGTTAATCAATTTGGCGTCCAATGTTACAGCTCCGCAGTTAAAGGAAAAAGGTCTATAAAAAGTTCGATAGCTTTTTTCAGTAGTTAATCACGTTAATATGTGACGTCAGAAGTTGGACAGGTGCTACTTTTCCGTGATTTGTCATTATTACGTTAAAGTTTGAATTGTGACGTCATACTAAATGACGTTAAAAGTTGCACAAAGGTTATGTAACAAGTTAAACCGGAAGTCTTTTATTTTGTTCGTGATACTCGGCAAATCGGTATTTTAAAACATCTCCCAGAGAAATACTGAAGCAGGAAAAGTTGTAATTTCTATCAATGGAAGAATAAGTCAATTAGTTTTACATGAAAACGCAAAATTCTCCAGCATTCTAATAGCACTTTAAAATCTTATGAATAATTAATTAAAATAGGCAATCAAAACTTCATTATGTAAGGTATATTTTAAAAACAGTAAGTTCACAAACTGTCGATATAAAAAGTGGGAGTCGGACTGAGATTCCTGGACTACTTTCTTTGATGAGTTGGTTTTTTCGCAATTTTCTTGATCTCTACGAAATATTAAAGTTACTTTCCCTTTCTGTGGATTAATAGAATTTAAAAACATTACTTTTCCAATATATTGAAATAAAAGAAAAAAAATCATATAAATTAACTATAAAAGAATTTTTGAAATTATTTAATTTCTCAATAAACACTTAATGCTCGGTCTGTATCCGGTTTTGCCTTTATAACAAACAAATAAAGTACAATGGTAACCACGATACACAAGATGTGCTATCATTTACAGGTTTGATGTTAAACGTGTGCAGTTTTGTATACATTTCGTATATTCAGCTTTGGTGGGTTAAAAAGAAATTCGGAAATTTCAACGATAAGGACGACTGCTCACATATCTTGATTACACTTTTCTTTTTATTGATATCTTATATCGGATCCTTCAGAGAGAAATATGGACAGATATAAATGTCATTCTAAAGTTCATTGAAAACTTATTTGCAGACTTTAAGTATCAGAGACTCTGATCAATATTATGTATGACAGTTTCAACATGTTATTTTGCAGCTTGTCTCTACATTGCAACACCAGACCGAAACCGCGAAAAGTGAGGCAACAAAACAATATTACAAAATAATCCGGAAGAACGGGATGGGATTTCAAAAAAAATCAACGAAAATTTTCCGTAACATTTTCATATTTGCAGTTGTTTTATTCGTTTAAACTTAATAAAATATTACAGTCGAGGACTTCCATGAAGGAAAATGTAAGTCATGCGTCATGTTTAATACATATTTCCCGCATAAAACAGTGGCGGGTCCAAGATTTCCGAATAAAAGAGGGGGGGGACAGTAAAGTATTAGTCAAACACTTAGCCATTTTTGGTTCTAAATCTGGATTTTTACTCATAGTATTTGAGTGTTTTTAACTTTATCATCCATATATGCCTTGTATATTTGTGGCCAAAAAAGGGGGGGGGGGGCTCATCCTCCTTCTCTAGCTCCGCCATTGTAAGTAACGTCTATTCCTTGTATAAGCATTTACTGTCCGCGCCACTCACTCTGGAAACTGGAAAATCTGGATTTTCAGTTATTCATCTTCAGAATAATTTCAAAAAGGCAAAACCATTCGATAGATCTTGTTAAGTCGTAACTTTTGGTGTATGCTATGTGTTTGTATGAAGAAGCGTTCATATTTTAAAGAACAAAAATCAATTTTAGATAGGGCGATTTCCATGTTAAATTTTGACTTGAAGTTTCCCATAGACTCAATGTTAAACATCAACGACGTCACGTCAAAATTAACATAGAAAACGCCCTATCTAAAATGATTTTCCCTATAAAATACGAATGCTTCTTCGTAGAAACATATAACATACACCAGAAGTTACGACTAAACAAGATCTGTCGATTGATATCAACTTTGTAAAACTATTTTAGAGAGAAGTAAGTGAAAATCCAAATTTTTCGATTTACAAAGTGTGTGGCGCGGAGAGTAGTTATTGTCAGATGCTTTTGGACATCCATCCTTTGGTGAATTTTTTAAACGAAGTTTTGAAACAGTTCGGTCAAAGTCACTCAAACTGTCGGAGATATATTTGACCAGACTTTAATCGTAAGAGCTGTACACTTATATATCTAAATTGTGTTGTCTTTGTATTTAACTTTTAATCTGTTTGTATGACTGTAGACGCATATATCATATTACTGTTAGATCTCTCGTGTCTTATGATTGTAGGAAGTGACTGGTGCAGCATATGACCCATGAGAAATTGTCATTTTTTTAACTGTCTATATTTGCGACAGCGGGAAAGTATTATTACGTGTAAAATGTATATAGATGTTCATGTACATAGAGAGACGTATAATAACATTCCTCTTATTATCCCTGTCTATGTGATTAAATTAGTTTGAAAACCTGAACTGAGCAGAAGAAACAAATCCATTATCTCCCGCAAATTTGATGTTTTTGTGAGGTAATGCCCCGCACACCGCCCCCTCCCTTGCAAATAAAACAAATAAATAAGAATACACATAAAAGCATGGGCTAAAAATCCCCCGTTTTACGTGTTTCGTGACATTGGAAAAAGCTTAATTTTCAAAGTGTTGAGCCACATGTCCCCCGCAGTCCCTCCCCACCTTTGTTGTACGCACTTTTCATCGATTCTGTCTTTGTTATTTGTAACATTTACTCTTGTATAATGATAATCATTTGTATCCCCTGTAACGGAGGAAATCAATAATAAATACTAGGATCAGTAAATGTTATTCGAACGGCCTTTTGATATTCTAAATTTATGTTATTTTGTGAATCATGTCTAAACCGCTCTTTATATAAACGCGAGCTTGCAACTGTTATTATCCAGCAGAATAAGACAGATGGTTTCATGTGTCGAGAAACAATTACGTGGAGGACCTTAACATGTTATGTTTTATTCTGCACTTTCTTTGGAGAATGACAAAACTCACAGGATATTATAGCCGGGAAACAGTACCGCACATCGAGATGAGGGCTAAAATACATCCCTGTATTTCTAAAGGTATTAGCTTATGAAAGAGGTGCTGCAAACAAAGTTCTGTGCATTTGATTCTTTTTGAAGCAATCAAGAAAAGATCATATACATGCATATGATAGCAAAATATAAACAATTGATCTACATTTGGCGAAAACTGTTGACGCAAGCAAACTAAGATGGTAGTACAAGTATAACAGACGTGGTCTCAAGGTCTGCACACCGTTTTCTTTCATGTCTTGGACTGTGTCCTAAAGTAATGTAAATCAATAGATCTGGCATCTTGTAATGTCTTCCTTCTTAAAACATATAACTGTGTCTCACATAATTTTTGTGTAATACTTTATTATTATTTTTTCACGTTAATAAATTAGTATTTCAAATATTTAAATACAAAACAGAACATAAAAAACACATGCATCCAGAAACTTGAAACAAAAAAATGCATGCATTAGGGGCATCATTCAATCAGATCAAATCCAAGACATCAATTTGGCTAATGTGGTGATTAAGGGAAGACTTTGCGAATTAATTCCTTGGCCGATGATTTGCATTGTTCACGGAAGTCTTGACCCAAAAACCCGTAAATAAACGGGTTAATGCCGCTGCTTATGAAATGGGATAGTATCCCTATATTATACACCATTTGCCATGGAATATCCATGGATAAGAGGAAATCTGGAACAACAGATTGACAGATGAGGAGACCGATATAAGGAAAGAAACTAATCCACTGGATCATCGTAATCAGAAACAATGTAAATGTCGTCTGTCGACGTCGGCTTAACGATGATCGCCTACGAATTGAATTGCGGCGTGTGTCATTTCGACTTTGGTCACTCCTGGTGAGCGTCACCCTTTTTTGCAGATCTTTTTTAATGACTGATAATCTGCCATTCAAATTTATCAGTTTCTTCTGAGTTTCTGATGTCTTTCTCGGCAGGGAGTTATGTTCATGGTCGTTTCGCTTCAAAACCCTTTCTCTGTCTGGCGAGTCGTTTTGTGAAGAGTTTGTGCTTTCTGCTACCGAATAACGCTTGTTTGATGTATTCGTCATCGTTGGCATTAGACACAATCGCATTCCGATCATAGAATAAAAAGTTACAAGGCAAACAGATATGATTAGAAATAAAAGAAGTATGACCCCATAGAATACCATCGGTAAAATAGGCTCCGAAAGTTGTTTGTCAGTCGAACACGACGTCTCTAGTGTTATCCCACCAGACCGATCTAGACTTCCGAAAATGACAAAACTTGGCAATGAGAAAAGTATTCCTAGTGCAATTGCCAAACCACATAATTTCTTGGCAAGTTGTACATGTATTTGTCTCATGTTATGTTTGCATATCCTACGGTACCTGTCGACAGCTATGATGATGAGCATGAATCCTGCACTGAGTGACGTCACTGAACGCGTAAAACGTAACAATTTACACAATAAAGGTTCATCCAACGTCAAAGGATCGTGTAGCATGGAGATTTCTATAGGCATACACACCAAACATGTGATTAAATCCATAGACGCCAAACATCCAATGAAATATTTCACTGGCTTTGGTTTCCATTTCATGAAATAAATATAGCAAACAATGGCATTTCCTAATGCTCCTAAAACCATCAGAATCCCAACGTACACCATGACTGGTATCAAAGTTTTTGACATTCTTGTATTTGATATTGAAATCAGAGTCTCGTTTAAAACCATGGCTGCTTCCACCGAAGATGCATTAAATGTTAAAATTGAATGGAAATGTCTGCTTTCCATCAACGTCTGGGTGAAGGTTGACATTTCCAAAGTTCTGAAATAAAAAATGCATAGAAAATATGTTAAAGTTAAAGTGGGATATTACTGACAATAAAGTTTTGTCAAAACCAATTTCACATGGATATTTCTACTTATGTATATAAAAGCTGATGAAAAAGGAACGTTTTTTTACCACTGGAATCACCAATTTTAATTCTTTATTCCATTATACCACAATATAACAGTGTATGACATTCTGTTTGTTCTCAATAACAAAAGTTCTCCGCATTATGAGAAATTATCTGTAAATCGTCATAACACTAGGAAGCATATGGATCTAATTCTCGACCTTGGACTATAACGGACATGACTTAGCCGGACATATCCGGATTCCCCGGAACTCCGTATGTACCTCATAGTGTAAAATCGGAACTTGAGATATAGTATTGTTCGACAGAGACACATATAAAGCAGAACTGATCTGATTTACACATTCTGATTTATCTATACTTAGGCAGTTTTATTATGAAGATACATGTATACTCAGTACACAAATAAACGAACAGGTTAACTAGTCCAATGCACTCTTCAAAATTCATAGAGTGCTATCCCGTCCCTACATGAAACGTACTTGTGAGCTAACATAAGGAAGTACATTGGTAACGTTAAATCAATGGCAAATGAGTCAGACAACACGGAATTTGATAATCTCATACAGGTTCATATCCCATATTGATATATGTTCACTGTTCACTGTACAAGTATTAAGTTGTTGTACTATGCGGTGAACCCACCAATCCTTTAGAGAATTGGGTATTCCATGTGCAAGGTGTTACACTGATTTGCGTTCTGACCTAAGCCTACCATACAAGCCGTTCTAATAGCACTTTCACGCACTTTCCCCAATCTTAATAGAAGTAGACAGATTTGTATTTGTAGTTTCAGAACAGAAAAATAGTTTTGTCATTATCAAAATCAGTCGAGATAACAGAATGGTGAAACGCATTAGCTAAGTACAATGGACTTTAAATGTTGCTTTTTGGTGGTATGGGTATTTTTATCTGAACACATGGAAACATAAAGGTCATATGCAGAGTCATTTCATGTCGTTCTCACGAGGTATTATGTCATGCACACAAGGAAGCTAATCATGGAAAAACATATCTTTTATCTGCCCTTTCTATACTTCTGAATGAAACCCATAAAGCAGAGGTTAAAATAATATTCTCGGAGTTAGGTTTACTGCTCATAATTAGAATAAAAAGTGATCAATGACTTGACCTAGTTAAATGCTCTGGATATGGAATACAAAAGAAAGAATAAAATCAGTTACAATAACATGTCAGTGTCCGTGAAATGCATCAGACAGGTATATAGTCACGACAACATAGCAGTGTCCGAGAAATGCATCAGAAAGGCATAGTCAGAATAACATGTCAGTGTCTACGAAATGAATCAGATAGGTATGGTCACGATAACATGTCAGTGTCCGTGAAATGCATCAGACAGGTATAGTCACGACAACATGTCAGTGTCCGTGAAATGCATCAGGCAGGTATAGTCACGACAACATGCCAGTGTCCTTGGTATGCATCACATATGTATAGTCACGACAGCATGTCAGGGCCCGTAACATGCATCAGACAGGTATTGTCACGACAACATGTAAGAGTCCGTGAAATGCATCAGACAGGTACAGTCACGACACCATATCAGTGCCCGTGACATGCATCAGACAGGTATAATCACGACAACATGTAAGTGTCCGTGAAATGCATCACATAGGTATAGTCACGACAGCATGTCAGGGCCCGTAACATGCATCAGACAGGTATTGTCACGACAACATGTAAGAGTCCGTGAAATGCATCAGACAGGTATAATCACGACAATATGTAAGTGTCCGTGAAATGCATCAGACAGGTGCAGTCACGACACCATATCAGTGCCCGTGACATGCATCATACAAGTATAGTCACGACAACATATCAGTGCCCGTGACATGCATCACATAGGTATAGTCACGACAACATGTAAGTTTCCGTTACATGCATCAGACAGGTATGGTCACAACAGCATGTCAGTGTCCGTAACATGCATCAGACAGGTATTGTCACGACAACATGTAAGTGTCCGTGAAATGCATCAGACAGGTACAGTCACGACAACATATCAGTGCCCGTGACATGCATCAGACAGGTATAGTCACGACAACATATCAGTGTCCGTGAAATGCATCAGACAGGTACAGTCACCACAACATATCAGTGCCCTTGACATGCATCATACAGGTGTTGTCACGACAACATATCAGTGCCCGTGACAGGCATCAGACAGGTATAGCCACGACAACATATCAGTGCCCGTAACATGCATCAGACAGGTATAGTCACGACAACATGTCAGTGCCCGTAACATGCATCAGACAGGAATAGTCACGACAACATGTCAGTGCCCGTGACATGCATCAGACAGGTATGGTCACGACAGCATGTCAGTGTCCGTAACATGCATCAGACAGGTATTGTCACGACAACATGCAAGTGTCCGTGAAATGCATCAGACAGGTATAATCACGACAACATGTAAGTGTCCGTGAAATGCATCAGACAGGTACAGTCACGACACCATATCAGTGCCCGTGACATGCATCATACAAGTATAGTCACGACAACATATCAGTGCCCGTGACATGCATCACATAGGTATAGTCACGACAACATGTAAGTTTCCGTTACATGCATCAGACAGGTATAGTCACGACAACATATCAGTGCCCGTGACATGCATCACATAGGTATAGTCACGACAACATGTAAGTTTCCGTTACATGCATCAGACAGGTATAGTCACGACAACATATCAGTGCCCGTGACATGCATCACATAGGTATAGTCACGACAACATGTAAGTTTCCGTTACATGCATCATACAGGTATTGTCACGACAACATATCAGTGCCCGTAACATGCATCAGACAGGTATAGTCACGACAACATGTCAGTGCCCGTGACATGCATCAAACAGGTATAGTCACATCAATATGTCAGTGTCCGTGACATGCAACAGAGGTATAGCACGATTTAAATGAATAATCTTGGCCTGACGTACAAATAATCAGGACACCATTAATGGTGATCAGGAACCCCGACAGCATACTCCATAAATTCATACGTTTCAGAAATTAAAGACTTTTTTCTATAGACTCCTTTCAGTTTATAACAATGATGTCAACATACATAATTTGTCGTATCAATTGTAAAACTGCAAAAATTAAAAAGGTACCAGTCCGGCAAAAAGGTACCAGTCCGGCAAAAAGGTACCAGTCCGGCAAAAAGGTACCAGTCCGGCAAAGTCAGTAACATACTGTCAAAATATTGATATTTTTGATACCAATTTTCGGAAAAGCCTCTTCCAAAACCTCTCCAATTATAAAACTTCAAGTGTAAAAAGCTTTGATCAAGGTGACTCCGACATGAAAAACTCCTTTCCGTGATGCATGTGTGATGTTCAAAAGATTTTCATCACGATCAGTCATAAGGCAGTAACTTGCGTCGAATACGCATATCAAGTATCGAATTCTTGCGTCCTATGACATATTTGAAATATTCTGATATTTTTAAAATATCAGAATACTTGCTACATAATTATATAAAGTCATAAGAGAGTATGTTCATTATCCTACTCTCTCTCTCTCTCTCTCTCTCTCTCTATATATATATATATATATATATATATATATATATATATATATATATATATATATATATATATATATATATATATATATACATGTATATTTTTTCTTGTTGCAACCCACCCACGCCCTTACACTCTTATTTGGAGGATAACAAACTTTGATTTCGTAAATTTAACCCTAACAATATCATTGTGTGCTAATTTAATATTACACCTCCTTTCTTCTCGAAAGTTTAGAATTATAAGGAAAAAAGAAAAATAGAAACCTGTTTATTAATTGCTCGATCCGCCCCTGATATATCTATTCCCTTTAATTATATTATGTAATAGGCAAAATGTACATGCAAATATTCAATAATAAACCATAGACAAAATTTATATGATATTATAATCATGTTGGACATGTACATGCTATCTCGCATTTACAAGACCTTGTACTGAGGGCGTACCAACGGAACTAGAAGGTTAATCATTCTTCCTGAGCTTTTTCTGCAGCCCTTGATTTCTTGATAACCACTTTATGACCCTACTTTTAGAAAAGAGTCCACCCTTCCGGGTTTGATATTAAACAGGTTCAGAAATGAATATGAGTGGATCTCTCCCAGGGTTCCTTATATCTTCAACTTTACACGTCTTGATGGTTATTTATGATTTATTCTGTTTCCTTGTACAGTCCTGGCCGATACAGCAATTGTTTGATTTTAGTATTTATCTAAAATTTTATGAATCATTGATAAAAAAAAAAGTCATAAATGATATTGTAAAAAAAGTGGTATTCTGAGATGTTTTGGGTTGGGGATTTTTATTAGCTTGAAAACAATTATATATATATATATATATATATATATATATATATATATATATATATATATATATATATATATATATATATATATATATATATATATATATATATATATATATATATATATCGCGACATGGAAGTGACGAAATATTCCAGCTTCATTTTCACATGCAACAGCAAAGTGATACTTTGTAGCATGAATCAACGACTACTCAATACTCAAGAGCTATTTGATCTTATTTGTTGTATAAAACACATCGTACACATATATCTGTGATTCATTGTTTCGTTTCCTAAAATTTCTATTTTAAATTTCTGCTTAATGACTAATTGGTGTGATCTGTAGTCAATGTTTTTAAGCACGTCTGTTACCTTTCTCCTTCTTTTTAAATTATCATGACTTTTTTTCATTTTTTATTTATTCAATCTATTATTATTCATTTATGCATCTATATATCTATCTTTTTTTTATGTTGGTGGGCACAGGGCACAGTATATATATTGTTAACCATGTGTCGTACTGCAGAAAGAGTACTGATTCTATTCGACGTTAAGCAGTTGAAAGAAACACATGTCAAATTAAAAGTGAATATAAGAAAATTTGTTACAGAGCCATAAAATATTTGGCTTGCCTTCCCCATAAATGAATTAATAAAAGCTTCTCCTAGACACACATCTCCTATTTCATGATTCCTGGTATTCATTGTAATTCCCTAAACCACCCACGCCCCCACGCCCCCCCCCCCAAAGGTGGGTGGGGGGCTTCCGAAAGACATCATAGTTGGAGATAAGAATTATACATGAGTCTAAACCTATATGTTTTATTTTACATCGATTAATTGTGTCGACAGATACATATCTTCAAAGAACTGAAACGTCGTGCATATTCATTCATACTGTGGTCTTCCCAGCTAAATAAGTGAAACTTTACAATTCATACACAGATCATGCTATGTTCATGTGATATTTCATAAATTATGCATTATCGAATATCTGCCAAAATGTTTGCACTTGGGGAAGACTTCCGCAAATATTATTATATTTTTCAAGTGTTTCTTTTTCCCCCTAGACCTAATGTAAAAAAATCGTCTGAATTCAACAATTAAAATCATGTTTAAAAGTTTGTGATTGTAAAGTTTGGCAGCAATGTCAATAGGAATAAAATGACAATACAATATTTCATTTGCCATGACATAAATTAGATGCAGCCAGAAATTACTAAGAACAGTATATCTGGAATGGAAAGCTACATGAAGTCACACTCACACGTACTCAAAATAACATAATAACGTCTTTCTACGAGCAAGATATAAATTTGTGTCACTTTCTTATGCCGAGATTCTGATTAAATCTGAAATAAGAAATGATGTATAGAGGGACGAACAGACAGACATCATTAATCTCTAATAAGAGTGGCTCTGCACCTGTTAATCACTATAGTTGATTTGATTTGATTTAAGAAAATTTGCTTCAAAATGCGCATTTTGCACAACTTCGTTGCTTCTCTCTGTGTGAAGAGTAAAACACAAAAACAAAAGCAATAGCATATCAAACGGTGAACTTGTTTGTACAATGATGTAAGTAATTCGAAATGGTTTTCTGGAAGACGAATAAATTCTTCCTTCACTGCTAGAAAAAAAAAACAACATTCAATCAGATCCTTAATAACTCACAGTCCATGAACCTACCTCATGATGCCTCTTTGTCGCTTGAATTAACCGCCTAAATCTCTCGGCTATCGACAAATAAAGGCAAACAAAGGAAGGAAGATGACTATGGGAGTAAACTGATAATAATAGTCATGTGAGTGTATGAAACGACTCTAAAAATAGATTTTGTATTCCTTCCTCGTCCAGTGATGTGAGGGTGGCATTATTGATATAAACTAAAACTTTTTTTCGCTAAAAGTGAAACATGAGTAAGTCATATTGGTTTGTGTGAAAAGAAAACTAAGATAAGAAAAATAGGTAGACAGTGTATATTGTTTATTGTCATATGTTCATAAATAATTCTAATTCCCCATAAACAAGCTCACAGGGCATATGAACAATCATACCAGAACATGTTTATTTGTCGTAATAGTAGTAGTAGTACTAGTAGTACTAGTTGTAGTAGTAGTAGTACTAGTAGTAGTAGTGGTAGTAGTTGTATTAGTAGTATAAGTAGTAGTAGTAGTAGTAGTAGTAGAAGTAGTAGCAGTAATTGTAGTTGTAGTAACAGTAGTTGTCGTATTATTAGAAGAACAGTAGTAGTAATAGTACTACTTGTAGTTGTGAATGAAGTTCCAGTAGAAGTAATAGTAATAGTAGAACTACTACTACTACTACTACTACTACTACTACTACTACTACTACTATTGCTGCCACTGCTACCACCACTACTACTGCTAATAATAATAGATCTAATAATATTAATAATGATACTATCACCAACACTACTACTATTACTACTACTGCTGTTGTTGGTGCAGTAGTAGTATTAAAATCATCATCAGCATCAGCAGCAGTAGTAGTAGTAGTACTAGTAGTAGTAGTAGTAGTAGTAGTAGTAGTAGTAGTACTACTACTACTACTACTACTAGTAGTTGTTGTTGTTTTTGTTGTTGTTGTTGTTGTTGTTTGTTGTGGTAGTATAATAATAATAATAATAATAATAATAATAATAGTAGTAGTAGTAGTAGAATAATGATAGTTGTATCATCATCATCATTATCGTCATTATTATTATTTATTTCTCGCTCATTTATTTCCTCTACTTCTAGTTTTAGTAGTATTTTAGTTGTTGTAGAAGAAGTTGTTTTGATTTTTTTCTTTGTTTATTTGTTTGTTTTCTAATTAGTATACATATAGCATAGACTTCTTTATTAATTTATTATTTTTTTCTAAATTAATTAATTAGTTTATGTATTTGAGAATATATTATATTGCTTAAATCCATTTCAATTTAGAAGCAACGAGAAACCATCGCATCAGATAATTCCCTGAAAACATTAATAAGAGCTAAAAGGTTCCCTCTATATAGCTTGTTCTTGTTGAAGGGATATAGCCCGAGTAGTAATTTATCAATTCTACGAATCATTATATCACATTTAAAACTTTATTCATTATATCACATTTAATACTTTATTCATTATATCACATTTAATACTTTATTCATTATATCACATTTAATACTTTATTCATTATATCACATTTAATACTTTATTCATTATATCACATTTAGTACTTTATTCATTATATCACATTTAATACTTTATTCATTATATCACATTTAGTACTTTATTCATTATATCACATTTAATACTTTATTCATTATATCACATTTAGTACTTTATTCATTATATCACATTTAATACTTTATTCATTATATCACATTTAGTACTTTATTCATTATATCACATTTAATACTTTATTCATTATATCACATTTAGAATTTGTGTCATACAACTTGGTCAGATGTCTTCTGTCTTCTCTTGAGTAGGTCTATACCAGTATGATCACAAACATTTGACCAATTGGTCAATGGATCGGGTATGTGAGCAGAGCGGGGTGTATGAGGATTAAATTATTTTACGCTCTAGATTACCGGTGTTATATAGTAGTTTTCCCCCTAGCCATCCCCCCGGAAAAATGGCTAAATACTAGTTTTTCCCCCGGAAAATGGCTATATAGTAGTTTTCCCCCGGGGGGGGGGGATTTGGCTATATAGCCATATCACCCCCTCTTATAGCCATTTTTGCCTCGAGGAAAAACTACTCTATATTGGATTTTCCCCCCAATGTGAAATTCCGGATTTTCTTTTAACACATACATGTTAGTAAATCCAGCTTGTTACCTTGTTTACAATAAATAAATTTCTATTTAAATTAGAGATATCTCAACTTTTTATACGGAGATATATCCAATTAATTTAAAGATATCTCATTTTCTTAAGTAGAAATGTCTTCAATTTTAATCTTTTCCAAATACAAATGCATATATTTAGAACAGAGATTTATCTACTAGAATTTCATTCGATATATACAAATGGAAAAAAGAAAAACAAGTTCGTTTTTATGCCCCCGGAATGAAATTCGGGGGCATGTAGTTTTTTACCTGTCTGTGACTCTTAGCCTGTGGCAAAAACCTTGACTATATCATTTGTACCAAATGGTTCAAGGTTTTGAAACTCCACATATAGTTTTCTTGTAATGAGACCTTTTATTTGGGACCATGATTTTTTAACTAGCGACTTTGACCTTGGTGCTATACGTTTTCAAAAACTTTGGCTGTATCTTTAGTACCAAAAGGAGAAGGGGTTCTGAACTTCATATATAGATTACTTGTGTTAAGATCTTTAATTTGGGACCATGACTTTTGACCTAATGACCTTGACCATGAAGTGTGACCTACTTTTCAAAAACTTTAACCTTGACTATATCTTCTACACAAAAGGGTGTAGAGCTTTGAAACTTAGCATAAAGATATTTTAAGACGAAACCTTTCATACTTTACGTAAGAGACAGGGAAATCACATTCTTGTGATCATGATTTACAACATCTGCGACTAGACAAGCCTTGTCGTAGATTGCAAATCGTGAACACCTGGGTGGAATTCCTCTCTGTTGTATTCATGTTCATCATGTACTCTGTACATTATGAGCGATATTGTGATATATAAAATGCATTGATCAGTCTTAATTTATTTAGGAATTGAATGTTCAAGGAATTCTTGCACGTTCAATTCTTATATTTGTCATTGGAAAAATTGATTGATTAATTCCTATTTTACTTATGATGTATTACGAAAAGTTGCCTGGGATCGAATCTTGAGTCACAGCCTGACGTCATGATTGACATCTATACGCAAGTAAACGACAATTTTGACAATGAAATAATAGAAGAAAATAGCATACTATGGTAAATATATAAAAAGAAAGACTTGTAAATAAATAAATAAATAAAACAAAGTATAAATACACATACACGCGCGCGCGCACACAAACAAAACACTTAACAGTATATAGCAGTGGCGGATTCAGGATTTCCAAAAAGGGGGGCCCAAATGGGTATTAGCCAAACTTCTCAGCCATTTTTGGTGCAAAATCTGGATTTTTACTAGTAAATATGTGACCAAAGAGGGGGGGGGGGGGCGCCCCCCGCTAAATCCGCCACTGTATAGAAACACAGGTTATTACTATAGTACATTTGTATTTCAAATGGTATCATACAGATATAGAACGAACGTGTATAATTTCCAAACCGTTACGTAAGGGGGGAAAACTACTATTGGGAAAGACTACTATATAGTAGTTTTCCGCCATGGGGGGAAAACTACTATATAGCCATTTTTCCGAGGGGGGACTACTATGTGGGAAAAACTACTATATAACACCAGTATAACGTTTTTCACATGGAGTTGTTATAACTCATATTATAATATAACAAATGAATAATTATTTTTGATATAAGATATATTGTTAAAAGTCTGTTTGGAGTTTTGTTTAGTACTGTGATTCGACTTTATTGTATGCCACTTTAATACCAATAGTTTTGGTCTAGTTTTAAGTCATGGGGTCTTCTAGATCATTTCCCTATGGTGATTTTGGAGTTTATTTCACATCTGTATGATAGACAAATAATTCATATTCTGTTTGATTTTGAATTATACACAGGGAGCGTGTCTACCTTACTGACTTTACTTGATCTCACCTTCGTTTAGTTTCTTCTTATCACATTTGACTGCCATACACTTGTTCTTTTCTGAGCTTTAAAATCAATTGTGTATTTTGTGTGTTTCTATAGATTAAATTCGTAATTCGACTGAATCTTAATAGTCTCCAAAAGAAAAATCGAGAGTTGTATCACGAAGCATCGCTTCCCGTCATCCATCACTTATTATTTTATGCGTGTTATTTCGTCTCCTTATTTCAACAATAAGAATGTAAAATATAAAAGTAATTGGCGCTGCATCATTGTGGAACTGACAATAATGTGCTGCTACGATCAATTATTGAACCCTTGAAAACAGAGGTGAAATTAAATGCTTAGAATGGGTACTCATCTCCTGTTTAGTAAGCCACACCCGCAATAATTGCTCGGAAACAGGTGGCACAAATACATCTTCAAAAACACACACGAGAAAAATGAGCTAATACTGAATACAAAGTATCTACAAAACACAAAGGGGTTTCTACTACCGTGGAACAGTTTTGCCCTATGTCTACTTAAGTCATGATGTGCTAAATTATATTATTTCTTGATATAATCCAATTAATTGAATGAAAGTTATGTAATTTATATTTAAAAGATTCTAATCATTTTCCAATGGGTTGAACCCACCAACTGGGTGCCGCCGCATCATAAGCATATATTTCTTGTGATGTACTATATATTCTTATTGAACCCTTTGCTATACATGTGCGTGGCGGATTTTGCCATATAGAGTCAGATTTTTTGTTCTTTCTTTACTACATAATCTGAAATGTAAAACTATCACAGTGTGTTACCAATCACTATGCTTTTTAAAAGTCCCCTATCTCGTGATGTTTTGCGTCGTTTTCTTTAGTTGCTTATGTCCTGCCCCTGTTTTAGTTTCCCGGTAATAACAAGTTGCTGTATGCATCTTACGTAAGACGACATGAGAGTGATGGATTACGGAAATCACATATATATGCTTTTCTCTGTCTCATTGCTCTTAAACTGTGTGACGCAATGCATGACATATGCATACAACATTTAAACAGATCACCCTTAAATGCAAGTAGCTTACACTTATTTTATGCAAAAAGTATTAAATGTAAAATTATAAAATGTGAGAGATGCAATGTACACAATTATTTGATATATTTCTTAGGCTGTTTTTCAATTTCATTTGTTTAATTGTTTTGTGTATGATTTCATTATTTCAATAGAGGAATAGAAATTTACTGTCATTTGGAAAATAAAATTCGTGTTGATATACGCATCCGATAGACTCGTTTGGACCTATATGTCTTTACTAATTTTTTTTTATTCAAACCAAATTCCATTGAGACAATGTTAAATATAAAGCACTAACATATCGATGTGTCGTCAGTTAGAAACATCTATCACACTAAACAAAATTGAGATACAGGCTATTACGGAACGGAATATAGTTGTGCTTACCATGCATCCCATGCATCCCTTGCAGGCCCGTCACAAGTACGAACTAACACAATCGATTACGTACGGTGCAAATTATAACCATGGACATTCATGGCAAATCATCTACTTTGGACTTCATTGTGTGCTACATGTAGTGATGTAATTCATTTTCACGTCTTACTAAAAATAATTTATCTTTGTTACAATGTTTTGTTACGATGGAAAGCATTCTATTACAATTTACTCCTCCATGACCTCAGATGATGTTTCTGGAATTTCCACTATTATCCACATTTCTTATTTTGTGTTATAGACATTCCTAATCGACAACAGCTCAGCATCTTTCCAAAATGTCAAACAAAAGATAGAACTCGTATCTGAATTTTTCATATGTTAAGGAAACAACGGAATTTTAAGAATTGAAAGGTATATTACCTATACGTCATTTTGCCTTGATTTAAATTCAAACTATAACGCTAGCATATCGATAACTATGATGACAGGCCACTAGTAAGTCATCTTAGATATTCATATAGTATTTCCGTGGTTTCTATTTTTAGATTGTGGTAAATTTTAGTGAAAAATGAGGAAATTCCAATAGGACTTTTCTTTTGCTAAAATAAGCGTGTAAAACAAACAAAACAATATGTGAGTAATACACCCTTAAACATAAACCGCGGGACTGCCGGTTTGGTTGGCAAATGATAAACAGTGATGATTTTTCCAATGACATCCCGCAGTAGTCATGAAAAAGTTTACAAAAAAAAGTAAATTTTTCATTTCCTATCGATTCCCTCCATATGAAGTTCGATAAAGATGACATTTCGGCCTAATTATTAACTTAGCATTTTACTTTGAATCATGCCGGCAGTTTATTTCGGATATCATGGAATTATTGTCACTCTTTCGAAATGCAAATTTAAAAAAATACGATAGTATGTATTTCAGTCGCATCGTATTACACATTAAGTTATATTCTAAATATTATTTAACGAAATATACTATTTGCTTCAGTATCTTTATATGGCATTTTGTTGTTAGTTGGCGTATTGTTTATTGCAACACCGATAATCGCTTCGCCTTAATGTGATTGTGATCTATTTTAATGGAGAAAACCAAAGAAAAGGAACATTCCCCGACAGACGTAGGCACGGGCCTTCTCACTTTCTTCGAGTACAGATTTAACAGTAGAAAAAACCATCAGCACATCACTTTAATCCTCCTCATAGTGATTATTTTGTCAATACTCGAAATGAAAGAAATTTATTAAAAATTAATAAAGGTATGCTTCGGGTTTCGCCTATTTTCTATCAACACAAAGCATGTATTACTACCTGATGATATAAGTGTTGAATATTAACTTACTCATGGATGATGAGGTGTAGAGTTTCATTGACGTCACTATCTAACAATGATGTTAGCTAATTGTACGGTATCACAGTGCATTATATCCAAGTATTAAGTTTTAAGAACCAATTTATGGTTTAAGTATACACATAAGACTAGATCTATATGTTATCAGAGAAAGATATCATAACAAAACTCGACATTGGATCTATTTGCTTTTAGTTTGTGAAGAATGCACAGAATTTGTTTTTATTAAAAGTGAATGAACTTTCGACCACGTAAATATGAAGGAAGTATCGACGCCGGAAGTGGTGGCTTCATGTGCTATGAAGGGGGAGACTTGGCATACATGTATACGATGATCGAAATCAAGTTTAAGTCTGAAATAATTCGGTTTCCCGATGTATATTTATACTAAGAGTCCCCATAAGTCAAACCCTACTATTACTACTGTCATACTCCACGAAGCCACCTGGTGCAACAAATGTTTATATATCAAGAATAATCGACATATTATACAACTAGTAAGCTTTTACCACAGTCTAACATAACAGAGTCTATTGACCATGAGATGGTTAAGAGTTCTCATCTAAGTTAAAAAATAGTCATTCAGTCACACTGACCACTACAGGTACACAGCTTTCGGTAGATCAATGGGTGGATCCAGGAGTGGCGTTCCGTAAGTAACGACGATCAATAGGTAGCGTAGGACCCCGCGTCCTTACACTTGTATAATGATATTACAAAAGTATGCAATCAAAATACTTTGTTGAATGTAGCATAAATGTAAATAACTGTTTCGAATACTGAATCCTTATGGATTTTGAATCAATTTTATGTTTAGATGAATCTATTTAGGCGAATTATATTGTCACGCAATTCTAAAAATGTAGATATCCTCAATCTGCATGCGCATCTTCACTGATAACTTGCAGTTTTCCTTAGTGTTAGGACAATTTGGTAATAATATAGTTCTTCATACATTGCATTTCTAGAGCATCGGCTTTGATAATCATTTAAGACTGTGAAAATATTCTGTAGGGAACGTTTCGGCCAATGGCCTTTATCAAGGTTACTTACATAAACGATTATTCACAAATCTTTTCCTGACGTCACGCAGCATTTCAGTGTGAAATGCGGCGTGACGTCAGGGGAAGATTTCCCGAAGTTATTTTATAGATCTAGTGACGTCAAGATAGAATATACATGTATTTCAATTTTTGATTTTCAGTTGTGTAGATGTAGAAAGAAAAAGAATGTGAATAATCGATTAAGTGAGTCATCTTGATAAAGGCCATTGGACAAAACGTTGAAAAAAAGAGTTTCAACCAGTAAAATCATTTAAGAGGCAAATGTTATTGAAATGTACATATGGTGCAAAAATAAAATAAATATATACATGCATATATAGTCATTATGATATGCATGCATATAATGTTGGTGAAAAAGCTGTTAAAATATCTATAAATTTGTGTAAAACTACACTCCAAACAATTTGCATCCATATAGTATCTAATCATAAGTCGATACCACAAATGAATATTTATAAGAGGACCGTTAATGTGCTTAATGAGTCCGTTCTCGGTACGAGTTTTAATGCGCTGCGCAACTTTTAGCGCATGCCGATCGATTGTAATCGTTAAAATAGTCGGCGTCTTAAAAACATTAATAATATTAAAAAATTATCAACAACTTATAAAATCAGTATAGTTTAACCGAAATGTATCTACCCAAATTTAATATATCGAAATTAATTCCCATAATATCTGATTACGACATTTCAAAACGTTAAAAAGAGTGTTTTTTGAGATTTTCCCCCAAAATTGAATCAAGCGGTGAATTTTTCTACAATTCTCTGAAAATTATTTTTAATTAGCATTTCATCACTGACGAAAACATGATCAATTTTCTTATTGTAGTTTTTGAGATATTTTTACCCAGAACGGCATCGTTAATAACTTACTTATTTATTTATTTTGTACATGGAGACTTTCTGTCATACAAATGAATCTTCTTTCCTTTATCTATTGGATCTTCTCGTTATACAGAGTTATTTCCCATATAAGCAGGTATCTGAAGTCAAACCATTGTGACGTCAACCAATTCTATGGAAACTAGTGTAAAATTACGGGAAATGATATAGAAATGGATAGACGTCAGATATCTGCTCATATGGGAAATAACTCTGCAAAAGGACCCAATAGTGAGTATCGATCTATGGAAAAGTTAGTAAGTAGCACTGGTGGCAAAAATCGTTTTAATCACGTTCTTGTATATGAAACACCGACAGTTTTAAGCAGAAGACGCGTCATTGAATGTTTGTACCATGTAGATCGGTTGGTATATGATATATTGGTAACTGATATTTACAGAAACAGTTAAAATTCTGAAACTGAAAATGTGCTCTTTGTGATCTTTCGAAATGGAGTAACAGACAGTGGTTCTCTTGCAGTGGTTCCAGCCTTGTTAAAGAACGTAAGACCGTTTCTATAGCAACATCAGGTGGAAGTGAAATGTTATGTACACATACATCTTATGCGAAATCCTCTGCATTAGCGCTGATTTTTTAATATCTTATGTGCATAAAAAGATTAAAATTTGATTTATGCTTTAAGATATTAAATAATTATGTCTGTTATTCACATAAGTTAATATGTGTGCGTGTGTGTATATTTCAGAATGTATTTCACTTTAATAAAATTAGTTTGAATTGAAGTGTAAATTGTCAACTTTTAACCTTTCTTACTACTAAATGGAAAAAGGGCAGATCAACATGTATAACGTAGAACAATATTACATAAATAATACACAGATATCAAATGAGATTTGAGGTTAATTGGTGTATCACCATTGTCCCAGGAAGTTTTTACAGATAAGATTAAGGAATACAGACATGTTTTATAATTATTTTTAGTGGGTGGATTAAGTGGAAACTTGTGATTCACTATCAACACAAAGTAAAGTTATGTATCGTGTACTCATGACTGGCAACGGATGTTGGTACTACAATGTAATTTTGTGTCCATGTGTGGGAAAATTTACAACACAATATTTTCTACGCCACTTTTATAAAATATTTCGTTCGCATTTACACGAAACGTACTTGATATCTTCTCTTTATCTACTTTAGCTTATTATTGTGAGTGCAACTGCACGTCAAAAGATATGCCAAGTTAAACTCCAACATTGCATTGATTCAATGTTGTTTTGTATATTTCAGAAAAAGAATAGTACTACATGTATAATGATTGAAATAAATCATTTAACATGGTAAAAATAAGAAACATCAGTCCAGTGCCTCGGTACAGACATGAAATATATACTCCTGAATTATCGTAAAAATGTAAACTTTTTTCAGGCATAGAAGAGTCCTATGGTAAATGGAATTACTTATAATTAGCACTCAGACCCTCTTCTATCAAAGGTTTAAAATTTACCATTAGTTATCCACGTTAATTTCGATAAACAAAATGCTACTGAAAGGGGTCCCCCCCCCCCCAATAGCCAAAATTCAAATGTAAACAACAACCCCATTTTAGGTCATAAAATCTTTACATTAGCGAAATGAGATAAAATTCATGATTTTACGGCAGAATCAATTTTTATTTACAGATTGATAGAAAATATTTTCGTCCAATCAGAGCCCCCGATACATTGAAATAGTAGTCACTCTCTCCCTGTAAATATACCTGCATGAACGTACGAAGGAGACAGGAACACAAAGTCAAATTTCCCATTCAAGGCAAGAAATGCTGCCTGCCTGAAATTCCGGTGTCGGAAACGCAGGTGAACAAATATCGGTATATACATGTATACACGTATTATGTCAAATCAAGTATAGTCAAAAAGTTAAGATGGTTATTTAGTATGGTCAGGTCCCAAAATATCGGTTAACATTCTTGAAAGAGAAATCTTAAATTGCAATAGATCCCTATAACGACCATAGAACTTCCTCGGTTAAAGGATACAAGATTCTTTCACAAATTTGTAATTGAGAAGGCAGAAATATCTTCGTGCTTCTGTTCCTGTATCATACTGAGTTTTACGTCCAAATTGAGATCTTCATCTGAGAGATTAAACAACTCGGCGCTTAACCCGGGTTCAAACAGTTCGATGTTTTTGTACCATTCCTCACATATACTTTTGGTGAAAGCGAATGCGCAAACTGCATGTTCAAAAACATTTTGGTAGGCCATAGCGCAAAGCGTACATATTTCTATGTGCTAATGTGGAACCTTTGTGCAAAGTTTTGAAATGAATTTGTATATTGAGGTGCCATGCATAGTTTTTCCCAGATGCCAAAATACCAGAGGATCGTGGAATCTAAACGCCGAGGTCAAATACGAGAAACGGGGGTCATTTGTAATTCGAGTTTCTCTCCTATTGACATGCAGTCGGGTTACAGAGCTGTGTACAATTTCTTTCATGTTAGTTTGTCAAGAAAGATAACATTATTAAGCCAAGTTGTCAGCAAATTCATTGAAAATGTTTACAAACATAATGATTGAAAACATGTAACGACGAATGTCTTGAGATTTGAGATTATTCCACAACTCACAGCCATAGAGGACAGACGAACAGACTATTGTTTTGTACAGATGTATCAGCGAAAGAGGGTTCGAAAATGTCAAGATCATGTTTGTGATTCTAAAGTAGGATTTCCTACCCTTACCAATTGCAAACAGTATTCGTTCAGATAGAGTGCACTTATTGTTTACAAGGACTCCAGATTGGTTATAACTGTCACTGATGGGAATTGTTTTATTACCCATTGTCCAAGTAAACTGAGATTAAGTTTTATTAACAATATTACCATTGGCACGAAAAATTACAATGCAAGATTTATCTGCATTAAAGTTAAAGCGCCAGAGAAGTGAGTAATTATATGCAGTATTGAGCATGTGTTGAAGCTGTAGCGCAATACACATAATTTCGTCCGCCAAGGTAGGACTGTTGCAATATACGTGAAGTATGCAAAAACCTGGGTTCGAATCCTCGAGTTTGCAAACTAAATCGTTGATAAAGACAAGATAGAGGAATGTAGACATAACTCTACCTTGTCTCACGCCCTGTTGTACCGGAAACCACCTTGATTGAACAAAATTCACAATAACTGCACTTGTTGTATTAGTGTGACAATCAACAATCATAGACCACAGTGCACCATTGATTCGTAAAGTTTTACAAATAAGCCATGTCGCCAAACTGTGTCAAAGGCCTGACTGGTATCAAGAACCGCTGCATAAATATTGCTACTATTTTCAAGATTGTGAGATATTGTTTCCTGCATTCTGAAAGATGTTGTCATACATCCCAAGTTTGATTGAAATCCTTGCTGTTGTGGGTCTGGAAAGGATTCTGCGTCAGTAACGAATTCCGTTATTCTGGATTTAATGACATTTACTCGGTGTCATATTTATGGTTACATCTGTTTATATAAATGTGTTTTATACCTTGGGGAAAAGTGTTGAGCCGGGAGACCATAATAACGGTTTGCTTATTATTTTCAAGGAAAATCGATGATTTCTATTACATTTTGTAACTTTTATGAAATAAACAAATAGATATAAATAATGGCCATTGCTGAAAATGTTATCGAAAGGTAGTTTCTAACTTTGACAATTTTAAACTTTTGTCAATTACTTCCCCAAGTTTAGATTTGTCAATGACATTTCTGCATGTCATTGAATAGCCAAATCTGGTTTCTACTTTTGATTTTTCGACATTTTATACATATGTACCATACACTGGTATTTCAAAAGTGAGTCTAAATCATACCTCTGTACTTCAATTACTTCTGGATTTTTCTTAAACAAACAATATGATTATAAATATTGGACTTGTATTAAGTTATGCAATGAAATCACATTTTTGATGAATAATATTTATGTGCAGTTTAATGGCAAGATTTATCAACAGATTATTTGGATTTCTATGGGCACTAACTGTTAGAGTGACTTCATGCATTCTATTCTAAACTCGAAATGTTTCCACCTTATTGAAACCTCCAGATATCTTGATGGTATTTTGGTAATCGATAATCCTGAGTTTGAAAAATATATTATACTTACATTTATCCACCTGACCTTTAGTTAAACAATGCCAATACTTCTTATAAGGAAACACCTTTCTTGGACTTAAATATTGAAATTATTAACAACAATATTCATACAAACATATATGATCAACGTGACGACTTTGGATTTCCTATTGTAAATTTCCCTTATTTAGATGGTGATTTCTCCTGACTACATCATATGGTATTTATATTAGTCAACTTGTTTGGTATGGTAGAGCTTGCACTAACATTTTGGATTTCCATGCTGTTTTCATATCTCTTAAAAACTTCTGACTCAGGATTATAGACATCACAAACTTCGAAAAACATTGGTAAATTTTATATATCTTATTTAGACATTTTGTCTTAATTCGGAAATGTGACTTTTCAACGGTATGTTCCAGCGGAAATTCTCATCCCAATTTCTACGGTGATCTAGTGTGCAAACAAAGGAGGGTCAAAGGTTTCGGTAATTTGATGTTGTCGGAGTCTAAAATAATTAAATGCCTTTGACATCGACAGTATAACCCTATAGGTCTTTTATCCCCCCCCCCCAAGCCTTATACAGACTTCTATATTTACTTACACTAACAGGGCGGTTTAGACTCTGAGTTTGGACTTGTCCAAACCTTTTAAAGTGAATACAAGGTTCTGAGCCTCGTCCCCTCTGACTGTTAGTCAGAACTCTTTCAGATCAAGGATCTGAGCTTGTTTACAGACGGACAAATCACGGTTTATTTCTGTTGATGGCATCTAGCATATTTTTTATCTAGCATATTATTCCATAAACGCTTCGTGTGGAAATTGTATGAACCCCCCCCCCCCCCTCCCCGCCTTGAGAATCCTGTTCATCCTTGTTCTGTATAGGGAGGATTATTTATGAACTTTTAAATGTGTGTCCTTTAATTGTATTGTTTTTGTGAGTGGGAAGGTAGACGCCCATCAATCGGTTAATCACACCAATTGAGTGACGTTTGTTTCTTTAATTGACAGTCCTAAGTCGGTATCATAAGTGCAGCATAATCAAAAACTCTGTAATGTCGTTTTCTGTTTTTCTTTGACCATTATCATGTTAAATGGGTGTGTCCTTGGTTACTTATGTCATGCAGCTTGATCAGATGTCTCTTCTCTTCAGTAAGTACAGTGCTAAGTACCGAGCGGTAGTCGTAGGGAATATCCATTCAGCTGGACAATATAGAGATATAGGCTATCACAGACCTCTGAAAGAATGATGGAATCAGGTGTCACTGAGTAAGCACCCAGTGTTGTCCGATCACACCTGACGTGTTGTTACACGATAACTAAGCTAGAATAATCCTTGTCATATGAGGTAGTAACGGTATTACCGTACTCACAATCGGTAAAAAGTCATGATTCCTAGAAAATGGCTGCTATGTAATGCTATACAGCAAACACTACAATGGCCTTTATTACTCAGTCCAAAGCAGTTTATTTCTTTATGAAGCGGGTTATTCCTTTATAATAAACAATTTTCTAGTACTGTGGAATACATTTTAGAGATGGGAATAAAAGTTTCTTTTTTTTGTGGTTGTCTGCATTGACGAATTTATATTCCATAAATTATATTAACATTATAAATATAGTCAATAAGGATTAGTCGGAATTATATTAACATTATAAATATAGTCAATAAGAATTCGTCGTCGTTGCAAAAGCTAAACTTATATAAGGCCATCCGTCACTGAAGGTCATTCACGGAGGCAATTCGTGTAAGTTTTATACATCTTAAGCATATATAGGATATTCAATACTGGATTCATCAGGACAGTTGAATAATCCAAATCACTGCTGTTCTTTATCAGTAAAGAACTGGTAACAATGGTCCATGGGTTGGTTTGACTTATGTGTCATTAAGGATATTATCTGGTGTTGTGTGACTGTGGTGTTTGGTGTTAATCATCAATGTTTTAGCACATTCACAGAGGATGTGATATGCAAACAGAAGACATCTACAACTATACAGAATTTGGTCCCCGTTATGAATTCCAGGAGTCTATGGATGTCTACAGCGGCATAATGTTCTGTGTTCCATGGTTACATTGCGCCAGCTATTTTATCTTCCATATATCTCTGTCATGCATGTTAACTTAAATCTCGTTTCTAAGATATGTGTTGAAAAAAAATCTATGCTTTTATTAATTCTAAATTCATAATCGCGCTTTCTCATTTGTATGGTCTGTAGTTGCAGTAGTTCTGTAGTTTGGTATTGTTAGAATACCCTTCTTGTGCCGGTATGAGTTTGGTGTCTAATTCATATTTACATATAAATATACATATAAATACAGATTTAGGCAGAGTTTGTCATCCATCTTTTATTCTTTGAAAACTGACAAGGTTTAGTACATATTTCATATGCACGATTTAAAAAGGTATTTATCCAATTCCGCTTTTTGGAAGCGTACATCATACATGTTACACAACATAGCAAGCCCAACTTGTGATTAGAATATATTATCGATTGGGGATCTGTATATTTACTTTCCAAAAGTTTATTGTCTTTTTTTCTCCGGCGTAGCAGAGGGTACATTTAATTCCAGTCTATTGTCCAAATCTTTTTATTGGTCTTTTTTATAAACATTTTTATAATACACTCTCAATGTGTGTTTAATATGGGTATGACGTGTTTACCGGTTAGTGTACTTATGAAAACAACGTTGCTACCTTGACTTCACTGATTACTGCTTTCTGAAATGAAATCGATTTTGTATAGTTTTACATACCAACCTTAGTGTTCAGAGTCAATACTACAAAAAAGCAATTACGACGAGAAAAAAACATACAATAAATCCAATTACGCGAAGACTTCATTTAATATGTTTTGTTATATAAACTGCAGTCTTTAAAATGAGTACGAAAGTATCTTAAAATGAGCTTTGTTTATCATATAGAGAGTGAAATCATATTATCATTCAGGGAACTCTTTGATATTCTTAACAATGTCAATACTTTTATTTATCTCCTCTAAACAACATTGATGTCAACAAATTGATGACACAGTAAAGATTTAATGTTAAAATATAATAATAATGGTGAAGGAAGTTCAGCATTACAGACGCTTGATTTTAAATGACTTTTAAAGAAAACTTTGTATTATCAATTGATAAGAAAAGTACTATCAAATATTGTATCTCAGATAAGATGCTGATAAAAATTGCCCACACAATGTAGATCCATTTCTTGTATTGATCGTATGTCTTATCAAAGCTTCACCTATGAAATGTATTAAATCAATAAGGTAAAGGAAAAAATTTCACTAATGATAGAATATATAACATACACAACACGAAAGATCAACATACATTATATTAAAACCACTCTAGGGATTTCATATGACAGTCTTCATTGCAAAATAAGTTTTATTCTGTGTGTTTGTGTATATTTATAGTAAGTACTTTAGCAATATCTGATAAACCCCCTCCTTTCACTACGAGGAATGATGTTACATTTTGTTTAAGAAATTTAAGGAAATGTTTATAATTTCAAAATATCTTAACATTTAGTTCCTAGTAATACGAAACCTTGCTTACGATTATTACGAAAAAACAATGATTCCTAAAAGGACAAATTCATATTTCTATAAGATGCACCTCGAGAAGAAACGACTAAAATCTTACTTGGTAAGTGATGTAAACAGGTGAATGGAAGTTGGATGAAACTAATTCATAAAGGCACTAAACAATATGCAGATCATAGGTGGTAATTGCAAGGTCAAACAGCCGACTTTTTTTTATAACGGTTAGTATAATCACATAATTCTATATAAATGACAGGTTGTCTTGCCAAAATGTTTTAGAATCATGATCAAACCAAACGCATGTCGCATTTAAAACAAGGCAATGTTCGTCGCAGAATCGGTAAAACATTCCGTGATGAAGGTAGGAGGACGCCGACACTTTCCGTTTCGAGTATTTTGTAATAAATACTACTTGCAAGAGGAACCATAATCTCTCTCTCTCTCTCTCTCTCTCTCTCTCTCTCTCTCTCTCTCTCTCTCTCTGTTTTCGTTTCTCTTCCTTTTTGTGTAAAAATGCATGTAATTAACATATTGGAGAACATGCATTTCCTATAGTGTTGTGGTACTTTTGTTTTTTAACTTCGTTGTATCGTAAAGGTTGCCTATTTTGTCTGCTAAATTTCTTCTTCCTTATATACTTGTATATACACTGGTATAAAAAAGGAAATCAAAACACAACTTAAAAGGACATGTTCAGTTTTGAATTTGTTCGGTAATTATTTCTATTATGAGCCACAGATAATCGAGGACTACAGTTTTTATAACAATTTGAGGAATATAAATGTGATTCTTTTATCAGTTGACTCTTTACATCTCCTGGGAGCACTTATTCTTTTCTCTAATTCCCTAAATGATATTGAAAAAGATGCATTCAAACATTAGCTACAGAACTAAAATAAGCACAAATTAACAATGACTTCAGTTTTATTTACTTAAAAAATAAATAACTAAATACTACATTCAGCTATACCATCTGTCCATTTCAGATATTGATTTGACCAGAGTGAATAAATTTTATTCAAATATTCAGCATATTAAATATTGACTTTTAAATGCAGATTAAATAAAGCTAGATTACTGTCGGTATATTTATACTTCTCTTACAATACGATACGTGGGCGATTAACAAAATCCGACTGGTCATTTAATATACATTCAATACTGACATTTAAAAGTAGAAATAAATGCATGGATTGAAATGAGCAAATGCGGATCAGTTAAGCAGACGCCGTGATTATAATTGTAATTCGTATATATGTATGTCTTTAGACGACTCCATACCACGTCCAAGATGGAGCGGATGTTATCATTTACCATTTGGTATGTTGTAGAATGATTTTTAAACATGTTATACTTTGTAGAAGTTTTAGTTTGCCGTCTGATGTTAAAAAATTAAAGGTTTCTTTAATGAAATATATTCATACATCTTCATTTCTTACTTTTTCCGATTAATTCTGTTTTTTCCTTATGCTTTCCTTGTACATTGTCAGTATGAACAAAGTAGTAAGTGATATGTATTGCTTAATGGTTACGGGTCTTAATTCATTGTAGAATACTTCTAGAGTTCTCTAAAGAAGCATGTATCTGCTTTATGCAAATCGTTATTTTCAATAGATGGATGGATGGATCAATCGATAAATGAATTGACCATTAGGTGGATGGACGGACGAACGGAGAGAGACAGACAGGCTGTATCAAATTAATATAGCATGGGTTACTTCCGTAATTTACATTATTGAATTCCAATGAGGATTAATGTCTGCGATTAATAGCATTTTTTTTAAATTGTCAGTCGATTTGTTTTATGCTGAAAAGTTTTTGATTTAGAACAGATTCGATCAGAGTATTTAAAAGCCACAATAAAGGATGGAGGCCGAAGTACTGGGTGAGCGGCAACTTTCAGTAAGAGAAAAAGAAGGTAAATGATGTCATTCATGAGCTCTTCGTCGATATAACAATCAAAATTAAAAATATTTCTAATCCAATATGAAAGCAAACTGTCAGTATTCTCGTGAACAGTAATTGTGAAATATCATAAAATGACATTGTTGTCCTTTCAATCATACAAATCAGAATTCATACAAACACTTCCACTGCAAATAACCTGATTTATCAAATAACCTGATTTATCAAATAACCTGATTTATCAATACAGTCTGTCATATTGATTGGAGTAAATTAGTGGATTATTTTTGTACCACCTGGTAGTCCCATTGCAGTAGGACCAAAGGTTCCCGAAAGCACCTGAAACCAGTTCCAATTTCAATGATAATTAACAATTAATTTACATAAATTTCATTTTAAGCATTAAATATTCTTCTGTAAAACATAGTTTCTTTTATTATTGTTATATTGTTACTGGATACTGGATTCACACAACTTGTTCATTATTTTAAAGGCTTGTCCAGGTTCTCTTACCCGAAACGTGCCATTGTTTTCCTATATTGTTGATACCATCTGGTAATACCACCTTTATAATGGTGCACTGTATTTTTGAAGTACCATTACTTGTTATGTCCTGTATACAGACTATATCTACCAAAACCACAAGATTGTATTAGTTTTTGACACTTGGTGGATGTGCCCAGTTCGCAGGAGATGCTACATTTCTATATTACCTGAATCTGTCTCGCCATATGTCCGTTATTTCTCATGTTTCTTGTTTTTGTATTATACACACACATATTTTGTACATGTTATGTTTGTGCCTTTGTTGTAGAATGATATATTATTTATATTCATGTACTGTATAGGTCCATGGTGACTTCTGCCACATAACTGAGCCAGTAACTCCTCTTTTTTCTTTTGTAGAAATACATAAAGTATACAGGTTACTGGACACAAATGGGGACAATAAAGTGAGTGCGGACGAGATCATAAGAGGGGCTCAGTTAATCGGTATTAATCCCACGAAAGAGGAGGCCAAACAAATGTTGAATGAATGTGACATCAACGGTAATTGTCCTCACTAATAATGTGCTTTCTCGCCTCTGTAACTTTAAGATCTGTATGTTCAAACACTTTGACTATCCTTAATTTTCGCTGAAATTGTAACACTTAAATTTTATTATGAAAATTGAATACATTTTACTACATTACTTTAGCAATATAACAAATACCCCCATGTCTGATTTACTTCAAGGTTTTTAATCCCTGTCCTAATAATATATATGGATGTGTCATTTTCTGTACTAATGCTAGACGACTATAATCTCATGCCTCTGTTTCGTCGGTATATGTTGGAAGTATACATGGGGTGTGTTTATAAAGTCAGGAGACACATGGCCTTCCTATGCTTTAATTAAGTGTTCCTCATGGCAGGTGTATCTAATATGGCAGGAGATACATAGTCTGCCCGTGCCTTGAGTTTTCACCATGGCGGATGTGTTTACCAAGGCAGGAGATACATAGCCTTCTTGTGCTTTGAGTGTTCACCAAGGCGGGTGTGCCTACAAAGGTAGGAGATACATAGTTTGCCCGTGCTTTGAGTGTTCACCTTGGCGGATATGTCTAACAAGCCAGGAGATAATAGTCTGCCGTGCTTTGAGTGTTCACCGTGGCGATTGTATCTACTGCGGCAGTGGATGCATAGTTTGTCCGTGCTTTGATTGTTCACCATGGCGGTTGTGTCTACCAAAGCAGGAGATACATAGTCTGTCCGTGCTTTGAGTGTTCACCATGGCGGATATGTCTACCAAGGCAGGATATACATAGTCTGCCGTGCTTTGAGTGTTCACCAGGGCAGTGGTATCTACTGCGGCAGGAGATACATAGTTTGCCCGTGCTTTTAATGTTCACATTGGACGGTGTGTCTACCAAAGCAAAAGATAAATAGTTTGTCCATGCTTTGAGTGTTCACCATGGAGTGTGTGTCTACCAAGGCAGGAAATACGTAGTCTTTTCGTGCTTCGAGTGTTCGCCATGGGGGTTGTGTTTACCAATGCAGGAGATGCATAGTTTTCCATGGCGGGTGTTTCTACAAAAGCAAGCGATAAATAGTCTGCCCATGCTTTGAGTGTTTACTATGATGTGTGTCTACCAAGGCAGGAGATACATAGTCTTTTCGTGCTTTGAGTGTTCACCATGGTGTGTGTGTTTACCAAGGCAGGAGATGCATAGTTTTCCCGTGCTTTGAGTGTTCACGATGGCGGCTGTGTTTACGAAGGCAGGAGATGCATAACCTTCCCGTGCTTTGAGTGTTCACCATGGACGGTGTATCTACTAGGGCAGGAGATACATAGTCTGCCCGTGCTTTGAGTGTTCACCATGGCGGGTGTGTCTACCAAGGCAAGAGATACGCAGTCTTTTCGTGCTTTGAGTGTTCACCATAGTGTGTGTGTTTACCAAGGCAGGAGATACAAAGTCTTCCCATACTTTGGGTGTTCACCATGGCGGGTTTGTCTACCAAAGCAAGAGATGCGTAGTTTGCCCGTGCTTTGAGTGTTCACCATGGCGGTTGTATCTACCAAAGCAGGAGATACATAGTCTGTCCGTGCTTGAGTGTTCACAATGGTGGGTGTCTACAAAGGCAGGAGATACAAAGCCTTCCCGTGCTTTGAGTGTTCACCATGGCGGGTGTGTACACCATGGCAGAAGATACATGGTGAACACTCAAAGCACGGGCAGACTATGTATCTCCTGCCCTAGTAGATACACCCGCCATGGTGAACACTCAAAGCACGGGAAGGCTATGCATCTCCTGCCCTGGTAAACACAGCCGCCATGGTGAACACTCAAAGCACGGGAAAACTAGTCTACCCGTGCTTTGAGTGTTTAACGTGGCGGGTGTATCTACCAATGTAGGAGATACATAGTCTGCCCGTATTTTGAGTGTTCACCATGGTGGGTATGTCTACCAAGGCAGGGGGTACATAATGAAGGATTGCAGGATAATACAACCGCTCAAACTTTCCAAGTTGCAATGACGGCTGCGACGGAATGTAGCTTTGAGGTTCTTATTCATCCTCTATTTTCTCCAAATTTAGCCCCATCTGACTTCTATCTAATCTCGAAACTAACATTTTACCTATGTTATAAGAATTTTGGGAGTAATGAGGGTGTCATGGACTCTGTATAGTAGTATTTAGTCGATCAGAGTGAATTTTATTTTTTTAAATTTGAACACAGATGAAGAAAATGTATTGAGATGAAAGGAGATTATATGGAAAAATAATGACAATATCCATGTATTGTATAGCTCCATGGTGACTTCTGCCACATAACTGAGCCGGTAACTCCTCTTTTTTCTTTCAATCCTGGGTATTCCTAAGTACATGGTGGCGAGAACTTTTTGATCATACCTCGTAGTGACAAATTGGTGGTGAAGTTTGCTTAATTCATGAATGAGATTTGTTCCTTTTGATGCAGGAATGTACTAAAGTGAATATGATACTCTTTAAAAGATGAATCCTAGTGAAAGGTAAAAGTATATGAAAAAATGTTACCATGCTTCGTGTTGCTCTTCTTTAATACTTGTAATTAAAATACAAATATAAATCTTGTTTATCCAGTGGATGGCTATATTTCCTATGAAGAATTTGAAGAATTAATGAGGAGGCACATTTTGATGGAGGAATATCAGAGAGCTATGCTAGAAAGGGCATTCCGCCATTTTGATAAAGACAAAAGTGGATATTTAGACAGAGAACAATTGTCAAGTGCTTTGCGTAACTACGGAGATAAGTTAACACCGGAAGAGGAAGAAGAATTCTTTCAACTAGCTGATGTTGACAAAAATGGAGAGATATCTAAAGAAGGTACATGTACTGGCGGTAGCGTCGAATTTCTACTCATGATTACATTTTCGTGCTAACGAACCAATTTTTATCTCATAGTGGCGAATGTTCGGGGAGCTATTGCCATATCCCCGACGTCTTCATTGTCGTTGTTGTAGTCATTTTTGCTGCCATCGTCGTCCTTGTGACCTTGTGACCTTGAAGTTTGACATAGGCCATACCTTATGAACAGTAAGAGATAGGGCTTTATATTTCAGGTGTGTATTCCTTGTGACAACTTTTGATCTTGGCCTTGAAGACTGACTTACCAATAAAACACTTTTGCTATATAAATTTGGTTGCCACCGGCCTGCTCTGTTGTCTTCTGAGAACTTTTGTTATACTATGTGTAGAAGTAATCTTCCTTCTATAGTATATAGTTAAAACAACCATGCTCACCCAGTCTGCGTTTCCGTTTCCGTTTCGTGCCATCAGCCTTCCGATAAAATAGTAATGTATCTAACGATGAGGTCATTTATACTTACTGCAAACATGAAACGACTTAATATGGTATTGTTTTTGTGTGAATATAAAATCACATTATTATTATAATGAACAGTAAATAAAAGACAACTACCAGTGTATTATGCAATTACATTGGATATGTTACATTTGTAATACATCAAACTCAAAATGTGTCTTGGATACAAAATCATTATCAGCAATGCTGATTATGAAAGACGTTGTTGGTCGGTTGGTAGTGTGTTTGGTTCATTGTATGTAATATGTTATTGTATGTATTATGTGTTTGTATGTCATATGTGTTTTTATGTAATGTGTTTGTATGTCATATGTGTTTGTATGTAATATGTTTTTGTATTTAATATGTGTTTGTATGTGATATATGTTTGTATATAATATGTTATTATGTGTAATGTGTCATGGTATATAATGTGGCGTGGTATGTAATGTGCCTTTGTATTTAATTTGGCGTTGTATGTAATATGTGTTTGTATGTAATATGTGTTTGTATGTAATATGTGCTTGTATGTTATATGTTCTTGTATGTCATGCGTCGTTGTATGTTATATGTCGTTGTATGTAATGTGTCGTTGTATGTTATATGTCCTTGTATGTCATGCGTCGTTGTATGTTATATGTCGTTGTATGTAATAGGTCACTATATGTAAGAGTATGGTGACTTCTTGTTTTCATGTCACCATATCAGTGAAAAACCTGATAGCGATTTAAAACCGCAGCAATTGAAACCAGTTTTCGCATTAGACTTAATTTTAAAAATCCATAAGAAAAGCTTATGGTTTATTAATAGTTTCTTTTCATAACTTAAACTAATATGTTATGTCTTTTATTTTCAGAATTCGTAGATCTTTTTTCCGGAAAACTTTTTCAATAGTGAAATCGAGAAAAGAAGAAGTTTACCATCGACATCAATTTAATTATTTTTAACCTAATTTTGAAGATATTGTACTAGAATTGTGTTTATTGGTAACTCAAATCAACAATTCAGGATTTTACCTGAAAATTTTTTATGGATTTACTATAGACAACATTATCGTTTATGTTAAAATGGACTACTATAAGTGTACATTTTAGTTTCATTTTATTCCAATGTACATGCATTCACGTCAAAAACTTATTGTCATATCGATGTGAACAGTTCCTCATTTATCATTTTTATTGATAACAAATATTACTTTATTAAATGTTCAGGATCCTTCTTTTGAAGGTGTTGTAATTACTTTGATTCTAACCCATCTCGAAAATATATATTATCAACTCAAAACCTACAGGCTCTTTCATTCCCGCAATTTGTCGTGAAAGAACTTTCAATAAATTTATTCAATCGATATATATAACTGGCACTTTGTCACTTCAGCAATGATATCAACATCACGGTCAACATCCTTGTATCACTGACAACAACATACCACGGTCGGCATTTATGTACCAAAAACATAATTGCAAAATTGCAAAATAAATTTTTATAGATTCTTTTTATTCGTAATTTAACAGCCAATAATAAGCCAAATATGATTAATCAGATGACATTCACCCTTATTACGGTATTCTATACAGACTCCAAGATTCTGTATTTTCATAAATAAGTGAATACAATGGTATTAAGAAAAACAACAACGTACCGCAATCGCTATTTAGGTACACACGAATCGACATGACAACAATACACCACGGTATATATGCATCTACCCATGATAACAACATAGCAGGGTCGATATCCGTGTACACGTGACAGCAAAGTACCATGTTCGACATTCATGTACCCATGACAACTATATACCACTTTCGATATCTCATTTTTGTGGCTTCAATTTCACTTACAGGTATATAGATGACTTGCTTTCAATTAATAATCCTTCATTCGCGGATTACCTTAGCATCATCTATCCAAGTGAACTGGAGGTCAAAGAAACCACAGAAAGTAGTAATTCTACTTTAGATACTATGTTGTCTTTCGACATTGATGGTCACTTGAACACATCACTCTATGACAATTTCAATTTCGCTATCATAAACTTTCCTTTCATAAGTAGCAACATTCCATCATCGCCCCCACACGGTGTATTCATATCTCAGTTATTTCCAGAGCATGTTTAAATTACAGTGACTTTGTTCTGAGGGTTAGGCGACGTTCAGATAAGCTACTCGACCAGGGTTATTTATGTGCTAGACTAACAACGTCACTGAGGAAGTTCTATGGTCGTTACGAGACTCTTATTACATAATATGATATATCGTTATCCAGACTTTTAAATGATATTCTGGACTTAAACCTATTCCAATCATTTTACACAGATTTGACACCTTCTATACTAGAAGTTTACCTACTTTGACTTCTCCATATATAAATATATATGGAATTTACACGATTTGACTCTTTCTACTGGATATATGTGACGGGTGTTGCTAACAAGCAGGAGATGCTCACTCTCCCCGAGCACCTGATCTCACTCCATCAAGGGGTTCGCATATGCTCTTCAAGTAGACATTTTTTGTTGTTTTCTATTTGGTTTTCATTTTTACTGATTTTGTATTTCCTTTGGTTTCATGATTTTTGGATTTGGATTAATCCATCAGTTTTAATTATAAGTTGTCTGAAATAAAATTTACCACAGAAAACCGTATCATCTGATTCGATATAAATCAAATGTACCTTATCAGGGTGAATAAATTTCAGCTAAAACAGATCACAGCTTATGTTATCTCCTAGATAGAGTAAATAACATCTGATATTTAAAGTGAACAACACTGTAAGATTGGTCAGGCACCACACTCACTGTATTTCTAATTCTGAAATTCCATGCTGATTCCGCCTGTCGGTTAGGTTTTTATATGGTGTTTGATCATCTTTCCTTTGCTTCCCTAACAGTACTTCAGGTAAAATAGTACATGTATAAACCGAGGCCCTGTATTTCGGTATACGTTTATATATAAGCAATCCCTCATCGCTTCAGATGGGTCAGTTGCATAGGTAAAATTATAAAGTCATATACTACACAGATGCAGTCACCATATATATTGTATGTGGCATTGTATACATTGTATGTGAAATAATCTAGATATGGCGTAAAACAATAACGAACGAAAATAATGAAACAACGTCATCATCACCATGATTTTTCTTAATCAATATCATTACACTCATCACAGAGTGTTTAAAGAATTTGAATCGTTGTCGAGAAGTTCCCGGATTCGACTCTTGCCGTTAGCTCGTCGGAGTCCTACTTCGGTTGACATTAGAAATCATGGTACGCAATGCCTCACTGTTTCGGGTAGATCCGTAAATAATGTGTACTGTATCAGGCAGATGCCATTGGCGCAGCTACCATTACGCCAAATACGCACGTGCGTACACATCATTTTGTTAAAAATGGGAGAGAGAGATGGTAGTTTTCCTTTCCGTATTGATAGTATTGTTTGAATTCATTAAATGCTTATCCAGTGTGAAGTCTATTTGTACTGTTTGAATGATGTCAGTTCAATCGAACCTTAAATCATTCATACGAAACAAAAGTAATAATGAAAAAGATCATGCAATTATCTCTCAAAAAGAATATATGACTTCTGATCCAAATCCATCTGAACGTAATAGCGGCGGTCTAAAACAAATTAAAAACTCAGGGCGTCCTACCCCGACATTGCCACACTGTCAGGCACCGTCCATTTGATAATCTTGGGGTGGGTTTGTTTTATCCCGGCCAGATTTTTACCTCAACTTTGTGGCATGGGCTTTTTTTTAGTAGAGCCAGAGCAAGAAATGGTTTTTTTTCATAAAAAATATACTGTTGTATAATGATACAATTTTTTTAATAAACACCACCATTTTTGACAAAGTTTTGTTTTATTCACCATTTTATACATCTAATATATGTTTATAACAATATTCTGTCTGTATCCTGGTGTTGAGAGTGGTCCATTGTTTTACAGAAACCCGTCCTAGCTGTGATATATACATTTAGTCCTTCATACTGATGCCATATACTTTGTATTTTCACAGACCAGATGAAATGAGGGTGGCACAAAGAGCGGGAGAGGGAGGAAGAAGGGAAGGGGGTAGAAAGTTGTAGAGTAGAGGGTTCTCCCTGTCCGCCCCTATAGAACTGTTTTTGGCATATAACCAGTAGAAACATCACAATACTCAAGGAAAAGATGAAAACATCTGACTCAGTCGTATGACAGAAGTCACCACGGAAACGCACTGACTATAATGTAATAATATGGGGGGAAAGCTTTGGATTAAAGTGCAGTTGCAATACCAACTTAGGACAGTCAATTGATATGACAGAAGTCAATCAACTGGTGTGGTTAACCGGTTTAATGCGGACGGTCACATGACACTGTAATGGCGATTGTCAACACGTCGTCGAAAGTAGGTCTTCCACACGAAATGTCCGTTTTGTCCCTCTTCAGGATTATATGGATACAACTAACATGCACTTTGAAATAAATTTGGATCTAAAATAATGGGTCTTATGCATATTTAATGTTAGATTCTATATTTATGAATTCTTGATAAAATCACACATAACTTGTGCGGGCTATTTACGTATTCATACATTCACATCCGAGTCTGTACACTATCAAGTAGTTATAAGAACCGATTCGGTGTTCCGGATGAGTGCCACCAAGGACTTTTACACTTGTGTAATAGGACCCAAGATATGTGGAATTCATTTATTACTAATTATGATACATGTACTCCACATGATAACGACGTGCCTAAATAACATACAAGTAATCATAATTCATTGATAAGATAATGGAAATCGTTTTATGAATATAAATGAAAGACATTCAATTCAATAAACTATCCATTCCATGTTACAATAGCGAATACATGTCATACAATTTTACCCTATTACAAAAGATTAAAACAACTGTAAAGATATAGATCATCCATTCATAATATAATATATTTGCACTCTAATAAAAGTAATGGAAATATACTTTAATTCAATAAAATACACAACACCTACCCTATGTAAGGGTTAAACAGATGAGTGCACTGCAATGAATCAATCAGACCTGTGTGACCTATTATCAAAAACACAGCGATATCAGTGTATATCAAACAAACTATACTTGTATATACACAATTAATCGGAGATATATTTCCATTGTTATAAAATAAAAACATTACATATAATGTAGTTCGATTAAACAAATTTAATATGTTAAATTTATACCAAAATTATATTAATTCACTACGAAATACTATTCAAATATCTGCAATAAATAAACTGCATAAATGAGTATCATAAATCGATACAGTAAATGAAAGTAAACTTACAAAATAAATTCGACTGCTTACTTCCAAAATCAGAAACGTTTTAGTTCAAATTTTGTGAATACCTGCGCAATGAAATCTTATGAGTAGATTTCACACGGATGACTTAAAGTTGCATTAGCTGTCAAAATTGGTATAACAAGAATGTTATGTTTCATTTAATTATCTGAAATTACATACAATCAAACTACAAAAAAATTATACTACATCGGAAAGTCAACTCTTTTGACGACACTGACACGTTTTTATAAACCGGGAAAATTGAGAAATGTCCGTTACATTCACCATTTACTCAGCATTTAACACGTATGTAGATCGGGTCAGAAAATCACGTGATAAAAATAATGTACTAAAGTGTGTCGCTGAGTATATCTTGGTAAAAACATGTTTTATCTAGCTTTGTAAACTGAAAGATATATAGGCGCATACTAAATGCACAGAAGAAAAGAAGAAAAGGTAATTAGTAATACTGTCAATAGTAATTTGGCTATATACAACGAACATTTTAAAGCTTTATGTCACATTAATAGTCCCACATGATTTGATCGAGGGGCCCCAAAAAGGGACTCTTAAAACAATTTCTTTTAAAGAATTTTACAAAATGCATTCACGTTTCTTTCATGTCGTCCACTTTACACCTTATTATTAACAGTTAATTTTAAGAGATTACCTTACCTAATAGTAAATATCGGACCGCTTTCATAATACAAACACGCAAGTAATCAATACAAAGGAATGTCAAGGCCTCGTGCTGACGTGGTATTGAAAAATGTAAACATTAAAGACTCCTGCGATTTATTTTGTGTAAATTGACAACTCTCCCCCATTCCCATCGCTCTAGTGCAACTTCTATGTTGTTCTTGTTCTAAAACTGTTTCGTCACACACTTTTTCCATCCCTGATGTTATCGAATTCTGTCTTTAATCGAGGACGTCTCATCTCCGATAACTTTGTCACCAATGTTGTTGTTATTAGTGAAAGTTTCCTAATCTCGCGTTAGTTGGCTAGGTCATTGATATACTGAACATGCCAGGTGAAGAAAAAATTACCGACTTTGTGCGGGTAGGTCGTAATTATTTAATTACATTTTAATTATTTTTCCGCTACTTACCGAACTTATATAACATTGTAATTTCGAATAAAGGCTTAACTTAAGGAGAGAGTCCAGGGTTAAAAGTTTCAGCTTTCGTTTTTAATACGGAAAATGACAGCTAGTGCAACTTTAACATACAAGAAAATACCATTTGAGCAAAATGTATATTAAATACAATATACATATAAGTTTGGATAATCATGTAATATGCAATACATAATACAATATCATGGATGAAACTGAAAACCATTTATAAATAATAAAAATATTTTCAATTTAAGCACACTCCCATACAGGTATTACAAGAAAAATACATGTGATTATCGAACAAGATATTCTTGGTTCAGTGGTGTTGTCATTCGACTTGCAACACCATGATCTCCAAGGTTCGAATACCATAGAAATTCAAAATAATTTTAATTTGATTTTTAAGTCCTTGGTGTTATATAATTATATCGTATAGAAATATAGCTGATAAATTTAAGTGTTGCACGAAGCACATCCGTAACACCGAGTCGATTCTTCTACTACTTGACAGTAAGGTCAATTAAACTTAATAGGTAAATCTTCATCCAGCCTCGTGAAAATATATGGGGCAGGTGGGTGGAATTTATTTTTTATAATTTATTTTCAAATATTGTCTTTGAATCGTTAAAATTCGAAGCAAACCAGCTTTTCTTTTCGGTTATTCCGGCAACAACTCTCACGACAGCGAAAACCATGGTCAAAGAAAGGTAATTAACGAGAGCCGTGATTGGCTGATGTGGTGTAGGGAGAGAGGGACTACTATTTCAATGTATTAGGAGCTGTGATTGGATGAAATTATTTGATCTACATGTGTATGTATAAATAAAGATTGATTCTGCTTTAAAATCATGAATTTTTATCTCATTTCGCTAATGTAAAAATTTAATGACCTAAAAAAGGGTGGTTGTTTACATTTGAATTTTGGCCAATTTTTGGGGGGTATCCCCCTTCCAGCATTATTTTCTCGAAATTAAGGTGGATAACCTATGGTAAACTGTTAAAATTCTGATAGAAGAGGGTCTGACAAACATTTTGATATGTGGACTATGTATAGCTAAAATGTAGGATGTTGTGTAAATATTGCTGGAAGTTCGGTAATTTAACATGGGACCCTATGGGAAATGGAATTACTATGCTTTGACCCCATTGTGTCAACTACCGGAAATGGCGATATGTATATAAACTAAAACGTATATCGGATGCGGACCCAAATTAAAATACCGGATTTGTTCGAAAAATAAATAATTCTGGGGCGGGTCGATTTTTTAGGGGCGGGCGGGGATGAAAATCTACCAATTAATTTTAATTGGCCTAACCAGACTCGGATATGAATGTATGAATTCGTTTAAATTCAAAGTGTAACTCGCCGCATAAATTCGAAACTATGTGAACGGGTCAAGAACTAATCCAACATCAAACATGCACAAGACCGATAATTCTCAATATTTTATATTTAGATCCAAATTTATTTGAAACGGCATTTGAGCTATCTGAATATCGTGCTCCATCACGAAATATATGAAAAAAATGAACAACATCAAAATGAGGACTCTTGTATTTTTTTTAATTCTGTAATCCCCCCCCCCCCCCCCACAAAAAATCCCTAAAAAACTAAAAACAATTTCTCTGCTTTGGAGATTGGTTCGGATCTGGTTTTCCACTCAGAACCGACGTGGTGTCCCAGATGCCACCAAGAGATGTGCGGTTAATAGAACTTTATCCGGAGTTTTAAACAATACTTCAGGGTCCGACGCCATAAACTGAGAATATACTTAAATATGGAACGTCACATCTGTCTTAAGATTACATTATTAACAATAAATAGCCCTTTCACAAAAGCATTACGTCAAAACAGTATACCATAAAGTAGTTTTTATATTATATGAAGTCAAACAAATATGATGTGAAGTCGAAATAGTGCGTTATGATGTCAAAACATTACGTTATGAAGTCACAAAGGCATGTTATAGAGTCAAAATAGTAAATTATGTAGTCAAAACATATACGTGAAATAATCGTGGAGTGACGTAAACAATAATCAATCGATTCATTGTTCGTTTATTGTCCATTTTTCAAGATACACAACAGAAAATCATCAGGTCAAAATCTCTTGGAGTACAGTTTATTTCGTAAGGATCTGGCTTGCAAAAGAAAAATTGCTGTATTTAGATTATCTTTGTGTTCGTTAACAACTGAAATTTATCATTTTGTTTCAATTTTATTAGCTCTACCGGCCACAGATTGTGTAATACCATTTGTCATCCGTTCGAAAACAATTTGTTGAGCTTGTTGTATTTGTATGAGCTAGAAGTACATGTGTATTCCCTATATGATCTAGTGCATGTGTAATTTTGAACCTGTGCCCAGCCCTCGATAGTGGGAAATAGGCGTTGTCTTGAGATTTAAGTATTCTTTTCGTCACTCCAACATTATTTCACGTATATGCATATGGTGACGGCATCTGCCTGATGTATTGCACAGAAATTTATACCTTTGCAACGGACCCTCCTGAATCAGTGAGGGATCTTTTACCTGCCACGCCTACCGCGACACGAGACCTTGATTTTCACTGTCTTACGTATCCGAAAGACAGGACACCGGTGCACTCATGGCGGTAGTCGAACCCGGACCTCCTGGTCACGAGCCGAGCACCTCATCCACTGGGCTACACCGGCTTGCTTCTCTTCCTGTATAGATGTTTATCATTGTATGCTCCAATATGACTTGATTTCTTTCCCTATTTAGTCAATAGAATTCATCCAAGTGAAAAAAAAATCCATCGTTCATTAAACGCCGCCTACCGGTATCCGTTTTATGAGAATTTATAAACAGGTAGTAAGCGTGGGATGCGGGGTTGCAACCCTTTGATCGAAAAATTTAGCCCAACAAATGTCATGTTGTCTAGGTCCAGGGCTTCAACCCCCAACCCCATCCTTTCCTGACTTAAAAGCATTAATGGCAGGTCTCAACCCCTTTTTCAAACATTTCTATATTCGCCTAGTATAAATGCTTCGTTTATGTCTACTAAAAGTAATGATGGTGGGTTTTGCCAAAGATCTGTATTATAGGTCTCTGGATTATGCGATATTGCTGTATCAGATATCAGCTCTGACTCAGGTGTATGACAAAATCCACCAAATGTACAACAAGATATGGACAAGACATGAATAACACCACAAAAAGCTTCGTTCACACAACAATACCGACTGAGAACAGTTAATTAAAGTCCCCATGCCCCTCACCTGACTTAGCCCCCCCCCCCCTCTAAAAACCTGGATCTGCCCCCCCCCCCCCTTATAAGACTTTAACTAAACATTTGGCTTCATGTCTTACTGTTTTGTCTTAATGACATGTTTTATTACCTCATAAAATACTTTTATGACTTCATAATGTAATTTTTGACTTCATAACATAATATTCTCACTACATAACGTACTTTTGTGTCTCCATAACGTAATGTTTTGACTTCATAACGTACTTTAATGACTTCATTACATACCATTTTCACTCCATAACATATTTTTGTGACTTCATAACATAATGTTTTGACTTCATGACGCACTTTAATGACTTTATAACATAATATTTTGACTCCATAACGTATTTTTGTGACTTCATAACATTCTAATTTGACTCCATCACATGCTCTTGTGACTCCATAACATACACTTGTGACTTCATAATTTCATATTTTGACCTCATAGCGCACTATTTCGACTTCACATCATATTTGTTTGACTTCATATAATATAAAAACTACATAATGGCATACTGTTTTGACGTAATGCTATTGTGAAAGGACTATTTATTGTTAATAATGTAATCTAAAGACAGCGATGGCGTTCCATAGAACGACATAGCTGTCTTAAGATTACATTATTACACAATATCATTTCACAACATCATTACGTCAAAACGGTATGCTGTTAAGTAGTTTTTATATTATATTAAGTCAAACAAACATAATGTGAAGTCGAGATATAGCTTATTCTTGTTGTACATGTGGTGGATTTTGTCATACAGCTGAGTCAGAGGTTAGCTTGTAATAAATCTGATTCAGCTATATCACAAAGTCCAGAGACCTATAATACAGGTCTTTGGCAAAACCCAACATCATTACTTTTAGTAGACAGAAACGAAGCATCTATACTAGGCGAATGCAGAAATGTTTGAAAAAGGGGTTGCGGCCTGAAATGAATGCTTTTCAGTCAGGAAAGGATGGGGTTGGGGTTGAAGCCGTGAACCTAGTCAAAATGACCTTTAATGGGCAAAATTTTTCGATCAAAGTGGTTGCAACACTGCATTCCCTACCTACTACCAGTTTATAAATTTTCATAAAACGGACAGACAGGGTTTAGTGACCGATGGATCTTTTTTTCACTCGGATGAATTCTATTGACTAAATAGGAAAAGAAATCAAGTCATGATAGATTATACAATAATTAACAATTATACTGCAGGAAAGAATCAAGCCGGTGTAGCCCAGTGGATGAGGTGCTCGACTCGTGGCTGGATGTCCGGGTTCGACTCCCGCAATGACTGCCCCGGTGTCATGTCTTTCGGATGAGACAGTGAAAACCGAGGTCTCGTGTCACGGTAGGCGTGGCACGTAAAAGATCCCTCACTACTTCGGTAGGGTCCGTTGCAAAGGTATAAATTTCTGTGCAATGCACCAGATAGATGCCGTCACCATATACGTGAAATAATCATGGAGTGACGTAAACAATAATCAATCAATTCATTGTTCGTAAAGCGTCCATTTTTCAAGTTATACAAGAGAAAATTATCAGGTCACAAATCTCTTGGAGTAAAGTTTATTTCGTAAGGATCTTACAGAAATAAAATTGCTGCATTTAAATCATGTTTGTGTTCGTTTACGTGATTCAATGTAAATAAACAAACAACTGAAATTTATTCTTTGTTTCAAATATCAGCTCTACTGGTCAGAGATTGTGAGCTAGATGTACAAATGTATTTCCTATATGATCTAGTCCATGTGTAATTTTGAACCTGTGCTCAGCCCTGGGTAGTGGGAAATAGGCTTGGTCTTGAAAACTTGTCATGGTTTCTCTTCCAGTGATTGATTATTGTTTACGTCACTCCACGATTATTTCACGTATATGGTGACGGCATCTGCCTGATGCATTGCATTAAAAATTAATACCTTTGCAACGGACCCTCCCGAGGCAGTGAGAGATCTTTTACCTGCCACGCCTACCGTGACACGAGACCTTTGTTTTCATTGACTTGCATGTCCTGTCTTTCGGTGCAGTGATTACAGGAGTCGAACCCGGACTTCCCGGTCACGAGCCGAGCACCTCATCCACTGCATTACACCGGCTTGCTTCTCTTCCAGTATAGATGTTTATCATTGTAAACTCTAATGACTTTTAGTCAATAGAATTCATTCGTTCGTTCTCTTAACTTCGCCTATCCGTTTTATGAAAATTTATAAATGGGTAGTAGGCAGGGAATGCAGGGTTGCAACCACTTTGATCGAAAAATTTTGCCCATTAAAGGTCATTTTGACTAAGTTCACGGCTTCAACCTTAATCCCATCCTTTCCTGACTGAAAAGCATTCATTTCGCAACAAACATTCAATATTCTGATATTTAGATATGCATAATGACTACTATAGTAATGATGGTGGGTTTGCCAGAGACCTGTATTGTAGGTATGTAAAGATGATGGATAAATCCAAACCACAAGTCCAAAAATCATGAAACCATAGGACATACAAAATCAGTGAAAATGAAAAACAAATGGAAAATAACAAAATATGTCTACTTGAAGAGCATATGTGAACCCCTGTGATGGAGTGAGATCAGGTGCCCTGGGATAGTGAGCATTTCCTGCTTGCTAGCAACACCCGTCACATATACCCAGTAGAAAGAGTCAAATCGTGTGAATTCCATATGTATTTATATATGGAGAAGTCGAAGTAGGTAACCTTCTAGTATAGAAGGTGTCAAATCTGTGTAAAGTGATCGGAATCGGTCTCAGTCCAGAATATCATTTAAAAGTCTGGATAATGAGATATCATATGGAGTAATAAGAGTCTCGTAACGACCGTAGAACTTCCTCAGTGACGATGCTAGTCTAGCACATATATAACCCTGGTTGAGCAGCTTAACTGAAAGTCGCCTAGCCCTCAGAACAAAGTCATTATAATTTGAACATGCTCTGGAATAACGTATTAACTGAGATATGAATACGCCGTATGCGGGCGATGATGGAATGTTGCTACTTATGAAAGGAAAGTTTGTGATAGCGAAATTGAAATCGTCACGTTTGTCATAGAGTGAGGTGTTCAATTGACCATTAATGTCGAAAGACAACATAATATCTAAATACGAAGTAGAATTACTACTTTCTGTGGTTTCTTTGACCTCCAGTTCACTTGGATAGATGATGCTAAGGTAATCCGCAAATGAAGGATTATTAATTGAAAGCAAGTCATCTATATATCTGTAAGTAAAACTGAAGCCAAGAGCCAATTGTTTTTTTCCTTGCGAAAGCAAAGACTGAATGAACTCAGCTTCGTATGAATAAAGGAATATGTCAGCCAGAAGCGGAGCACAGTTAGTGCCCATTGGAATGCCGACAATTTGTTGAAAAACCTTACCTCCAAACACCACAAAAATGTTATCGATAAGAAAGTTTAACATCTGGATGACAGCTGTTTCAGTGTATTTATTTTTGGAATCAGAATTTTCCCTAACAAAGTAAGTTTTATCGTGGCCTATTACTACATATTTGAATTTGCGACTCCGTTTTTACTAGTAAATGCATTTTGAATAATTTCTGTCTTTTAATTTCTGATGAGGGATCGTTGTGTAAAGAGTCGAAAAGTCAAAAGACTTGATGGAGTGAATTTTAGTAAAACTTTTAGATTTTAGATAGGTCTCTGGATATTTCGATATAGCTGGATCAGATATATTGCAAGATCACCTCTGACTCAGCTGTGTGACAAAATCCACCACATGTACAACAAGAATAACAAGATTTGGACAAGACATAAATAACATCACAAAAATCTTCGTTCACACGACAGCTGCGGTACCGACTGAGAACTTCTCGTGTACCTACTGCATCAGAAAACGAAATACTTTTTAAATCTGGATTAGGGTATAAAAATATCCAATTTGATTTAGACGATGAAGAGGATGACCTTTGACCTTGTGACCCAAACATTGAAAGGGTTGTTTCTCTCACCATAACCAAGCTATATATGAAATCAATCAGGCAAAAATTGTGCCATCTAGAGTGCAAAGAAGCTTTTTCTTCTAAGTCACCCAGTGACCTTGACCTTTGACCATGTTACCCCCAAAAATTAGATTTCTTCTCCTCGTCACTTAGCTATAAATGAAATATGAAAACAATCGAGCAAAACTTGTGCCCACTAGAGTCTCTACAAGCTTTGGGACGCACACATGGACAGAAACACAAACAGTACTGTTACTATATAAATTACACAGTCCTGGAGTACCTATGGCAATGGTCCATGAGATAAAGAAACGCTTGCTAATCTAAAACCTATTTATGATTTGTGAACATTGCAAAAAGTCATCTGTTCCATGATTATTGTAAGTTCTGTGTAAGTCTTGGGACAATGCTTGTCTGAATTGTATGCCTATCAAGTCTAGAGATTGAATGATAGGTCTGTCGTCTTCTTCGGGAACTGTATCATCAATAACACTTCCAAACCGTAATCATCAGTGCTGTCACATATAGTGAGTCCTGTAGGTTTTTGAAATAGCCCCGAAGCCCACAGCGCCCAAGGTGAAGATTTCGATGTGCGAATTCGATGTCCTGACCATGCGTCGCTCCACACTTGTAATTTATCGTTTATCTCCTCTATATAAATGTAATGAAGAGCTGCAAAATGTGTTTCTTTCAGAACATCTAGAATCGATTCTCTGATTGTGTGTGCTTCTACCTGTTATCATGCTGCGCTCTCGTGTGCTACCAACATAAAGTCAGCAACTTGAACATTCTCCAGTCCCTTGTCAGAGCGAATTTATTGGGCATTCCATACCTGGAAACGCCTCCTTTGAAAGATGTTAAAACCGTATCTGATGTATTATTATCAGCACATTTCAAAAATATTACAAGTCTACTGAAACCATCTATACCACCAATTATGATCAACCTCCAGCGAATCAGTTTATGATTCGTGTCAATGTGCCATAATTCATTTGGACAACATACATTGTAAATTCGTCGATGTAACATCCCTATACGTCTGTCCTTTGTGCTTTATTCATCTATATGATGAACGCTCTCACTTAAACGAAACCGTGGAACACGGATCCCCTTCATTTGCTGAAGTATTGATTCACCGCAACTTGGGAAATCGCTTATAATTTCCACAAGGATCACATCCAAGTCATCATCACCTATTTCAGAGAACTCCCTCTTGCTGATTCCAAACTCGGTCATTCGACGATAAACCGTCCTCTCACTCACTAACAATATTTTACTTATGTGTGATACATGAAGTTCACTTTCAATAAAGCTTCGAAGAAGGGTTATTGGTATATCAAACTTTGGAGCACCACAGGAAGAAGATATCTTCATTGGTTTTTCATTTTCATTGGTTTTTCCAATTCCATATTGCACACACTCTGTACGAATATTCATCATATCACGTCGATTTTGAATTCCCAATTTTTCGAAATCATATGCTGATAGGCTGCCAACAATATCCGGACTTACATTCTCACGTTCAAAATTAGGATACTTCTCTTTTCAGCCAAGTTTGTCCATACTTGAAACATGATCAAAAGACGACTCCTTACGTGTAAATGGCTGTCATTCACCTGAAATGACATGAAAATAATATTCAACCAAATAGCAATATCATAATTATGTATAAGCACATTATATATATATGTCGAAAATATCATAAAATGTCGTACGTACTACATAAAATGTCGAAAGTACATCATATGATGCCGTATGTACATCATATAATGTTGAAAGTACATCATATAATGCCGTATGTACATCATGTGATGTTAAAAATTACATCATATAATGTTGAAAATACGTCATATAATGTTGAATGTACATCATATAATGTTGAAAGCACAGCATATAATGATGTCATTACATTATATAATGCTGAAAGTACACCATATAATGTCAAAAGTACATCATATTATGCCGTATGTACCACATATAATGATGTAACCACACCATATAATGCTGTAAATACAGCATGCATATAGTGATGAAAGCGCACAATAAAATGCTTTTATACACATAAGGCAGCTATGGCGCTCCATATTGTTTTCTTCATAACGTACTTTTCTGACTTCATAACCTAATGCTTTGACCTCATAACGCAATATTTCGACTTCACATCATATTTGTTTGACTTCATATAATATAAAAACTACATAATGGCATACTGTTTTGACGTAATGCTATTGTGAAATGACTATTTATTGTTAATAATGTAATCTTAAAACAGATGTGGCGTTTCATAGTGACTTCACGAAATTCAATAAATATTCTGCGAAAGCGACGGGTCAATTGACTTCTGCCCTTTAACGTTCTAACATTACACTGATTTACTATAGTGTTAACCGGATATATTATAGAGTAAGGATATTTATGCACACGTATATCTCAAAAGGAAAACACCACACGCCAGTGGACGGCATCGTATTACGATAGCGATGAAAGGGGAAGTGGTTACTCCACAGACAACAGTCCATGAGTCAAGCCCAACTAGAATTTCTATATTAGAATCCATCGTCATCCGCCATAAGAGCATTTAAATCTAAATATAGACGTCAATTTTCCCCAACATATTTATAGTTCTTTTTTAAATACATGACGAAGCTGTGTGGAGTGTTGAAAGAGACTAGCTAATAAAGGTATTGACATACTACAAGCTACATGTAGTCTGTTTGCTACATTATCTTAAGTGAGTATCCATTTTATAGCATATTGAATCATGCTGGTTAATTTAATTCTCGTATAAGATAAGGTATATAGATATAAAAAAAAAGATTCGGCAGGTGGAAGATTACTTTTGAATATAGCCACATAAAAAACGGAGCATTTTCCCCTGTGAATGTTGATGATTTGATAATCAGATTTTATTTTCATTACAGGTTTTGTGTATTCTCATAATGACAAACACTACGAGCAAAAGTGCTTACATTCTTCTGACAAAAAAAGGTGAAAGTGATACCGACATATCGTCACCACCCAGCTTATCTAACATTAGTAATCGCCGTGGGTTCTCTGGGGGAGAAACAGCAGGGGTCATCAGTATTTCTACAATTGTTGTGGTTGCTGTTGTGCTTCTAATATTTATTCATTTAAATTCGAAACACTTGTGGTTTCCACCAGTTCATCGTTTCATGAGGCGATTAAGACAATCACTGTGTGCGGTGTGTGACAACAACCAAAGAGGAACGCATATTTCCGTAAAAGAAGAAGGTAATATATGAATCAGAGCCGTAAGAAGCATTTAAAAAGGGGAGGGGACAGAACCACAGGCGTTTGATTCTAGTGCATGTGGACAGAACTTGAATTTCGCATCGTTTCGTAACATGATAATAAAAATGGATCCATAATCGACTAAAAAAGGGGCGCCCACCCCCTTTCAGAGACCACCCGGGTCTTACGTGGCACTGCGAATGCTTTCTACATGGGATTCACAATTTCATGGAGCAACCATATGATTTTATGTGGAAAGACTTTTGTGAGCTTAATTTAATTGTGAGCCGGAACCCCCCCCCTCTATTTTTAAAGCTGTTTTTGCCCAATATTCAGAGCCAGATTATTCATTTTGCCACATATCCTTGAAATTTAGCGTACTTGGAGGATATGTATACTACACCTCCATTTCGCGGCGGAAAATTTATTTTTCCACCATTACGAACCGGAATTTTTTTCCTTTTTCTCTCTTTTTGTTTTTCCTTTCTTTCTTCCTGTTTTTTTTTTTTTTTTTTTTTACCATGTACTTTCCTCCTCGATATTTAAGGATGATCAGAGTATCAAGAATTTCAAATTTAATGGTGCTTTGTAAAGAAGTTGAATTGTACATTCTATTTTGGGGTTTGCGTCGATTTTTGAAAGCTGGCTATCTAAAAATAGAACAAGGAATTTTTGGTTTCTATATTAAGAATCAAACGCAATAAGTTTTACTACAGAAAATTTTCTTTAATTAGATTTTACATATGAAGAGAAGCAAATAAAATGTACTCCCCTAAAATTTAGCAAAAATCACACTTTCTAATTAAATATCACCATAAAGGAGTTTAATTTTGTTCTCACGTCTTAAAATAGGTTGGGAAGCCGGCGTGGCCTAGTGGTATCGCGTCGGACTCCTGATCGGGAGGCCGGGGTTCCAGTCCCATGCTGGTCATGCTGGTGTCATGTCTTTCGGATGAGACAGTAAAAACCGAGGCCCCGTGTCGTGGTATGCATGGCACGTTAAAGATCCCTCACTGCTTCGGGTGGGTCCGTTGCAAAGGTCAAAATTTGAATGCCCTGCATCAGGCAGATGCCGTCATCATATACGTGAAATATTCGTGGTGTGACGTAAAACAAAAATCAATCAATCAATAAAATAGGTTGGGTTATTTCTCTAACACTTGATGCATGAGAGAGAGAGAGAGAGAATCCCAAAAGGGAGCTGTCGTTAAAATATTTGTCCCGGCAGTATTCTCGGATCCTATAAAGATCAGGATTCAACTGCTTCTGATCACAATTAGATGCTTACATATTTAGTTGCACCCAATATTTCAATAACTGATCAATGGTGTAGCTCTGCACCTTGAAAGGAGGGAAGGTATATATACCCGGGTGTATATATATATATATATATATATATATACATATATATATATATATATATATATATATATATATATATATATATATATATATATATATATATATATATATATATATATCAACAAGTGATATGAAAATTATGCTAAAAAGTGGATGGGGCATACTTTTGCCTCCCCCTTTAAAATTGGCCCGGGATGCCCTGCCCATACCCTTCTCTTACGCCCTTGATAATTCTTTATCATTTAGTTCATATCAAAACTTCTCAAAATTAATAGCATTGAAAGCAACTAAAGACGGATCTTCAAAAAGGATGCATGGAGTGAAAAACTAATGATATCTGAATGTTCCACAATGGTGCAAGATTCAAGCTTGTTTATTTTGTTGATTTTTTTCACGTGTTTTTGGGCTTTAAGCTTTTAGCATGATTTCAAATAATTTCTTGGATTTCTCCTTTTAATAATGCATTGATTTTTGGTTTTTTAAATGAAACCATAAAGCATTCATTTCAAACTTACACAAATAGACAATGTCTGTTTGAGAGGTCATTTAAAACTTTTATGTCAAGATTTATTTTCTATTATTTTTTACTTTTTATTATGGGGTTTAATTCTAATGCTGATATAGGCCATTTTGGCATGCTAAAGGGAAGTGATTCAAACCACACTAAAGGCAAGAATTAAACATTTCACACAAAACGAAGATCTTAAATATCATCTATGAAAATATATGGGAGAAAAACTGACTTTAATCTTTTTCCACAAAGTTTTGTATCATGGTTTTGATTTATTCAGTGTGGAGAAGCAAATTTAATTTACAGTCTGTCAATTGCCAAACTTAATATATATATAAAGCACAAATAGAATCAAGCCGGTGTGGCCTAGTGGATAAGGTGCTCGGCTCGTGATCGAGAGGTCCCGGGTTCGACTCCCACTCTGGGCGCACCGGTGGTCTGTCTTTTGGATGGGACAGTAAAAACCGAGGTCCAGTGTCACGGTAGGCGTCACACGTAAAAGATCCCTCATTGCCTCGGGTGGGTCCGTTGCAGAGGTCTAAATTTCTATACAATGCATCAGGCAGATACGGTCACCATATACGTGAAATAATCGTGGACTCAGTGACGTAATTTTTAACAATATTCGATCAATCAATTAACAAATCAGTAGAATCAGCCGGTGAAACACATGGGAGTACTATGGACCTTGGATCTCTGAAGAAATGCCTGTAGAAAAAGACAAATTAGACAAACATATAAAGCACAAAGACACTACAGCTAACAAGGCACCCTATATTTCACTTATATATCAAGCAAGCTGTACATCAGTGTCGGATCCAGGATTTCCGAAAAGGGGGCTCACATGTGTATAAGCCAAACGACCTAGCCATTTTTGGCGCTAAATCTGGATTTTTACTAGTAAATATGTGGCCAAAAGGGGGGGGGGGGGCGTCCCCCCCCTTAAATCCGCCACTGTACATAGTTTGTGAATGTGTAAATTATATAAGGCACAGTAAATTGTACTCTAGAGAGTGAGCTCATTTGGGCCTCTTGAGTTTTTAGAAAAGTAAGGGGAAAGGGTCCAAACTCACTTCAAGGGCCTTATCGTTCGCCTTTGTTTACAAATACTCAGAAAAGTCCCATTATTCATTTCCCGGTTCACAGTTGACTTGACGTCATGTTTACATTTGCGCATGCGCAAGGGAAAGATAAGTTGCGTCGTTGTCCAGAGAGGAAGGAGTGTAGGTTCTGTGCCTTTGCCCTGGGAGGGGGGATAATGGATTTTCGTTTCATCTTGGGATAAAGACATACCATGGTGAGCATACAATTTACGACATTAAATTATCTAAAAATTTAGCGGATTAGTAATGATACTTGTTTAGACTAAGTTTTGAAAAAATATATGTTTATCTATAGTAACAGTCGGAAAACCTCGCCATTTACCTACGCTATTTCACGCAGGAAATAGGGTGAGTGGGTTTCGAAAGTATATATCTATTTATATCTTATGGAAAATTTGTTTCTTAAAATAGACATTACAGATGATTACTGTAGAATTTAGATCCACGTCAGTAACAGATACCATCGAAAGAAATTTTATATTAAAATGCAACAGGAAATGTTCTGCATGTAACATGTAAATCGAGAACGTTTTTAGAACTGGGTCTTACAAATTCAAAACTCTAAATTTACATTATTACTACTTGTGGGCCTATGTACTTGCATTCAAGCTAGGACTTACTGTAAATAATATTTGTAAGTCCTTGATGCAATTTAAGACAAGGAAGTGAAAAAACAATTGAAAGAGAAAATTCATTGTGATATGATCATGGTCAATGAATAAATGAATAAGATGAGGAATATTATCTAGGTTTTATTTATTTTGGCCTAATTAAAGTAATGATGTATGTAATTTCTATAGAAACAGTCGAGTTCATGCTTCACCACCACCGAACCATTTCAATAGAAATTATGATGAATGCAGATCTAAATATGCTATTTTCAAGTAATCGGAAAGCACCATTAAAAACCTAGATTTAATACGCCAGACTACGGACAACTGATAATAATTGTGACATCATACTTGGTAGAAGCATTGATTTTATCAGTCCCTGATTTTATGTATCGAAAGATAAAATTATTATGTCATAAATGAAATTTTGCCAAGGTATGCAATGTCTGTAGTTTGGATATACATGTAACTCAGAAATACTATAGTCTAATGAAATTGACTGACAGGGTAGAAATTTTTAATCTTTATATATACATGTAATGAGATTTCAGAAGTATATAGTACCATTGAAATACAAGGTAGCATTTAAATTATGCATGTTCCATATTACAAACTTTTATCAGTGGCTTTAAACTGAAATGGATGAATGTACATGTATTATAATTATTCAAAATTACTCAAAATTAAGGTGAAGGGTAATATGGGTTGCAATGGCATAGAGTTGAGAGGGGCACACAACCTAATTGAAATTACATATATACATATAAAATAGTAATGGAATAATTACACGATGAAAAAAGGAAATAGATAAGTAAAAAAAAAACATTGAATGGAAGGGACAGTGTCATTCAAGTTCAGGGTCATTTCCTGGAACAAAGGTAGACAATTGAAAATGCACAGAGAAATCAAACTCTCTTTGATGTTGCTATATATTTGCCTTCAGTTTGATGTAGATAACTGATAGAGGAATGACATGTAAAGTTTAGTTGGTCAAAATGAAAGCATGGCTGAAACGTGCTGTGTTTCAGTCGTTGTCTTGTTCTTCCATAAACTGAAGTGCCACATATCAGTATTAGGATGCAAAACAGTCTTGATATAACATAAAACAAGAAACAAATCATAAATCATCATTCCCATACTTTACATTTGAGACATATTTTGAATTCTAACAGTTCATTTGAAATCATATTCTAATAGAAATTGTAAAAATGTTGATGTCTTAGTGTTCTTTGGGTTTTTTTCCAGATAATCAGTAAAAACTGTTAACGGAGAAACTACTAGAAACATTTAAACATGGCATGCAGTGGGGGTAATCTACAGTATTGTACTCAAGATGTTGCGGGAAAATACGAATTTAATTCTTATACACCATTCCGCCCTGTATTTCCTGAAGGACATCACCAAACTATAGCAAGTGATCATCACAGCACTACAGAAAGACTTTCCACACCATCTACTCCTAAAGAACCCCCACCCACACAACATAAACCCTTAGAACCAGCAGAAAAAGCCAAAGCTACTGTTAAGGAATTTGGTATCAATTTGGAAAAACCTAAACATGCTCAATTTTCTGTTCAAAGTGTCAGAGTGAAAACATTTGAAAAAGGTTGGCCAGCAGAACTACGTCAAACACCACAACAATTAGCAGAGGCTGGATTCTTCTATGGAGGTATCTTACACATGTATTATTAGGTTTATCATAAGAAAATTGTAAACTTGTACATGTATGACACAAGTGTGTAAAGCTTTCATACATTACACTTTGTCATTATCTGAGATTGACTTGGGTATAATTCTGAGGTCTGTGGTTCGAATCCTACTGTACATGTAGCACATTATGGCATAAAAATGTTTAAGGTGATGCCCTCTTTCATTGTAGAACATACCAAAAAGAAATTTTTGTAGGTATGTTTTTATCTAATCAATACATGTAGGTATTTTATAATATCCAGTATTTTATCATTTGCAATGTTTTATCATTTATGATATTTTATCATCTTAAATCTCCCTATTTGTCCTGCAGATGAAGCAGTTAAAATGACCAACTGGTTATCATGTCTTGATTGTTATTAAGTGAACAACTAACCAAACTTTGTGTTTTACAAACTTTCAATCATGTGATTTCAGTTTCCTTGGATTCTATCAAAAGTTGTAACATCTCAGATTAATTTTATCTCAGTTTAAAGATATCGATTTCAGTTGGTACCATTCATGATTTCTATTTGGATGGAGTAAACGTACCAAATAGATGTGGCATATTTAGAAACCCTAGGGTGTGTCATGTATTAGATCAAAACCATCTCTAATTCAGTTGCTTTACTACATTATCAAACAGTACTACATATCCTTTGGACTAAGGCAGTTTCTTGACATAATTGATACTATGTACATCACCAGATTATATGCCATATTTACACCTGTTTTAGGTACAGGAGACACAGTTTTCTGTTTCTTTTGTGGTCAAGGATTAAATTCCTGGGAGGAGCAAGATGATCCTTGGGAAGAACACGCTAAATGGGCTTCACACTGTGTCTTTCTAAAAAATGTCAAAGGCCCAGAATATGTAGAAGCAGTTTCTCAAAAAGACAGAAATCCACAAAAGGTGAGTTTTCATGTAATACAGTTCAGTTTTTAATTTTTTTTCCTCAGATGACATTGATCCCACATGTATTTTACATATAAGTGTAAGTTTGGAAATTGATGGAAAAAAAGCCCACACCAGTGAATTTATGCTGAGGTGTGAAGCAGCACCAGACAATTTCCATTGTTTGGCAAGTATGTTGTTGTGATCAAGCCTTTGACTGCAGGTGTTTGGAGTTAGAATTCAGATAACAGCTTTAACTGATAAGTGGTTTATTATCTCCTGTTTCTTACCTGCTTGCCTGTTTCTTATGACAAAATTCATGAAAGCAACATAGAATTATATAAAATAACCAAGATCATCTTGAAGATGGTTGGTTGATTGGTGTTTTATGATGCAGTTTTTCAGCTATATTGTGACATGGAAGTAGAAGGTAACCAACCTCTTGAACATAGTACTGCAATCAAGGAATACCCGGTAGAAACTAGATCAAGTGAGTCGCAAACCAAGAGCATAAGCACTACCCCCAGTCTGGGGGTCCCAGTCTACTCCCAACCAGGGTGAAACTTTTACCGGTATGTACTTGAATTAATTATCATGCAATGCCTAATATTTAAGATATTTTTTACAGTATTTAGCCTGGAAAAGAAAAAATGATGAAAAAGAAAGGAAAAAGAGATCAAGAACAGAAAGAGGTAAATAGGAAAAATTATTTACAATGTAGTTTATTATATTTTATTCAGAATTCAGTTGGATTTCTTTTCTTTTTATTTTTTTTTTGTGGGGGGGGGGGATTTAACAAGTTCTATTTGATCATGAAAATTTCTGAAATGCTGCATTTCAGACTTATATTAATATGAATTACAAAAAAGTCTACAATTTACTTCTTACAAGATAATTTGAGAACTCTAAATATGACTAGTAATATAATGTGATATAGTATATACTAATATAATATAACAGTGAGAACAAAAGATGCAGATGTGGATTTTATTTGAAAAAATCCCTATCTACCTACATTACAGTATGGATGAACTTTGAATGCCCACTGTCCACAGTGGGCAGTCCTGAAATTTCAGTGGGCATTAGGAGTGGACATTTACCTGAGCTATCAAGCTGTCCACTTACCTGTATGTTAATTCCAACTGGCTCTTACAAGAATGTCCAGTGGACATTTTTAATGCCCACTCTAAAAATGCTCACTGTGACCAGTGGGCAAATTAAGTTCCACCCTGACTGTACTGTATCAACCAACCTTACAGGGGATAGGGAACAGAAATCAACAGTTTGTTTAAAAATTACCTTATGTGTTGGTATCTTCTTGCATACTTAGTAAAAAAAAGAGACCATCAGCAAATTTTGTGGTGATATCTAGGGGTATTTATGTTGGAGCTACATGTAAATGTTATTTCACTTTGGTAAATTTTTCCTGTGGATTCTAAAGAGAGTATGGTCATTTGAGATTTTACTTGTAACTTCTGTGGCATTACCTAGTCTTCCATACATTAATGACATCATAGTGTTACATTTGTAAATAAAAGGTTGAATGTAAACACAACATTTTAACATATTTCTTGATAAACTCGTTTACATTGAAGTTTTCACAAGTGAAAGATGTACATGTATATATTCCTAAAGTATATACATGTATTATCTAAAAAGACAGAATCTGCATGTAAATCTGTTAAAGATTACCGGTATAGAGAATATAAGGAAATATTGAGATTAATTAGTGCAGGATTGATTGATTGATTTTTGTTTTACATCACCTCATGACACGGAACCTCGTTTTTCACTGTCTTATACCAAAGACAAGACGTCGGTGTACCGACGTCGGAAGTCAAACCTGGGACCTCTTAGTTGTGAAATGATCACCTCATGAATCAACCATTGATTGAAACCAGCTTAACTAGTAAAGAAAATGGATTGATCTTTAAATACTGCTATTCCATCCAGAGGGTTTACACTTGAAAAAAATAATGAGCATTAGGGAATAATGGAGAACAACCTTGAAATTGGAATTCTTGCCAGATGTTGCTTCCAAATGTCACATTTACGTTATTGTTGCAAAAATCTGGTGTGTCTCAGTGGATGAGGTGTTCGGCTTGTGACCGAAAGTCCCAAGTTCAACTGCTGAAGTCTGTTACATGTTATCTTCAATATGCAGTTTAACATTTTATAATTGAAATTAATTTTCAACGGGAATGAAATCATATTTCTATTGAATAAATTCTTTAATGTATGAATGATTGATTAACTTGTGTGCTTTTAAAAAGTTATTTAAATGGAAAATACAAATTGTCTTAGGAGTTTGCAGTAAAGTAATTTAATTCTGTATAATTTTAGATGGAAGATCTAAATTTTCTGAGGAACTCTTGGTAAATCCAGCCGCTGCTAGTGTTTTGTCAGTATTTGGTCAAGAGAAAACTATCAATGCAATCAAGATTTTCATCAAACAAACAGGTTTGTATTATTCTGACAGAGGATATGGTAATTATTTGTGTATATAAAACCTAAACATTATATGATAATCCACAATTTGACTTTTTTTTGTGCTTCAGAGCAAGCTTGAATATTTAAACAGTTGTATGCCTTTTTTAATTCATAGAAGTTTGATCACAGTTTCTGTGTGTGTGTTTAACAAAACCTGACAAAATCTCTGAGAATCCCCCATCAGAAACTTCCCTTTGATTTCTCAACCAACGCCTTGTGGTGAAACTCGTTCTCTGACATGATTCACTGATATCATATTCCAAAAGATCATTGCTTGGTGTGTCATTACATTATTTTGATAACATTGTTTCATTTACAGGGAAGACTGAATTTACTTCTGCTGATTTGACAAACATTGTGTTTGATGTGGAGGATGGAAAATTAAGTAGTATAGATTGTACTGATGGTGCACCAAGCTCTTCACATAATGAAGATGAAGAAATTTCAAATCTAATGGAAGAAAATTTAAACTTGAAGAAGCAGACATCATGCGTGATTTGTCGCAATGAATTGGTATCGGTAGTATTTTTACCATGTGGACATATATGTTGTTGTGCAGACTGTTCTCCTGCAATGAAAGACTGTCCCCTGTGCCATGCATTTATAAAGGGGACAGTCCGAACATTCCTGACATAAGATAGAGAAGCTTTGAATTGCTAGATTCAAGTACCTAAAGTATGCCTAAAAGAATGACACTTCGTTCTCAATAGATGGATTTTCTCTCGAAAAAATTGTTATGATGTATTAAATGTTGTATTTTATTGTTTTTGTGATATATAAATAGGAAATAATTACTTTTTTGATTACACCATGCTTATACATCAATCATACAACAGTTGAATTAATTATGTATACTTTTTGTAAAACTGAGCTTCATCCCACATACCTTGTAAACTTTCTAGAGGACACATTTAACAACAGAAATGCATCATACTTGTGTTGTGTTCTTGTTGTTTATGATACTGATTTTCCAACTTCAAAAGTAAAAAGTTAAGTCGTACAGAGTGATGATCTGCTATGTGCTGTTCTACTTTTTACCGTATCTTTATTATTATGTGATTTTGTGGAAGATCCATTATAATCATACATTATTTTAATATTTAAAGATAATACTACATTTACTAAAACCAGTTTTGTATCCTGCCGATTAATAGGCATACCAATATAGAGTGTTCCCATTCAACCTTGTTTTCCTCAAATTGGCAAGAGTTATCGCCCTCAACTTTCAAATTTAATCCATTTCTTGCCATACAAAACTGTTTGATTAAACTTAATCTTGTAATATCATTGCATCGTATATCTAAAATGTTATTTAAAATTTTCAATTGAGTTATTATACATGTATATACTAAGTAATTGAGATTATACATGTATTTACTAAGTAATTGAGATTGAAGTTAGGAAATCTAGACTGATAATTTGTAAATTTCTCAAAAATATAATTTAGTTTACATGGTAGGAATGGACAAATGTTGCAGTCCAATATAGTGGCTGATGCTGGTAGTGTGACATCACCTGAGAAAACACTATATCTGGAAGCTGCTTTTAGTAATTTAAAGGGGTATGGTTTCAACATTGTGCCAACTTCATCTATAAACTGTAAATCAATTTTTTCTTGTACATAGTCTTGTAATTATTGTTAATATCTTTTTTCCTCATTTCATAATAGTTTACAAAATTGTTGAATGTGTCATAAAAACAATAATCAATTAATTAGCTGCTACATGTTGTATTACCATTCAATGATATCTATTAGAAGAATCCTAATTTTGACCAAGTGTCCGTATTTCGCCACTTATATCTAATTGCCCATAAATTTTCCCCCGTTTTTAAAGAAACATTTTCTTCATTTTGTGCAAGTAAGTTGTTACAAATTTTTATCCTACAACTTCAAAGGAACTATCCAAATTTGCTCAATGACATTGCTAACCATTTAGATAAAATGGGCAAAACTTGGACCTCTGGCAAAATTAGGACACTTGTTCTATGTCTTTTATAATACCATATACATCTTGGTCATACAAGAAGATTTTAATCAGCTGTGAACTTCACTTATTTACAAGTTCAAGCTCATTCTTTACCATCTGTAGGTAAGGCCTTTTCTTACATTGTATACCCTTTGTTGTGATAAGTGTATGTATCTTGTTCTTTAAAACACTACTTGCCGTTCAAGGTGACATAGATTTTCATTGTAATGTCATCATTTTAGTTGGAAAAACATTGTCTGATGATTTATAGATGTATAATGTCATAAATGTATTAACAGTCAAATCTTTTCTAATGTCATGTCTTTTGACACAGTGTACAGTGGTCAAGTTGACAAAGAGATTTCATATCTGCACTTAGTATGTATATAATTCATAAATATTCCTACACATTGTAATTGACAGACCAATGTTAACTACACCTAATTTTACTTGCTAAGAGGTTCTGGATTTAGTAATTGTATACATATATATATATATATTTTCTGATATGCAAATGATTAAAATCAGTTTAAATGAAGTCATGTTTTCAAACTTTGTGTTTGCTTTTGTGATTAGAATTATCATCTATAAAGAATGTCAATAAACCTACCAAGAATTACTAGAGAGCGTTTACTTATATCTTACTGTAAAATGTTTGTTGAATTGCCCAGTACATCATAACACTGTGTTCCTTTTCCTTTACATGCAGTTCTCATTGCATTTGTCAATTTTAGTTTCATTTCATTGTTCAACTTGTTGATGAGATATTGTAATGTCATAGAGTGTACCCTACACCCCCCTCCCTGCAAATGAGTTGGTTATATTGATCTTGTGGACCTTTTCCTTGTCACTATTTAATGAAATTTGATCTTATTTGATATTCTTGTTTGCTTTTGAATCTAAAGCAGAGAAGATCTGGTATTAGGAGTATAAAGTCTGATTTAATTGTCATGGTCAGTGTTATATCCTGACAGCTGTACTAATGGTATAAACGTCCGGTGAGATCATCTTTAGATAAACCTCAATATTCGCATGTCACCTCCTGTACATTATTACCAAACTTATACATGTTAATAAATATCGACATGTGGACAAAATTCTTCTGCAGGTGCCTATGCATCCTCCCATACTCTTTGAATAATTGATATCTGTTCATACCTTTTGTAGAGACGAACAACCAACCTCTTGCCATATGGCATTTCAATTCATAAAAATATGACTTTATTTTTACCTTATACCATGTGAACATCATTTGGAAATATATCAACTCTTGAATTTTAAATAGTTGTTTTATACAAGTATCACAGTTTTAATTTCGATGTGGATGAAGTAAGCTATAATATGGATCTATACATCAGCTTCCAATACAAACTGCCCATCAGTGCTCATGCGCACGTTCTCATAACCTAAGCTTTTTTTCCTTTCCACTTTACTGTTGGTAGCTGTAAGGTAGGTCTCGATGATGGCATAAATTGATTGGTACTCCTCCTGGGAAGAAGTAAGAAACGATCAATACAAAGGGTATTTAAAATGCTCTTGGTAATGGGTGCAGAGTATAATAAATGTGATCGAATCTGCTTTCCATGCCATTAATCTGCTCGACTATTGCAAGTAATTAAAATGTACAAGATAACTGACTAGCGGATGGTAAGGCCACAAGTTCAGTGAAAGTAAAGGCCCTGGGTTCGAATCCCGCAGGTGGCTTGTTTCCATGTCGGTATCTTGTTCGTAATAGACAATATTAACCGAATGCAATATTGGTGTGACACTTTACAACTTGAAGAATTAAAAATGTAGCGGAGCCTCAAGGTATCCTCTCTTTTGAAAGAGACAGTAAAAATAAAATAAAAAAAAAAAAACACACACACACACACATACGAGGTTTTATTTATGTAAGATATATCGTGTGTCGGCATCCGTAAAATTTTCTTATTTTCAATTTCTTTCTCATGACCGCTAAAGGAACTTTGATGAAACTTATTTGAAATAAATAGTCAATGTGCATATCCTATGCACGTGTTGCTTTTGGCCAGATCTGCCAAGGAATGGACCCAGAACAATATAAGCCCTAAAGGTTACCCTCGCTTAATCAGCTATATGTTTGTAACATTTCGCAATAATTTTATGACACCATTTTTACGTCACACACGCACATCTAATAAAACTTCGATTGACTAAGTCTTTTTCTTTAGAACTACGGAATGATTTTCACAAAATTGCCGAGATCAACCCAGGAGTGGGTCGTCAGAATGGCAAAATACGTCCAGAAAGGTACCCCTTTTTACGAGGGAGGTATATATATATATATATAAATATATATATATATATATATATATATATATATATATATATATATATATATATATATATATATATATATATATATATATTCCCCAAGATTTTCAAGAGACTGCCAAGATCCACCAGGAGTGGGTAGTCAATAAGGCAAAGAAGTTTAAGAAAGGTATCCCCTATTCGCGAAGAAAAACTCTCGATTTAAACATGTACATGAGTACAGAATCCCTGTTATTATACATACGAATGTCTGGATAAGCTCTGGTCTCCTAACGCGCATGCGCTTTACAATGTTAAATACATCTACTTCATTGTCTTCAGTCAATTGCTCCAAGGCGTTGTACACCGCAAATACGACACCAAACCCTTGTACACCATCACTGGAAAATAAACATATCGTATGCAAGTGAACAAAGAGAGTTGTTATAAAATAATCAATGACTTATTTACTTGGATTAAACTGTTAAAAAGTTTCCATACAACTTTCGATTAATATCTTTGATGTGTATATACTGCACAATATTGTACCAGAAAAGCGGAATTTCTAATATTGTGATATGTAAATTCTATACATGTATATTCTTACGGAGAAATGAATAAAATTGGCCCAGTCCCTGATGTGTTTCGCCACTCTGTGATCTCTTCAATAGCTGACAAAATACGTTGGTGGTCTTCATGGTTGACATTTGACATGTCACATGGTTTCATTTCCACTAATTTTATCGTCTGGGTTATACTCTGTGATAAGAAAAAACAAAATATTTAACATGCAAAACAATTTGAACTTATTTGTAATTCAGTTATTTCATCGATTTCATGACAATTATACAATTCTATGTAAATAACCTTGTCGTAGACTGTAAGTATAGAGCTACTGATGCCAGTTTCATCTTTCTCGACATCGCCATTACTAATTAGAAACTGATTTCCTTCTCTCACTTCCCCGGGACCAGGCATCCAACTAGATATCTACAATATCAAATATAATACCATGGTGCAGTCTTTTCGTAAATACAGTTTAATTCACGAGAACTTTATTTTCGCAAAAGTGGGCAAGTCTGACGTCACATGAAAATTGCGCACTCGCCAATGTTTTATCACATTTACCTTAAAACCATATTAAAATACGTTATACATTCTGAATACTATACGTTAGTCTCTCTCTTTCTTTTGCGAATAAATCCGAATAAAGAAACTCGCCAAAATAATGTCGCACGTAATGCGAGAATGTTATCCTATTGGGTTTATTGCTATTCTAATATCATGTATTTGTGCAAGTAAACACGTAAAACTCATATTTAATCAAAACGATGAAAAAAATAGCCTTTAAACTTGCATTCGTATGAAATGCTTTATTTAACATGGCCATACTATAAAACTACATTGAACGTGAACATAAAAAATCATGTAAATAACAATCATAGTTTCGCAGCGATAAATCACACATTCGAATTCTATGACCTCCAAAATAAAAAAGTTCAGTCATAGGTTAGGGGTGTGTAAGTATAAAACATTGACATTGATATATATATATGAAAACCACATGTGGTACGATATGACACCCCTGTTTTAGTAAACTTAGACTCGTTATGATTGTGTTTATGTGTACCATTTGTCGCTGTAGGATTATGTCAATATGAATTAATAAAAATAAATGTAAACAATACTTCTTCTGTCTGCGTAGAACCATAAAAGATGACGGAGTCGATCTCGTGATCTATGAATAATCTCCAGAGGTCTGTGGTAGTAGTAGGTAGAGGATATCTCGTCAGAATAAAGCTGTTACACTCCGTAAAACTCTAAAGATGACAGACATGGTAAAAATATGAATTCGAAATACAAGCGATTTATAAACAGGTTTTCACTCGTTTCTTTTTATATAACGAAGTCTTGATGTACAGACAATTACATGTAGCAATAATAGTATCTACCTTGGGAGTGTCCTATGATATGAATATTTCATTCACATTTCATTAAGTGCAATATTTCATGGAAATTTTCTTTCAGTTATTTACGAAATCAAAGTAAGGAATTCAGTTCTTCAACGCATTTTTAACTTGTCCTATCTAATGAAGACGGTAAGCTAAAAGTGACATCGTTTGGCAGTTTTAAAGCAGGTATATAGTGTGCTATATGATTTTATTTTCTCACATTAAACCATTGTTTTCTTATCCACGAACACACAGTGACTAAGCAGGCGTTGCTTAATCGTTAAGGTACTTGGCTCCCAACCGAAGACCCCTGGTTAGATTCCAAGAACTCGCTCGTCCTGTCTTTCCGATGAGACAGTAAAATACCACAATATATGTAGCAAGCACGTAAACATCCTTTATGACTTCGGGTGAGTTCAATGAATAGGTCTAAATTTCTGTGCGATCCATCAGCCACATCCCACAATAACAGAAGTCAAGATGACCTTTGTACAACGTTAAACAAGAAACAAACAACTATACTATTACACTACAACCAAAGCCTTTCTTCCAAAGTTATTTCTGAAATTTTCCCAAGTTTACGAAATCGCAAACGAAGAAAACATTGCTATGTTAATAACACGGGAGTATATATTATAGATTGTTTATATGAGATGTTTATGTCCTCGAAAGCCTGCAGCGTAACATGTAGCATGATCTGTAACGCTTGCACAATACATACCGACAAAATAACTCCATTGATGTAATCAGTATGACCTTCCATTTTTGACGTCAATACTGCTCTGTATTTATCAACTGAAACAGAATTGGGAAATTGTATTCATATTTTAACATTTTTTATGTTTAATAGTGGCAAATGAAAAACTATTGCTTTAATTTTAATCAGATATCAAAAGAACACTGAGTTATTCTGCAGTATTCGTGTCAGTATTCGAATATCTTAAATTATATTTTACAGTGGCCTAGCTACTATTACGCCAAATACGCACGTGCGTACACATCATTTTGTAAAAAACCTTTGTGTCTCACAGGAGAGAGAAAGAGAGGTGGTCGTTTTGCTTTCCCCCAAAGTCCTGACTTTCTTGTGCGTACACATCATTTGCACTCTGCCTACGCCCCTGTTTTATTCTTAGTGTAATTATAGTAAATAAATATAGAACATATATACCTTTTAATTTTGTGCACCATATGCACATTTCGACAAGTTATGTCTCTTCAGTGATGCTCGTGGCCGAATGATTGGAATTCTCAAAATATATAAATATTTGAAGAGCACTGTTGAAGCCAAAATGACAGAAAAGTGAACCAAAGAATCTATCTAAGGACAGAGCTATGCATGAGGGAGATACTCCTTAGTTTTAGAGAAATTTGCTTATTTTGATGACTGAAAATGTGAAGTATATATTTCATTCTAGTTAACAGTCTAGTTCACTGAACCTTACCTGGTAGAGGTTCGTTGGATTTATTTCTAGATGTGTTAATATTTAGCTTAGCTGTCATGAATGCGCTTTCAATGTATGCTGGTCGACAAGACTCCAAATCCTATCGGTTTTCAAATATATAAACATATGATTTAATATTTCAAATCATGTATTTCAAAATTCACATTTTACATATATAACAATAGATTAAAATTACACTCAGTCTTTTGTAATTATATTTACACATTAAGAAACAAAACCCTCATCCATAGAGAGGCCCTAGCTAATCAGTGTTGCCAGTATTAGTAGATATCAACATGAAGTTTTTATGAAGTACGCAACTTTGAGGCACCCTTCATGTCAGCGTGACATGAACAGAAACATACACCGTACAGTATTTACAAAATGGGAGGTGAGATCAAATACCTGGAAAGAGTGAGCGTTTTTGTTTGGCTAGCCGCGACGGCTAGAACACAAATGATACAAACACACGACAATGTATCATTATTTCACTTTTATTATTTTAAATATTGATATTCCAAGAACATATGGTCTAAAATAAGGACAATATATTAACATAAACCTGATAACCCGATTAACGGAAATACCTGAAACTGCTTTCGTATAACGGACATGTTAGCTGGCTGTGGTGTGTCGATCATTTTCTGATATTCAGATACGAATTCTTCTTTTGAGAGACAGGCATCGACATGGCGTATGCCTTCACGCAAAACTCTGTACAGAAATATGTATTGGTCCTAGAGAATAAAATAGATATAATGAATAAGTCTTGGAGAAATAAAATTCGTCTGAATACACTTAAAATATCATCGAACTCTTATAACACAGATATTAAGAGTCAAGTTAAGTGAATAAACAACGAAGAAATACTGATCATTTATTCAGTGTAGTAGTCTAAAAGGGAAGGCTTAATTATGAAATTGCCCCCATAGAAACCGTTCCGATCCCCGGAAAATACAACATCCCAGGATGAGACCAGGTGTCTGGGAAGAGTGAGCGTCTCCTGTTTGCATATTACAACTCAAATTCGGTAAAGGTCCCAATACACACAGGAATATACATAAATGGTGAAAGTGACGTCATCATAGGTATTTGTCGAACAGTCATTCAATCGCTCTCCATAACGTCAGGAATCATTCTGCAAAGCGGGACCTCATACTTTCTTATGAGACCACTGTAGCGACCGTTGATCTTCCTCTGTTTCAAGTGTTCTGTAAGATAACCCTGAACAAATAGCTTGTCGGTCAGCCGTTTAGCCCTTATGATATCACGTTTGTCGTACAGGGAGGTAGGTATATATATACATACGTTTTCAAATTGAATATTGTGGTAATTAAGGGACGAGTACCGGTATTTACAATAATAATGAGATTCCATTCTAACTTACGAGTGTCTGGATCATGTTCATTCTATTTTCTCTCATCTGTGTGACGTAGTTATAGACGTTGACGCATCCTGTTTCATGACCTTGTTTATGAAGAACATCTAACCCAATATATGTTCCGGTCCTTCCTACTCCCGCACTGTAAGTTGAATAGGTAAAGATAAAAACATCTTACTTAGCCATATGTCAGAGGTCACCACGGAAATGCATTAAAACAAACAAACAAACAAACAAACAGAAAACAAAAAGAGAACATCAAAAAAACTTTTAATTAAAGTGTAGGTGCGATACCGACGGTCAAATGATGTGATAGTAGTCAATCAATTAGTGTGGTTAAATCATACGGAAACCAGTCATATGTCACTGGTGGACTTACTACAAAATACCACCATGAACATTCAATCATAACAACTTTGAAATCAAGATTCAATATCAAACTCGTACATGGTTTATGGCAAATATATCTCATTCAGAAGCAGAGGGCTTAGTAACTAGTTTAATTGATTTTAAACAATTTAAGATTTTTAGTGTTAGAGACAGTTCGCAGGAGCCAGTTATTTGAATCATTAACCAATGGTTAAGCTCATCGGTGGATAAATTTCTCTTCAAAAATATGAAATACTACTAGTAATTATAGGATCATGTGTTCAATACTGATTTGTAGAATACGTTATAAGTAAAGTAAGTATAGCATGTTAAGTATTTATTCAATAAATTTACATAGCTAACTAATGATCCCGTAAGTTTTAACCACTGGTTACCTTAACCGGTGGCTATAGTTTTAAATAACATCTGTGATGTCAAATTCGATAGTAATGGAAACTATCTCAGTGTGTTTATTGATAGATCTCGCTATTCAGAGGTTGTGTTCAAAGTCCATAAGAAATAAACGTCTCCTGTTTGAGTAGCTGCATTCGCCGTGATCGCTTAAAATATCCCGGCGACATAAAATACTTTAATACCAATAAATACATAAATAGAGTGAATGTAAAAATCGAAGAAGTACCGAAGGATATCTCATAGTCCATGAAATAAAAGGAAAATATCGTGTAGTGTCATATTCAAACAAATGCGAACCCCAATATAATCGAGGTGCCCGGGAGGAGTAAGCATCCCCTGGTTGCATGAAACACCCGTTGCAAAAGTCCTGCAAGAACTTTTCAAGTCTAGGAAGTAAATGTCTAAATATACACGTATGAACACATGAAGAAGACAAGAACACGAAGTCAAATTTTCCTATTCGAGGCATTAAGTGTCACATCCTTACAAAACCATAACAGGTTATAATAATACTGCTGTGCGGAGAAGTAAAATTCAAGTTTACCTGCAGTGTACGACCAGAGGTCCTTTCATTTCATTAGAATCATTAAGAACGACTTTATGAAACTGTAGGAGACTCAGAGTTTCCGGCACTCCATGATCAGGCCAGCTCGTGTAATGGTATTGCATAATTTGACGTTCTTCCTGAGTCTAACATAAAGATGAATTAATATAAAAGATAAAATTGAAGACATCGGACAAAGCTGTATGATAAAATTCACCAAGGACATACACACTAAACATGATAATAGTAGAATATACACGGAAAAACTATATTTCAAAAATATTAATATAATTCACATATTAATAACGAATCATTTGTCACGAAGATAATAATTGCTAATATATCTTGTTTCCTTTACAGGTACTTGCATTTTATTCGTAGTTCCTATGCAGTTTAAATTAATATCTATTTTCAAGACTAAAACACAATAACAGATTACTGTGTTTTTCACTATATAACAAAACATCATATATATCTAAAACCTTACTTATTTATATAAGCAATCTTTTCTTTAGGTGTGATATGTACTTAAAAGGTAATAGAGCATATATTAACACTTCTGTATTGTATTGAAAAAATGGAATTCTATAACTAAAATGTTAATTTAATTGATGATAATTGAATAACCAAGTGTTACAGACATTATAATCTACAATAAGCTCCATATCAAAGGTTTCCTTACATTTTTATGCGTAACACTGAAGTATCTGAGCGTGTGATCGCTGTAAACCTTTTCTGTCTTTGTTACGATCTGTAGATTGTTACTTTCTAATGTATCATCTTTATACGGCCAATACTGTTCACACTTCCGCTAATGAATGACACAATTAATCAAAGGATTAATACCATATATGTCTAAGTTCTGGACAGATCTGCATAAGACACTAACAGTATTTACAAGATTTATTGATAAAGCATTTGTTTACATCTGATTGACAAACGATTCAAATTTAATATTTGTATTGTTATATCGATTAAGTTTTATCTCGGGTTGTTTTTTACAGACTCCATAGATTATATCTTTAACCGACATCTATAACGCATATAAGACAATCGTAAAATCCTTTAGTAACACGATGTGTAAAACCTACATGCATTAGGTAACAAGATCAGCTTCTACTGGGTAGTATTAATACCTTATCAGATTCTCTGAGATTGGTCAACATTATAATAGCTGGCACGTTCTCTTGCCATATCATTGTCCAGAAATCGTCCACTGTATTAGGTTTGGGACCTTAATGAAACAAATGCATGTAAGCGTATGTATTGAAACATTGTGAAGCATTTCAATACTTTGAAACATTAAAATCGAGCACTTCAAACACGTAAAAATCTTTTCAAAACAAAAATGCATACAATATGTATGGTTTGTCCTGAAAATACTTTTCGAAGAATGTATTTGCACACTTCACTTTACATTTCACTTTACTATGCATAGCATTTAATGTAAAAAGCGACATGAATCCATTTTATTTCACAGTGATACGGTAAGTATTCATGAGCTCTAAGGAAGTAACAGTCTTTTGTTACGGTGGTTGCAATCACCAACAATGACAAAAACATACTACTGACAGTTTCAGCACTCGAGATGAATTTGGACTGACACTGAATGGATAGTGCAATACAAAGTATAGATTTGAAAGAGTAGGATTCAACGTCTGGCATTTAAAATTCAAATAAAACAGTACACATACAATGGTGATGGCTTCAGCGAGATCAACTGCGAATCCTATATGGGATGAGACCATGTGCCAAAAATAAGACCGGAATCTAATAACACTTAATCAAAACAGTTTCATTATAAGGGTTGAATAATGATTTTCATCAATTCTGTTTAACAAAACAGCATTTAGCCTTGTAAACTTCATCTGTTAAGTAATAATATAAATATTCATTAATGAAGTTAATCGCATACCTTGTGAAGCAATATACTTTTTACTCTCCCCGATTCCCTGAAATGAGAATGAGATTTCCTGAGTGAGAGAGAAAAATGATCATTTGTTTTGCATGAATTTGAATGAGCAAGTTTTCAGTTATTCATATTATATCAGTTGATGAAACTATTATGTTAGTGTCCATGGACGGTTCGATTTTCGTATAATGTTAGCTGTCCATAGCATTTTTGCCCAATAACATGCCACTTGCACGCTCAATTATGTATACAGTACAACAGGTTTTAATAGAGTGGGAAGTATTTTACTGATTTTTAAACCATTGTTTTTATATTACGTCAGCTAACAGGTACTAATAGCATATAAGTTTACCCCTATGATATAAAAATACTACATTAATGGGGTTTTCATCTAATGTATCTTGAAATTGAACATTATTTCATCATCTGTTGTAATAAATTAATTGACTCATATTTTAAAAAAATATTTAGCATTAAAAGTTTTTCTGGGTCCCAATTTATGTATTATGTCTTACATCTATAAAGCTAGCATTTATGTAGTCGGATCTTTGATCCCTTAGAATGACACGGGATGCATCATCTGTAAATAAAATATTGGAGGTAGCTGAAATTGCAGTCTATTTTATTTATCAAAAGCAAATTTATATTTGGTGTTTAAAGCTGTAAATAATATGTAAAACTTATTCTATATTCTGGTACATAACGACTCGGCTTTTTGATATCTTCATTCCTATCTATTATTTCCTAGGATAAACTACAAATATGAAACATTATTAAGAAATAAAACTTGTCTTTTAAAATGTCCTATCTGTTATTTGTTGTAATTTAGTTCAAACTATTAATATAAGAAGCATGTAAAAACGAAATAGTTGTCACTCACCTTCAATAGTAAATATAGCAAATATATAGTCAAACCTGTTGAAAGCAATCGTTTTCACAGCAACATTTCGTTTTTCCTACAGGCCATTGTCAATACAAACATAATTTGTAGAATGAAGGAACCTACCTAAACCGGACATTTTAGTGACCGCTTAACACTGGTTTGATTATATGTACATCATTTCGCAAGGGATAGGATACTCACATGGATACAATTGCTTGAATCTATTTCTTTTCAAATTTGCTGGTTTTTCTGCCACGCTGCAATTACCATGTTGTCCATATGGTATAGACTGCAATTCAAATAAATTATAACCCAAAGAACATATTTTATAGATTGTTGCAGACTACTAACTTTTAGATCCGACTTAATTCAAATTTTGGATGCTGATAGAGAATACTCAGGTAAAGTTTCCTATTTAACTCTCGGCCCGGCGCCATAAACTAGAAAATACTTAAGTCAATTATTTCATTTTAATTCATTCCATTATCAAAAGTTAAAATAAATTGTCATGTAGAATGGTTTAATTCTATTTATCGATAGAATAAAACTCAGTAACATCCAAATCCCAATTATTAATTTACTCTTATTCAGAAGAATTTGAAATTATAATTACTATATATACTAATATACATATAATTTAAGTATATTCTCAGTTTATGGCACCGGATCCTTACCTTAAATTCCTCTTTAAAACCTGCATTTTCACTTTCAGATTTTTGTCGGATTACAGTGACCATATCATCTACTGGAATATCCCCTGGAGTTACGTTGTCATAGCTTGCGCTATTGCAATACACATTTTGATCCTCATCTGGTTCCACGGTTACTATTGGCGTTCTGTCGCTTACGTTGATGTATACTGTCTCCTTATCTTAAATGTAAAGCGTAACTAAAACATTTTTAAAAAAGCTGTGTTTGTAAAACACTAATGCCCCCGGCGTCAATAAAGTCCAAAAAGTTATTTTTAGCGTGAAGGTGATTGTCAAGGTCAAAAGGTCAACAGCCTTGGTGTCGTTTGAAAGAGCTTTATTAGTTGAGTACGCATATGAAATATAAAGTGCCTATCCCTCACGGTTCAAAAGTAATGGCCAACGTTAAAGTTGATGACAGACAAACAAACAGGCAGACAGACAAACAAACACACAGAAAAACAGGACTAAAACAATATGCCCCCGATCTATCGATTTATCCGGGGCATAAATATAAAGACTTGAACAGGATTGTGTTTTTGTACACCTTCCAACCTTCCTTTCACACCTCCGGGCACTTTGTGCATCCGATTAAAGCTCCTTAATCATGTTAGTCAACGTTTTGAAACTGTCATATCAAAGAAAAAAGAGGAGTTACCGGCTCAGTTATGTGGCAGAAGGCACCATGGAGCTATACAATACATGAATATAAATAATATAATAGAACATTTAACACATTACAAAAATATTTGATTGTAGCGCAATTACGATACCGACTTAGGACGGACATTTAATTTGACAAAAGCCAAACAAATGGTGTGGTTAACCGGTTTACGGGCCCACCTTCCCACTCACCGTAACAGCAGAACAATCAAAAGACGTACATTTAAAAATTTATAAATAATCCTCCATGTAAAGAACAAGGGTCAACAGGTATCGCATATTGAGAGGTCATAAAAATATAAACACGTAAGGTATTGTAAAAACATAATGGTATAAAAATATATGCGACATCAACATGATAAACCGTGCTCTGCCAGTCTGAAAGCGAGCTAAGACCCTAGATCTGTAGGAGTCCCGACTAACAGTCAGAGGGGACGAGGTTCATGACCATGTCTCCTCTGAAAGAGGTTTGGACAAGGCCCGTCATATAGTCCCCACCGCCCTGTTAGTCAGCGTGCAACGTTCAAGTAAAAGTCTGCATAAGGCTGTAGAGGGGCCAAATACAAGACCTATAGTCTTTTTGATTATCTCAATATCATATTGTCTATTTAGGAGACGTTTGACTATTTTATTACATGATAAAATAACGTTATCGGAGCCTTTTACTTTCCTTAGTTTATATACGAGATCACCGTAAAAATTAGGATGGGAAATTCCATTGGATACATACTGTTGAAAAGAAATATTTCCAAATTTAGATAGAAGTTCTGAATAAGATCTGAAGAATTTGCCGAATGTTTTTCTTAGCTTGTGATATCTGTAACCCTGAGTTAAAAGTTTAGTATTAATTTGTAAATTTCGTTTATGAAAGTCCAAAACATCGGTGCAGCCTCTGACAAATCGAACTAATTGAGATATATAGATACCATATGATGAGAGTCGAGGGACATCGCCATCCAAGTAAGGGAAATTTACAATAGGAAATCCAAAATCCTCACGTTTATCATAAATATTAGTATATATTAGGTTGTTGATAATTTTGATGTTTAAATCTAAGAAAGGTGTAGATTTATCTCAAGTATTAGCTTTATTCAATGTGAGCTCTGGTGGATATATTTCTGATATAACTTGTTCGAATTCAGGGTTGTCGATAACCAAAATGTCATCCAGATATCTGCAAGTATTATTAAATTTGTCAATGAGGTCAAAACGTTTTGATTTTTGAATAGAAACCATAAAATCCCTCTCATAACAATAAAGAAATAAATCTGCTATCAGAGGCGCGCAGTTAGTACCCATAGGAATCCCAACTATTTGTTGATATATCTTGCCATCAAATTGCACAAAAATATTATTTATGAGAAAATCTAGTGCTTTACATAATTCCTTGCAAGTCCAGTATTTATATGAAGTATATTGTTTGTTGGAAAAGAATCCAGAGCTATTGGAAGTACATATGTACGTTTTAGATTCTCTGTGAAAACACCATTGTATAAGAGACAGCAACTTGCTTTTAATCAAATCATGAGGCAGAGATGTATAAAGTGTAGAAAAATCAAATGTAGAAATTTGAGTCGCTTTGAAATTTAGCGAAAGAAGTTTGTCTATAACTTCATGAGAATTTTTAATCGACCAAAAGTAATTGATGTTACTATTATGAAATGCGACATCACAATATTTGATAATATGATCTTTTATAGCAGTTAGAGCAGACGTAATATGTTTCGATAGTACCGTAGTAGAGCAGTGGCTAGAATTAGATATGAAACGTGATTTATATGGACTTTTATGTAGTTTTGGGAGCCAATATATGGTTGGTAGATCAGATTTATCAGTTTTAATTTTGAAGTCGGACATGGTCATGAGGTGATCGTGCAAGGTGCTCTCTTTTGAGGTAGGGCTTTCCACATATGTATGAGTGGAGTTTAATTCGTTTTTAAGTACTTCAATATAATATAGTTTTCAAACCACTATTATGTTATTACCTGCTTTATCAGCGGGAACAAAGACATATTTAGCATGTAAGTCAGCTATCTTCTTTTTAATAGAATTTGTCGTCAATGTATTAGGCTGTTGAAATAAATGCGGATTTTCCGTAAAGTTCTTAATACGGATATCGACAATTCTTAAAATCTCGAATTTCCAATCATTAAGAGCATGAACCTTTACCTGTTCTTTTTTACACCAACGTTTACAATATGTAGTTAAAGCATCTTCTATAACGTCACGGCATTTATTGAAATCTATCCTGGACGGTAACCTATATTTAGGTCCTTTTCCAAAAAGGGTGCGCAATTTCTTGTCCGAAACAGTTTAGGTCACCAGTAATAACATGACCTGCCGGTTTATAAACATATTTAGAATTTTCACAAGAACACGACGAAGGAATAGAGTCTGAAACATCAGGGTTAGATGTAACTTTATTATAATTTAAAATAAGATTTCTTATAGGTTTTTTGTACTGGTAACAAATAAGTGGAGGTTCTAAATTCTCAAAATATTGGGGGATTTTAGATGTGACTCTATGATCACGGAAAATATTAGAAATGTTAAGTAGATCGAAGCCTTTATTAATAAATTTAATTTTGAGAAATTGCTGCTTGGGTGGAAGAGACGGAATACGAGGAAAGAGTTTATTATATGAAAATAAAATAATCAAATTGAGTTTATATCAATAAGAATTGCGTAAACTTCGAAGATCAGCTTCGTCCAGGATAGGTTTCAATTTATTTACCGGAATAGAGGATAGTGCATGCAAAAGTTCATGACGGCCATTATTTTTTGCGATAAATAGAAGATCGTTTAATGACCTATTTAAACGATTACGTTTTCTGATGTTACGATTACGACGACGACCATGTGACCTACGTTTTCTAATAGTTTTATGTCTTAATGTAAAAATATTGATCTTATTCTGACGAGAAGAAATATTACCTTGTCGATATATTTGGTCGTTGAGACCAAGAGGGTATGGGGTTTGTAGTTGTTTAATCCAGTAGAGCTCGGTTTCCAAAAGTCGTTTTTTAACATCTGATTTCGTATCACCTGGTAATTTAGAGATATTTTCTACTGGAGTTATTTTCACATTGTTAATATTATGTTAGTATTTATTAAAGTGGTTATAAAGAAAATTCTGGTATTTACGACGTGAATTATTACGAATTTTATAGGAATGATTCCGAAAACGTTGTTTCAAAGTTTGAGAAGTTTCCCCGACATATTGAGCCCCACATCCTATCTCAAATAACACGTCAAGCGACGTCACTGTTTATGCAATTGCATTTTACATAGACGTAGAAAATCAACAAAGGGGTTAGAAATACACTAGCATTACCAAATTTCGAGGATTGAGTCTGGGAAATAAATCGAATCACTTGAAATGAATAGAATTAAAAATTACACGGATATTAGACGAGGAATACTTGATATCCCTGTTGTGTAAAATAACAATAAGACAGTAAATGTCCTGAGTGGATACACGGGTTAAACACCGATGTGATCAGACATTTAAGTCAATATCTCCTATCAACTTGTTGCGCCATATGTATGGATATTTTCACTGCAATCTGATTAAAACCACAAGACACTTGTGTTGATGATGGTCTGGCACATGCTAGTATAATGCAGGTGTATATATTTATGGGAGAGGAGTTTGAATAAGCCAAAGGCTTTTTTCCCAATCCCAAATATTACTGTATTTGCTATATCTATGTAATTATCTGATTATTTTGAAAATAGAATATGTTCAAAGTGTTTATATTTACCTCAGAATTTTAAGAATAACAGTAAGGGGACATGGGCATCATACCAGTGTTATTCATTATGTTTAACAAACCTGGACGCGCCTTTGACATAGACGCAATAGACCTGGCAGATCTGTTAGATCTTATTGAGGATGCAGTTCTATCTCTGGCCTTCTTAAAGGATGACCTAACCTGAGATACCATTTTTGTAGCCTGGTCTTTTATTCCGTCATATGTATATCTATGATATAAAACAATATTTTAAGGCATTTATTACATTAACATTAGTTTAAATGATTTTGAAGTGTGAAAATGGTAAAAATATCATTGTTTTTAAAATCATTTTTATAATTATACATCCTTTTATAAATATACAATAATAAGAAGAAGAAGAAGAAGGAAAAATACATATGATAACAACAACAACAACACCTATTATCATTATTATTATTATCATACAGACATGGAGCTAATGGTCGAACATTTGCAACTTTGACGAGAAATTTTTATGCCACTCCAACATGTTTACTACAATGTCAGGAAAAATGTCATAGTTGACGGGGGGAAATCGAACACGAGATCTTTTAATTTGCAGTCCAGGTTTCTACAGAATGAGGTTAAGGGAATACTCTCCATCCGGACCAGTAACAAGCGAAGGGATTGTACAAACAACTTGTTATTGTTTTTGTTGCTTGTTGTGGCGGTAGTAGGGTGTTGTTGTTGTTGTTGTTGTTGAAGCAAGACTAAATCATACCGTTTGTATATAATAACAGCAACGACGATAAGGGCAATAATGAGAAGCAGTGATAGAATTACTAGCACTACGGTAACAGCTGTGTTGTTTGCCTGTGCCACTAAAGCTGTAAATAAAATAAAAAACAAAAGAAAATTTGTGTTACATCTCTTGACGATCTTTTGCTTTGCCATGAAATAAAACTAGTTGATTGGCTTACTTCTTTGGATTCCTAGTCTCACTATGAATGTCCATCGGGATCGTTGTTAGAGCCATAGTGACATTGCATTTTGACCGTCCTAAGTCGGTATCGTAACCGCAGCACAATCGAATATTCTTGTAAGGTCGTTCCATGTATATTCTACTGTTGTCATTTTTTGTGTGCGGGTCCTTGGTGATTTGTTTCATACAGCTTTGTCAGATGTCTTTTCTTTTCTCTTTGATAATGAAAGAATGTGTCGCAAGTCTTTTAAAGTTCACGATGACGTTGTGTTCTATCTAATGTATCAGCCCTTTGTTCAGTTATAAGAATGTTGAACGAAAGTTGTAGGCATGGATGTAATCTGAGGATTATTGTAAACGAAAAACTTGGTAAGCTTAGGGAATGAAGCAGTGAACAGTGGCTTGTGGAAACACTGATCATCATGATGAGATTCCTCGACAAGGAATCATCTCCTATATATGTATGGTTACCATACATGCCGTACATATTTCTAAAGTCAAATTGAGTAAAGACATGATGTCAAGGCATTCAATATATAACTAGGTTACTTACGTAGCAAACAAGTAGGGCCTAGAGCTTCTGATGAGGAACATCCACCTAAACATGTACCATTCCTTGAATCACAAGTATTCGATTGACATGCACCACACTGTGATGCACAATCGACGCCGAATGTACTCGATGAACATTCTATATAATAATGAGAATGAAAATGAAAATGCAAGAAGTTTCCCTACATGAAAATACGTATAATAAATAATCAAAATAATAATGAAAAAGGATAATACAATTATATTTATCTATAAAATATGTGTAAATATGATTACCAGTTTTACATTGTTCGCCCCTCAGTCCCGCTTTGCACGTGGGTGTTCCTTGTCTACGACAACTGCCACTAACATGATGACAAGGTCGAGCGTTGTAACAGGCGCCACACTCCATGCTGCAGTTTGCACCATAAAAACCTTGTTCACATCCTAATAAATATGATTGAAAGGTGCATTGTATATATTGTAAAAGAAAAGAAAGAAGATATCTGACTCGGCTTTTTAACAAAGTGGCCACGAAAATGCAGATTAAAGAAAAATAGGCACATAAAAACATATAAAATATATAATAGTAATGAAGTTGTGGTATCAATTTAGACTGGTTAATTGAAGTGAAAATCGTTACTCATTTACAGTACTTTACCCGTTTTACGGGCCCACCTTCCCACTCATTACAAAGCAATACAATAAAAGAACACACATTTAATAAATTAACCTCCACACAGAGTAGTATCATTAACAGGTTACTAAAACTGAGAGGTAATAGAAAATAAAGAAAAATATTATGAAATACATTAAAGCATCTATGTAAAGTGACATCAACATGAGCGACCTTGCTCTGCCCGTTGAATAGAGTGTCAAGGATCCCGATTTAAATGCATCAAAATAGTAGCCCACTATTACATAATCGGTATCATACTATAAATCATTTTGTTATCACCTATATTCTAGTAAGCAAAAATGATTAACTATGACACATTATGAACTAAAATAACAAAGCCATATATATGTTTCTCTAAATGAATGCTATCTAAAATTGGATCATTTCATACACTAGATAATGGCATATTCAAATTCGTATCAATTTGTCTACCTTTTTAATTCGCCGTTTGATAAATTCGACGAAGATAATGTGACAAATGTCATTAAGCACGTCATGGCATTGCATCGTTTAAGATGCGTTGGAATCTGTTCCATTACAGCTTGTTCCATATATTTCTATCGTTTAGAATTAGATTTTTATTCTTGAGAATATTTGTCATAAATAAGACACTTTATATTACATATCTTGATTGAGTGCACCAATGCGCAATTCAAAAACGTGATATTCAAGGCCGAAACTGAGGAAATCCACATTATTGATATTTGAAAAGCAAACGAATTATCAATTTGTCTTAAAAGTATGAGCTAAAAGAACGTATCTAAGCACAGAGCTATGTATGAGGAAAATACTTATGTCAACTCACTTTGCTGACACTTGTCTCCAATATAACCATCAGCACACATTCCGTTGCAAGTTCCGTTTTGTATGTTACATCGGACACCATTTGCACATTGACCACACCTACTGTTACAGTCTGGTCCATACGAATCTGCTGAACATGCTGTTTAAACATAAAATCAATTTTAAAATCAAACATTTCAATGTTTAAGAGTTGATGTATAGTAACAGGAATATGTTTATGAATTTGTTGATAAAAGTGTCTTGTAGTTTTCTTTAAGCGTATATGTAAGAATACATCTGTAAAATCACATTGACATTAGGAGACAAAAACAACGCACAGTCAAAGAATACGAGTCTCGCTACAATATGTACGCATACAGTATGATGAAGTCTTATATTACATGATAAACTGAAATTGTAATTATTTACATTAAGAAAATGAAATAGATTTAAAAGGAAATTCTTATTAATCTTTTACTCTCTGAACAATAATCAAAAGTTAATTTAAGGAACATTTTTTGTTTATGTATAAATCCTCGTTCGATTTAAGTATAACATAACTTGAATATGTAAGTAAAACAAAATTTTGTTACAAATATTCTCCTTGCATCGTGAGGCTCGTTAAAATGCTCCTAAAGTATAGATCCGAAAAAATATCACTGGATGTCCGGTATTGACGTAGTAAAATATACTTTCGTATTTTAGATTATAGGTGCATACATTTATAAATAAGTTAACATAAGATCTGTATGATATTATGTGAAGCATTTCTCTTACCCACACTACAAGACTGCCCTTGATACCCGGCGGTACATCCAGGGACACTACAAATTCCGGACATTCTGTCACAACTTCCACTTTGACAATTACATCTCGTGGAACAATCTTCCCCAAACCAGCCTGGGGAACAAGCTGAATTCAAGAGCCAGTATTAGTAAAGTAATGGCAACAACTGTAACCGTTAGGTATGTGACAAATGCTGATACATTACCAGTATCGGTAATATGTAAAACTCTTACTCTGATTACAGTACTTGTGATATAAAGAAATCAGATAGGTCCTATTCATGGTAAGACGTGTACACCCTCTCAATTTAGAATGGTATCTACTTGTCAGACTGCAATATATTAGCAATTCAAGTGATGAAAGATACATTTTCCCTTCCGTATAACATACCTGTTGCACAGTTGAGTCCCGTCCATCCCGCCAAGCATCCAGGAGCACTACACACACCTGAAACTGTATTACATTGTCTCGAACGACAGTAACACGTAGAATTACAGTTCTGGCCGAAAGTTCTGGGTAAACATGCTGAAATCACATACATTTTCATAAATACAGAGAAGCCATTTAATATTTCAGATTTCATTATATATATCATATCATATTTCTTTCTTAATAATGAATAATTATTATTGTGTTACTACACTATATTACGATAATTACATTTGAATTGTTGATGTCAAAGCTTTATTTATCTTTTGTTATGTTACGTTTTATAAGATTAAAACTATGAGTTGCTAATGCCTTCTAGGCAAAAGTCTAGAATAGACTTTAAACGTTTAATATTGCTTCGATACAAATAATTGAAGTTTGCATTCTACATTGGCCTGGTGACAGATTAGCATGTGTATGCGTTTTGATGTGCTGTTCTAAATTATGTTCTAAGATGTATGTTACCTTGGTAACAGAATTCCCCTCGGTAACCAGCTTTACAACCTAGGGAACAGTTTCCGCTAACAGGATGGCATATATCATCTTGACAATTTGTTGAACAAAAAGCTCCACAGTCAAAGCGATATCTTCCTTTTGGACAACCTGGAATTTCAAAATGACGTCAACAAACTTGTTTCTTATCAAAATGTCATTCCACTTTCCGTGTTGATGAGTAATTAATTTTGCTTTTGATAATTTATAAAGCTTTCGAAGGAAATTCATTGTTTTATTTTCTATAATTTCATTTTCTGAGATTGTGGTTGTTTTATTTCTGTGCTCTATTGATATGTATGCCTTAAATATTTACTTAGGTACATTACCATAAGCTTCCACTTCACATAGTTCTAGTAATGCCTGTTGACTGTACCCATTTGGTAGCGGAGCTACCGTTCTGTTATTAAAGATGGAAAGGTAGAGGCCGGTTATAGGCGGTGAAAACTCGAGCGTCTGGACAGTGTTCGGGAGCTGAGGACCCATGTCATGGAATATAGGTAAATATGGTTCTTGGAAGAAGCTGTTTGATCGTATGACATTGTTTGTAATGTACAATGAATATCCTGCTAGTCTGCTTTCATCTAAATCATGAAAAGATGTAAAATCTAAAAGGGTCCCTTATGTATTAAATATAGGTATATAACATACCGTAATTAACCAATTGAATATTTGCATTTTAAAAGTTTGTAGGATGTAGTCCGAGTTGCAAAAGAGAAAACTGAAGACATCTGTATGATAAAAATCACCAAGGACATGCATACAAAAGAATTGGGTCTGAAATCTTAAACATCATTCAATAACATAATTTCACAAAAGCTAACGAGATTTTATTTATTAATTATTTATCTATTTATTTGTGGTTTGCTTTTATTTTTCAGAATTGTCAGATATTGCTGGCCATGTACTTCCAGGAGCTAAACTGATACTTTAGATTGATTGATTGAATGATTATTGCTGTACGTCACTCCAAGATTATATAAAGTATATGGTGACGCCTTGTACATTACTTAGAAATTTATAAAGAACCAACCTGAAGCAGCAGTGAGGGATCTTTCACGTGACACACCTACATCGGATTTGACTGTTTCATCCGAAAGACAAAACGGTGTGTCCAAGACGAGAGGCCAAATCGGCTTCTAAAACTTTAGTGAATCTAAGTAAGATGAAGTATTTGGATATAGTTAATGAGTTTAACACTTATTTGGTCTAATACACACAACGAAAGCAGTTATTTAAGAACCAAGGTTTGCACATAGAATACATTTTAAAATTTTTACATTAAACCCCTATACATTGGTTTTAAATAACGCAGATGTTTGCATCAATGTATTTTCTATGCTAAATGTAGGTCAATCAAAGGTTACATATACATAGTAATATAAGTATGTCAAACAGGATGTAGACTCATCCGCTGGTAATAGCCGTTGTTATCATATCATAGTGTGTATATCATTTTATACCGTATCAAAGATGAGGCAATTCATCAACCGTTGAAACAAGGTGCACCCATATCACTTAATATTATGCAGTAAACACTTAAGCTTTTCATCAATTGTGTTTATAAATTTATGACAAAAGTGACAAAAGTCACCACGGAAATGCATTACTAATTCTGTATTAATTTGGAAAAAAAACACACACGCTCACAAGAACATCACATAAAGTTTCGATTAGAGTGCAGTTGCGATTCCGACTTAGTTCGGTCAATTGATATGACAGCAGTGTATCAGTTAGCGTGGTTAACAGGTACTGTGACAGTTAAAAATGTTTATTTGATTTGTTGTTTTATATTTCTTTCAAGTTTTTAACTCCTGTTTAAGCTCCATCTCTGTTGCATGATGACTCAACTCCTCTCGAAGCTCCATTTCTGTTCTGTGCTGTGATTAAACATTTACACTTCTGTTTAAACTCTATCTCTCTGGAGGGATTGTATATTTATCTCTAGTCTCAGTTCCATCTTTGTTTGTGCCATGGTGAGTTAATCTTCATCTCTGTTATAGCGTGATGTTTAAACTCCTGTCTAAGCTCCATTTCTGTGTAGGCATAATGTGTTTGAACTCCTGTCTAAGCTCCATCTCTGTGTGGGCATGGCGTATTTTAACTCCTGTCTAAGCTCAATCTCTTTGTAGGCATGGTGTGTTTAAACTCCTGTCTAAGCTCCATTTCTGTGTAGGCATAATGTGTTTAAACTCCTGTCTAAGCTCCATCTCTGTGTAGGCATGGTGTGTTTTAACTCCTGTCTAAACTCCATCTCTGTGTAGGCATGGTGTGTTTAAACTCCTGTCTAAGCTCCATCTCTGTGTAGGCATGGCGTGTTTAAACTCCTGTCTAAGCTCCATCTCTGTGTAGGCGTGGTGTGTTTAAAATCCTGTCTAAGCTCCATCACTGTGTAGGCATGGTGTGTTTTAACTCCTGTCTAAGCTCCATCTCTATGTAGGCATGGTGTATTTTAATTCCTGTCTAAGCTCCATCTTTGTGTGGGCATGGTGTGTTTAAACTCCTGCCTAAGCTCCATCTCTGTGTGGGCATGGTGTGTTTAAACTCCTGCCTAAGCTCCATCTCTGTGTGGGCATGATGTGTTTAAACTCCTGTCTATGCTCCATCGCTGTGTGGGCATGGTGTGTGTAAACTCCTGCCTATGCTCCATCTCTGTGTGGGCATGGTGTGTTTAACCTTCTGTCTAAGCTTCATCTCTGTGGAGGTATGGTGTGTTTAAACTCCTGTCTAAGCTCCATCTCTGTGTAGGCATGGTGTGTTTTAACTCCTGTCTTAGCGCCATCTCTGTTGAGGCATGGTGTGTTTAAACTCCTGTCTAAGCTCCATCTCTGTGTAGGCATGGTGTGTTTTAACTCCTGTCTTAGCGCCATCTCTGTGCGTTGCATGATTTTTAAACACCTGTCTAAGCTCCATCTCTGTTCTGTGGCATGATGTTTAAACTTCTGGCTAAGCTCCATCCCTGTTCGTGCCATAATGTGTTAACTTCGGTTTTATCTTCATCTCTGTTACAGCATGATGTTTAGACTCCTGTCAATGCTCCATTTCTGTTTGTTATATTGTTTGTTTAAACTTCTTCATCTCTGTGTAGGTATGGTTTGTTTAAACTCCTACCTAAGTTCCATTTCTCTTTGTGGCATCTTAAGTGTCGTCCAAGTTCCATCTCTGTTACATGGTGTGTTAACTTTTGTCTAAATCTTCATCTCGGTTTGTCACATGGTGTGTTAACTCCTGTCTAAAACTTCATCTCAGTTTGTCACATGGTGTGTTAACTCCCGTGTAAATCTTCATCTCGGTCACATGGTGTGTTAACTCCTGTCGAAATCTTCATTTCTGTCACAAGGTGTGTTAACTCTTGTCTAAATCTTCATCTCAGTTTGTCACATGGTGTGTTAACTCCCGTGTAAATCTTCATCTCTGTCACAAGGTGTGTTAACTCTTGTCTAAATCTTCATCTCGGTTTGCCACATGGTGTGTTAACTCGTGTCTAAATCTTCATCTCGGTTTGCCACATGGTGTGTTATCTCCTGTCTGAATCTTCATTTCTGTTTGTGGCATGGTTCAAAAATATAATCTTTGATGGAAATATGGAAATTGTATGTCAGAATTTATATCCATCTTATCCCTTTCCGAAAACCATATTAAAACAAGATAATTTTTGTGAAATACTGATTCCCTAAACTACACCCGAGTCCGGTGCCATAAACTGAGAAAATGCTTAAGTCAATTATTTCATTTTGATCAAACATTCAAATAATTTGTTGTGCGGAATGGTTTAATTCTATTTATCGGTAGAATAGAATTCAATAAAATCCCAGTTATAAATTCATTGTTGCACAAAGAATTTGAAATTATAACATAAGTATTTTCTCAGTTTATGGCGCCGGACCCGGGTAAAAAGAATGTATGAGAGAAGTCACAGCCACGGTCAAGGTCAAAGTATTATAGTCAACAAAATGGTATTGTCACATGGAATGCACTTGTGAAATACCAAGGCCCTTTCTATTACTGTTCACATGTGTTGACCAGTACTTAAGGTTTTTGCTACAGGCAAACGATCTAAAATACAGACTAAACGACCAAAATTGTACCTCTCGAATCTCCCAAGTCCCATAAAAGCATGCAATTCATCGAATAATTACACAATACATTAAGTCAAAGATACAAAGGGGCATGCTTGCTGTGCAATACGCTGCAGGTTGGATTCCCGTTTTGTGCTATAATTAAGTTTGTTACATCGTGCTTCAATATCGCGATAGAACTGAAAGAGACGCAAAACAACAATCAATCAACCCATCAACCAACTAGTCAACACCAAGTTGGAAATATGTTACACATTGCTAATTTTGAATTTGGTACTAACTTAAGAATAAGTATGCGTTTGTATGCATTGACTAAAGTTTTAACGAAATTAAACACCCGATATTTAGGCTCTTTTATGATTGTGCTCCGACTATGTGTATTTAAATTAATCATAACAGGACTCATATTTTAGCAACTTCATCGTTCTCCATTGTATGCTTATTTGAGACAAAATTAATGCAAATGTATCTAAAGAAAAGGGTAGCCAAGAGTCACAATAATTTGTAACTCCTCCTATTCAATACATTTATTATTAAGAATTGAAGTAGTCTGCGCTAAAATAAATACTTGTGTACAGCCTTTGTAGAAGTAAAATTTCAAGGTGGCTACCCGTAAACCGGTTATCCACACCATTGAGTTACGTTTGTAACTTTAATTGACCGTCCGAAGTCGGTATCGTTACTGAAGTGAATATCTTTTTTTTATTTTACTATTACTATCGTGTTTTATTTACATGTCTTTGGTGTCATACAGTATTTTATGTATTCTGTTTTCTCTTTCAATTCTTTATGTTTTATTTTATCTTAATTTTTAATTATTAAATTTTCTACTTTATTTAATTTTTGTTTTTCTATTTGATCTTTAAATATTTACTATTAATTAGGTTTAAATTACATTTGTAACCCTAAAAGCATGCAATCAAACCTGCTATAAAAAATACCTGTATTAAGCAATCATCTGTCTTAAACGACCACCTTTCTCTGACCATATTAGTAATTCTTTAGTCAAAATTGACCTGTAGTAAGAGGTCCCTTGCCTTAAGTGGCCAATTTTCCACTTGCTTAAAGCAGGTTCGATTATATTTATAAATTGTATATACGTACAAAGCGTCCTGTATACAATATGCACCCTGTGTATGGTAGAGTTGGTGGCAAACCCTACTCTCCACCAGACAGTCGACATGAATTCCCTTGTATGTGTGCAGTGACCATTCACCACGTTTGTGTCGTTATTACCATCCACTGCTTTCTCAGATCCGTGCGGGAAGGTATGGAATGATATGGAGGACATGTCGGTAGGTCTAAACAACGCCAGGTTCACTGGATAATTTAAAATAAAAAAATAAAAAACTTGCATAAGATAATTATGACATTTGAACTTTAGCATTTGACCCATGCTTCCAATTTCAGTAATTGAATTTTTATTGTTCGTCTTGTCTGTTATTACCTATATAACTCGTAGTTTCAAGCAATCAGGTTTGAGTTTCTCTAATATTCAATGTAGTTTGGTAACTTCTCATAGCAGGCAGAGATGTTGAATAATCTATACGTGTACTTGTTACTCACAGCATTGTGTTATTGAGTAATTCAGTATACAACTCTTGGTATTTTCATAAAATTAAAGTTAGAAGTCCATGGAATATGTGGTTTTTAAAAAGCAATAATGATTTATTCATTGCGTCTTAATGAAAATTATAGAAATGAATTATTATACAAGAATTACTATAAGAGAACTTCTTTCGTTTCCTGTATAAAAGAATACACCAGAAACATGATATACCTTTTTTTCTGTAACTGTTTTGATGTCCATTTATATTAGAGATTTAAGATTGGATTACTCCTAGACACTTCCTGTTTATTTCTAATAACATTATGAGAGATGTTTTCTATTCTTTCTAACCGATAAAATGAAATGCGTCTTTTTGTCCCAGCCAACTTAATCAGCCTACTATATATAAGACAATGACTTAGTGTTCCGTACAAAATTATCTCAAGATATGAAATTCTACGGTTCGCAAAAGTGCATGGAATTCAAAGGATTTCCAATCATATTTGTGACGTCATTGCTGAGCAGTTTATTTTGTTGGATTTCAAATGAAGTCACTGCTATGAAAAAAACATACTCCTTGTTGAAAGGTCACTTTTCTTACATTCCAGTTAATTATACATGAATGCTGCTGAAATCATCATCTTGATATTTCTCCCAAATAATTCATATACGTATATGACAACCACCAAAATTATCATATAGAAGGGGGAAAAGTGTGTTTATAAATAAGCATAATCTACTTACCATCTGCGAAAATTGCAGGACAAATACCGCTCCACATAAAAATTAACACTAATAAATTTGAAACCGCCATTCTTGTATGAGATATATAAACATATTAGGCAATTTCAGAGACAGTTGTGAATCGATGATGATTTAATATCTTAATCCGGTTACTACGGAAACAATTACGATGTAAGTGACCAATGGATAACACTTATAGCGATGACATATATGTACTTACGTTAAAAGTCTAATGCATCCTTTACTGGGAGGTAAGGTTACTTCATATGTACATATACATTAAAGAAGGTCAAAATCAAGTGGTGGGTCCAAGGTAGAACTCGTATTCCGTACAATATATTCTGATGTAATAACGTTAGACAAATACATGTACATTCTTTTCTGTCTCGCTATACTACTTTGAACTATTACGATATAAATGAAATTACATGAGTTAAGTTCGCAATTCTTCTTTATCTCAAACAAAAATTAAAATGTCGAATATAAAGGAAAAGTGTGGATGTCTGAATGTTGAATTATACAGTACAGATGTTGATGGATGAATGTTGAATTATGCAAGACAGACATGGATGCATGAAAGTTGAATTATACAGGGCAAATGTGGATGACTGAATGCCGAATGATACAGGACAGACATGGATGACTGAATGTCGAATGATACAGGACAGACGTGGATGAATGAATGTCGAATTATACAGGACAGTCATGGATGAGTGAATGTCGAATTATACAGGGCAAATGTGGATGACTGAATGTCATATTATACAGGAGAGATAAGGATGATTGAATGTCGAATTATACATGGCAAAGTGGATGACTGAATGTCGAATTATACAGGACATACATGGATGCCTTATATTTGATGCTTTCTCGTCTCGTGATCAGTTTTTCAAAATGTAAACCAATGTTTAAGTAATAAGTGATAAAACTGAAACTGAATATCAATATACTGATTTGTAGAATACATTATCAGTAAATGAATGTGTGAAGTCAGCTCTGTTATATTGTAACCATAGGTTAGCTTAACCAATGGTAAAAGTTTTATACAAATGGAAAATTAATGCCTTAATTATTTGAACTTTATTCTCTTCTACCACTATGGAATACCTTTGTCCTACTGCATACTAAGCCTTTACCACTATGGAATGTCTTTGTCTTACTCATTACTAAGCATTTACCACTATGGAATATCTTTGTCGTACTCATTACTAAGCCTTTACCACTATGGAATGTCTTTGTCTTACTCATTACTAAGCCTTTACCACTATGGAATGTCTTTGTCTTACTCATTACTAAGCATTTACCACTATGGAATATCTTTGTCTTACTCATTACTAAGCATTTACCACTATGGGATGTCTTTGTCTTACTCATTACTAAGCATTTACTGCTATGGAATGCCTCTCTCTTACTCTTTGTTTACCACTATGAAATGAATTTGTTTTACTACACATTTACCTATTCTATTGTAGGATGTTTTAACATATGACGGTGGCCAGTTTCAATTGTTAACGCTATCTTACGATATTACATCATATTACGGTGACTAGTGTTAAGTGTAAAATCTATTGCACGATATTATAATCACAGTCGCTGGTGTTAAGTGACAAAGCTACCCAAGGATACTATAACACATGACGGTCGCCAGTGTTAAGTGACAAAGATGCGGCAGGATACTATAACACATGACGGTCGCCAGCGTTAAGTGACAAAGTTACGGCAGGATACTATAACACATGACGGTCGCCAGTGTTAAGTGACAAAGCTACCACAGGATACTATAACACATGACGGTCGCCAGTGTTAAGTGACAAAGCTACCAAAGGATACTATAGCATTTGACGGTCGCCAGTGTTAAGTGACAAAGTTACGGCAGGATACTATAACACATGACGGTCGCCAGTGTTAAGTGACAAAGCTACCACAGGATACTATAACATTTGACGGTGGCCAGTGTTAAGTGACAAAGTTACGGCAGGATACTATAACACATGACGGTCGCCAGTGTTAAGTGAGAAAGTTACGGCAGGATACTATAACATTTGACGGTCGCCAGTGTTAAGTGACAAAGCTACCACAGGATATTATAACATTTGACGGTCGCCAGTGTTAAGTGACAAAGTTACGGCAGGAAACTATAACACATGACGGTCGCCAGTGTTAAGTGACAAAGCAACCGCAGGATGCTATAACACATGACGGTCGCCAGTGTTAAGTGACAAAGTTACGGCAGGATACTATAACACATGACGGTCGCCAGTGTTAAGTGACAAAGCTACCGCAGGATACTTTAACACATGACGGTCGCCAGTGTTAAGTGACAAAGTTACGGCAGGATACTATAACACATGACGGTCGCCAGTGTTAAGTGACAAAGCTACCGCAGGATACTATAACACATGACGGTCGCCAGTGTTAAGTGACAAAGTTACGGCAGGATACTATAACACATGACGGTCGCCAGTGTTAAGTGACAAAGCTACCACAGGATACTATAACATTTGACGGTGGCCAGTGTTAAGTGACAAAGTTACGGCAGGATACTATAACACATGACGGTCGCCAGTGTTAAGTGACAAAGTTACGGCAGGATACTATAACATTTGACGGTCGCCAGTGTTAAGTGACAAAGCTACCACAGGATATTATAACATTTGATTGTCGCCAGTGTTAAGTGACAAAGTTACGGCAGGAAACTATAACACTATGACGGTCGCCAGTGTTAAATGACAAAGCTACCGCAGGATACTATAACACATGACGGTCGCCAGTGTTAAGTGACAAAGTTACGGCAGGATACTATAACACATGATGGTCGCCAGTGTTAAGTGACAAAGCTACCGCAGGATACTATAACACATGACGGTCGCCAGTGTTAAGTGACAAAGCTACCACAGGATATTATAACATTTGACAGTCGCCAGTGTTAAGTTACAAAGTTACGGCAGGAAACTATAACACATGACGGTCGCCAGTGTTAAGTGACAAAGTTACGGCAGGATACTATAACACATGACGGTCGCCAGTGTTAAGTGACAAAGCTACCGCAGGATACTATAACATTTGACGGTCGACCTATCCAAAATTTCACTGAAAATCGCACAGTAGTTAACCTTTATATAGATGTACATTATGACACAGTTCCGAATGAATTGATCCAAGGGTAATTTTTGATAACAATACAAAATGAGGCATTTTCACCCAATTCTAGCATTCTTTGAATTGGTAAAAAGATATTTCAAATGTTCAACCACCCCAATTGAGTGACATTTGTTACTTCAATTGACCGTCCTAAGTCGGTATCATAAAAGCAGCACAATCGAATATTTTTCTAATGTTTTTAAGTGTATATTTTACTATACTCACTTTACTATTACTCAAATCATTAATACTATCAATTTATATATATATATATATATATATATATATATATATATATATATATATATATATATATATATATATATATATATATATATATATATATAAAACTACTTCTAACCTCCCCCCACCCTCCCTCTCAAATGTTTCTTTTTTCAGATAATTTATAATATATGAACTGCTTATACAATATAACAGATTGCGTATGGTAATTTCTTGGTATACTCCCGGACCGAAATACATTATGTCAGGGTCTATAAATACTATTTTTGTCGTATCTGTTTTTCAAGTATCAGTTTCCAACATCGACTTTGTCCATAACTTTTGAACTATAAAAGTAAAAGACATAATATATAGCATGTGTACTTCACTTATAAAGCCCTTTTATCAAATGACCTTGAAGTCAATGACCTTTTCACCTTGACCGTGAAATTATGTTAAAAAAAGGTAAAGGTAACTTTGCAAAAATACTTTACACGTTACAGAGACTTCAATCCGAGATGTGTACCACTAATAAAGCCATTTTAAGCGACATCAAAGTCAATGACCCTGAGACCGTGACCTCAATATCAAAAATAACTTTCACCTTGCTCATTACTTTTGCATTATAAACAACAGAGACATATCTGGTATATGTACTTCACTAATGAAACCCTTTCAGATGATAAGAGGGCGAATTATCTTGTGCTCTTGACTGTCACATTTATGCCAAGGGCATTTTAACAACAAAACTATTTTTGCTAAAATTGCAAGTTCCACGATCCTACACCCGTACTTCTAGCTTTCATTGACATTGTAAAATTTACTGTAATATTTATTGGATCCTGTTTATTGTCATTGCAGCTCGTATTTTCTACAATAACCTTTTCCCTAATATCGAGTCTGCGTAACTATATATATACATATATATATATATATATATATATATATATATATATATATATATATATATATATATATATATATATATATATATATATATATTTATATATACTATTAACATCAAGGTTTGTTGCAAACATTGCTAGGCGCTTTTTGTGCATATAGACTTTTTTCCATGAAGAACAATACATTTGACCCATTTCACAGAAAAGCCAACTCACCACTACATATATTCACTAAGCCACCGAGAACAACAACTTCAATGAATATATTTGAATCACATAAAATTACTGAACATATTTGAAAATATTCAACTTGTGCTTCACCTCACATTATCAACCACCATAAGCTCTACAAGACCACAAATGCTTTGGCACAATCAGTAGACAATTAACGTCAGTTTGTTGTCAATAACTGGACCAGGGTCAGTTCCGGTAAAGCGCGTGTCATTTATCTTCCACTTCCCTGTGGATGAAAGGCTGATCATTTTGAAAAATAATGAGGATAACTCTGCGAATACGGGAGAAATGATGGTCTGTTATTCTATAAATATCATAAAACATGCATGAAAATAACCCGAAAAGCGATTTTACGCGAATATGTTTTACATATGATCATTGGTAACGGTTGTTATAAAAACGACATAGGACTAGATCTGAAACATGCTTGAAAAGCGACCAGATATTAACGTTTTAAACACTTTCCAGAATCACGTCCCTTACATCGCTTCTGCTACCTTAAATGATAAAGTTATCGTAGGATATTTTTACATATGTTGCCACTGTTTAAGCTATCGTACGGTAGTATAATATATGACGGTCGCCAGAGCTAAAGCTATCGCCGAATACAAAAATATAAGACGGTCGCCGGTAATAAGTGAAAAGTTATTACAGGATACTACAACATACGACGGTCGCAAGTGTTAGATGATAAAGTTATCGTAGGATTTGTTTTACGTATGACGGTTGCTAGTGTTAAAGCAATCGTCAAGTACTACAACATATGACGGTCGCCAGTGTTAAGTGAAAAGCTATTGCAGAATACTACAATATAGGACGGTCGCTAGTATTAGATGATAAAGCTATCGTAGAATTTGTTTTACGTATGACGATTGCTAGTGCTGAAGCAATCGTCAAATACTACAACATGAAGGTTGCAAGTGATAAGCTATTGCAGAATACTACATCATACGACGGTCGCTAGTGTTAAATGATAAAACAATCGCAGGATAATGTAATTTATACATATTAATGTGACCCGTGACAGCAGACTCCAGAACGGACAGAGGAACAATTATAATAAAATTTTCTCAGATTTAAATCCTCTGTTCAATGATTTTGATGGTCATACTACACAGAATACAGTGTATGTCACGCTTACCTGTGTAAAAGTTTATACTTCAAAGATATAATGAAAGTATCACCGACCATTGATGTTTTATCAGTTATTTTTATTGGTCTAGTGAGTTTTCTGATATATATCACATAATATTCTTCGATTTGTCAAAAAGAAAACAGAAGACATCTGACAAAGCCGTATGACACAAATCAACAAGGACACACACACAAAACATGACAATGGTAAAATATACACGTAAAAACGCAAAGATATTCGATTGTGCTGCGGTTACGAGTATAATCCAGGAGATAATAGTGACATTGATGAAGGCATAAACGTATTCGTCGATCTGTATGTTGGACGTCAGATTACATCATACAATGTAGTAGGCTAATACGGCCAATGGAAGTAGACTTGACTTGCGATGTACAACTCCTGTTCAGATGATTCAAAAGGAAAACAGCAAAATCTCTCCCTTTTAAACCTTTGTTTTAAATTCTCAGCTAAAAGTCGATACAACATCAGTATTTTTTAACTTGTGTTAAGGTTTGGTTGCAAAACACCAGTTAAGGAGTTCTCATTTCGAAGAAATTATCATCTATTTCACGTTGTACGCAATGTTCGCTTGATCGTATCTATTTTCAAATCTACGCAGAGACATTGTGCAGAAAATTAATTAACTTGAATTTCATAGAAATTTTGTAATAAAATGTCCATAAGCATACTATACGTAAACTTGAAAGAGTATTCATTCACGAAATTTACTGGAGAAATCCTGTGTAAAGACTCTCCATTCAAATAAGAGACTCTCTACGATTAAATGCTATTAAGGAAACTCCATTCAAAAGTTAAAGTATCTTAGAATTTATCGTTTTCGGGCTTGAATTGCTTAGTATGGTTGTTACTGTCTTTCTTGCTATTGCATAATGGAGGTTTTATTGCCAAAATGGCATTATGCTTATGAAAGAACAAAGTTACAAAGAAGACAGAAATTGACAGGTGTGAAAGATATTTTTTAGATAAGTCAGCAATAAATAACGGAATTCCGATAGATGGTGTATGCTCAGATTCATAATTCAAAAATATTATGAAGTTTACTCAATATATCGAATAGCTGCACAGGAATGTGTTGTTTGCCGATTGGTGGGATCTAAGGAACATGCTTGCCTTACAATGTGTTCAACAAATCATTCAGGTAACCTGATATTATACCATAGATATGTCTGACTATTGATACGATGATGTGTACAATAAAATTCAGTCTATAATGACAACAGCTTCATGCTCTACTGCAATAAGGAAACAGTTTATATTGGTAAAATGGCAGTGGCGGATTTAGAGGGGGGAGGGAGGGGGGCGGGCCGTCTTTTCGCCACATATTTACAAGTAAATATCTCGATTTGGCACCAAAAATGGCTAAGTAGTTTGGTTAATACACATGTACCCCCCCCCCCCCCCCTTTCGGAAATCCTGGATCCGCCACTGAATGGTGTTGTCTATTTGTACTATCAGTGCCTTGTCTAATTCATGCGACGAAGAGTATCTCACTTATAGATATATATATATATACTGACATCAAATTAAACCTAGCCAACGGAATTGCAAGGAATGGTATAGGATCATTTAAGTGCCTACCGTAATACATAACATCTGTTTTTTATTGACTTGTCCAAAAAAAACTGGTCATAGAACTATCGGCCGGACTCTAACCCGTGATCATTTGGTCATGTACCAAAACACTTACCCTAATTAGAATAGACCCATTAGTTACATATATTTCAAGATCGGTCAATGGCTATTACTAGAGATAGCTAGATAAGTTCTGTCACAAATATTGATGTTATCATTAAATGATTATTTTCTTTTTCTTGATCTTGTTTGTTTTGTACCACTGAATGATCAATGGCAAGCAAATGTTCCTTGTCACTGTGTTATGCGGTTATGCATTTGTTTACCATAACATTAAAGTTGTATACCCTACAATTCGGTATAATTTCAAAAATTAGAGCATGTAAAACAAAAACTGTATTTTTCTCGTATGGCTGAAGTTAATAACATTTTTGTTGCTTCAAACCCTCGGTGATATCAAAATAATAAGAAAATACTTCGTTAATAAAGTGGCTCTTCCATAAATACAATTATTAACTGACTTCGCGCATGCGCAGTTTAATCAAAACAAATATGATGAAGGGAGACTCCAAAAGAAAAGAATTTCAGTAAATACTAACTTTAGCAAATTTGAAGGCAAATTTTTAAAGTTACTCGTCAGTGTCCATGATGTGGCTGTTTCCGAATTATATCACGTGATAAGACCGCCATATCTCACTTAATACGACGAATTTGATCACATTTGCAAAGGTCCTTTTTAATATGTTTTAGGCTTACATATATAATCAAAACAATTTAGAATAAATTAACCTATAATATGCACTGTACTAGCGAACATATGGTATACAGCTTTAAGCGTTATACATATGAATAATTTAAAATTAAAAATAAAAATTTATTCATCTACACTGTAACGAAGTGATTCATAATGAAGACATTTTAAATATGATGTAAAACTTGCAAATCAAGATACCTATTTATTACATTAATTGTACAATACGAAATGATTAATAAATACTGCATCTATACAATACGATATGGACAATAAATATTGTATCTATATAATACGATATGGACAATGAATATTGCTATTCATTACCAAGTAACAAACATAAAATTATTCGGTTTTTTTTTTTTTTTTTCTTATCAAATATTTTGGTAATTAGGGCATAAATCAAACGATGAAAATTTTTCTGGGAATTCTGTTTTGTCAAATACCTAGATTCACAGTAACATTTTCAAGATTATATTCTCGAGATATCTACATTTGTTACAGATTAAATGTGATTCACGATTCACTGAAGATACGTTTGCATTTCTTTTCAACTTAATTCAGGATCTGAACTGTGAAGTCATCTTACACATTTTCTTTTTTATTGGGTGTGTATATATCTGAAAAGAATCATTAAAGAATAACTTTGCAATTTGAGTTTGATAAAGAAAGAATGATCCGAGTGGATAAATTAAAATTAAGATAATAAAAAATATAAACTTTTTGTTAATTTATTCAATTTTGAAGACACATACATGCATCTTTTTCGTAAAATATGTATGTACTTTGCACATGCAATAATAAAATGCTGAAATACAGCTTATAAAGTAATTAACTGATTGGTAAAACATACACTACCGTTTGTATATACATATGGCGTAGTTGATTAAACCAACAACTACAAAGAAAGATAAAAGCACTATCACTCCTTTTGCTGCCGACGTGTCTTCAGGTAATATTGCTATAAAAGAGAATAAAAGAAAGCATAAAGATATCTGACTTAGCCGACTGACAAGAAATCATCACAGACGGTTTATTCCTAAAACGAGCAATTAATAAAGACATAGAAAGACATCATAAAAACATTGAATTGTAATGCAGTTGAAGCGCCGCCTTAGGAGGGTCAATTGAATAAGGTCAATCAAACTCTCCCGACTAGTTAACATCACAACAATACACTCAGTACACATGTTTTATACAATCAAATTACGATTAACAAATCTTATAAAAATCATAATGGACCTCTTACTGATAAATACGGGAATAACGTTTTGGACGGCAAAATTATTCCCGTTCCCGTAAAATGACGTAACAATCAATCAATTTTTGTATTATGAAATCTGAACTTTTGAATGTGACCAGTATCCACCGAAAATGGCAGTCCCACGGTTACTGTAAAAGGTCTATTGAAAGACGTGATTTTCCATTTTACATTCTGTGCAACCGGCATACATTTCCCTCTATGCACTGGATTTTTAATGGATTTTGCGATAATCGTTTGACTCATTTGTACTTCTTACCTATAAAGCTTCAAGAAAAACGTTGGGTTAGAAATAAACTTTAATGTTACTGAAATGATGTCAGATTTTCATTACATTCATCAATAATTTTATAACTTAATCGTAGAAATCGCATAAATGTAAAATACGAAAGTAACTGGTGTCACATAACTATGGCACTGACAACATTTTACCACAGTGGGCATTAACGGACCCCTAAAATTCAGAGGTAAGACCAGGTGTCTGGAAGGAGTGAGCGTCTCCTGCTTGGCTAGCCACAACCACCATGACTGTCCTTACATAAAGACGAAACAAATATAATGCAACACTCTATGTATACATGAACATTTTTTCTACCCTTTTAAAAATGGAAAAGACGTATGCATAACTCACGTAGCAAACATGTAGGTCCTAGAGCATCAGGCGAAGAGCATCCACCAATACATATCCCCGTCTTAGGATCACATTTTTTACAGTATCCACACTTTGACGAACAGTCGATGCCATACGTATTACCGGAACAGGCTACATGATTAAACCACACAAAGCTCTATTTTAGAAATATCTTACATTTAAACACACACAAAAAAGTTGAACATTCTGGAAGAGATATTACTGCACAATTCATTTCAATAATTATTCTTAAAATGCTATGTTACTCAGCATACATGTATGTCAAAGATAAGATATATGTACCAGTTTTGCACAATGCGCCTTTCAGTCCTGGTTGACATGTTGCTGCACCCCGTCTACGACAACTACCGTTCATACGATTACAACTGAGGTCATTGTAACATGCATCACATTCCATTGCACAGTTAACGCCATAAAAACCCGGTTGGCATATTATTCAAATAAAAGGTAAAGGTTTTATTATTGTATTTCTAAATTGATTTATCTCGTTGAATACATTTGAGGTAAGACTGATTTCTCACAAAATTTAATACTATTGATGTAATGCTAGATCGGACAAGTCGGAAATTTGATTATGACGTCATAAGGATAACAATTGACAGTCCACTATACTTTGATGTCTTTTTTAAACTGTCTGTACTGTGATATTACAATATGATACACGTTTTACTTATCATGACATCTTAGCGATTGTAAAGAGGACAATACCGTTACCATCTTAAATGACTAAGAGTTCAAATAATCTTAATGCATTGCAGCCGGTGTAAACGGACAGCAGAGGATGCTTATTCCTCTATATCACCTGATTCCACACAGCCTATATCACTATTCCTAATTCAATACCGCTCAGTATCTCAGCACTTTACTTTCTTTATTGGAATATGGATCGGTGTATCAAATTTTCGTTTTACAGCTAATTACAGCTAGAATATGATAGATGCCGTGTTCGTCATTATCAGATAAATTTTAAGAGATTATATTGAACTATGGAGTTTTGAAAGTCTTTTATAAAGTGTCTTTTTATCCCCCTTTCTATACTATCATCGGAATATAGTTTGTAAAACGGAAATACAGTTGATTTCTTTCCGCAAATATCTAAATGTTAGCTTAGGTTAATTATCCTGTATTCCGGGACATTTGTGTGGGGGTTTTTTTTTGGTACACACGTATGCGGGCTCTCATGTCAAATAGTGTTTATTGTAAACTCCATGGGTTGTATGGTATGGGTATTGGTATTGGTATGGGTTGTCACTAAAGTACAATGCTGGAATCGGCTTCGACCTTATTCTTTTGGGTTAATAATTCTTTTCGTTCAATTACAGTCACCATTTTCATTCCATCTTCTATGGATCCTGCTGGATAATTTTGTGATTTCAGGAAATTTTTCAGTTCGTTCAGACGTATTTTTCGGGTATCTTCTTTGCTTACAACAGTACAAATTCGTCTTGCCAAATTGTAAGGAATGGTGCTATTTATGTGTCTAGGGTGATATGATCCAAAATGAAAATACTGATGCATATCAGTTGGTTTGTAGTAAATATCTTCACAGAGAAAATGAGCAGAAACTGTCATTGTAAGGAAATGTTCTATGTTCGGGGGCAATAACTTTGTTATAGATTACCGGACCATACCCATATTCGAATTTGACCTGCATCTTCCCTTGAAACATCTGTATAGCCATTATCAATTTAAGCGGAAACTGAATGATGAAGGAACGACAGAATGACCAAATGACGGGACAGGGTAACAATAAATGCCCCCGGCAATTTCATGGCGAGGCATAAAAATCTAAATAAACTTTTTCTATATCTGGGACGGAATGTTATCTCCAGATGTCGCAACCGTAATAAGCAACATTAGTTATGTATGTGTCAGTACTGCCGTTCCTAAAAACCATAATTTTTGTTTTAGAGACATTAACAGTTAATGCCCATTTTTCCTGCATACATAAACAATGAATCTAACATATTTTGAAGCCGTGTAATAGAGTCTGAGAAAATAACAGTTTCATCTGCGTACATTGATAAAAAGAGAGACGACTCCTGTTATTCTGTTGGAGTACAACCGCACTGTAAAAAGTCCATCTGCATTCCCAAAATGTTCAAAAATCCTTACAAACAACGCTGTATCGCTGGTTCATCTAAGTGTTCCACAAAATCTGTATCGATGATACTCACAAAAATATTCCAGAAGTGAAATTAATCAAATGTGGATCCTTAAAAATCCAAAAGAGTTGTTAGGGAGCAACCATTTGATTTTAATGGGGGAAGAGGGGGGGGGGGGGGGGGCAGGAAGACTTTCACCGACCTGAAAAATTTTTTTTTGCCCAATTTCAGAGCCGGATTATTAATTTTGTTTTTTCTTTATTCACTTTCTTTTTTTTTTTTTTTTTGCCGGATTATTTTTTTCCCCAAAATTTGATCCGGACTTATTTTTTGCAAAGTCTTCCTGCCCCCCCCCTCCCCAAATCAAATGGTTGCTCCCTTAGAACATCTAAAATCTAAAAGTTTTACTAAAATTCACTCCATCAAGTCTTTTGACTCATCAGAAAAATATAAAAAAAAGTTGGGAAATATAAGGATATCACTTTTTTTTTATATCAAAACCGGAAATCGCAACTCGTATGAAATTAAAGATTATAAACATTCATTTATAAACCGCATATCATACTTATAATGACAAACAAGAGGCCCAAGTGGGCCTATATCGCTCACCTGTGTACCTAGATGATCAGTCATGCAGGAAGGAAGAATTCATTTATTTTTGCATTACACAAGTGTTGAAAATATGTCAAATTTTATTTCAGACCAGAATAAAAAACAGAGTCTTGGTCATGAACAACAACGGTTTCAAAGATTGTCAAGATCCAACTTAAAATGGCCTAATTTCATATGTTGAGTGTTGAGAAACATCTCAAAACTTATTTAGATGTGTAAAGAAATGAAAACAAAACTTTGACCACAGCTGGATTTGAACCGCTACTCTCAATATTTTAATTACCAAGTGGTATATGTACCATTGTGAGACCTACTTTTTAGACATGGTGGCATTATTTGTTGACCAATTTGGATGAAATGCACAAAATTGATAGAGGACCTATAGTACTTCATGTATACCATGTTTCTTTAAAATTTTTCATGTGGTATAACAGCAGACGTTAAAAATGTGAAGAATTGTCCATATACAACCTCATTTGGAAGTCTTAAAAAATTCATAGAAAATCCAAAAATTGAAATATTGATAAAATTCTTTCAAAGTAACATTCCTTAGCATAATTATGATCACAATAGTCCATAAGAAATCATCATTATCAATTAACTAGGAAATATGACACTTTTCTGCATTGAAATCACCATGTTCAAACAAATGTCGAAACAAAAAATTCTAAAATGTAAAGATGATGGATAAATCCAAACCACAAGTCAAAAAATCATGAAACCAGAGGACATACAAAATCAGTGAAAATGAAAAACAAATGGAAAATAACAAAATATGTCTACTTGAAGAGCATATGTGAACCCCTGTGATGGAGTGAGATCAGGTGCCCGGGGAGAGTGAGCATCTCCTGCTTGCTAGCAACACCCGTCACATATACCCAGTAGTAAGAATCAAATCGTGTAAATTCCATCTGTATTTATATATGGAGAAGTCGAAGTAGGTAACCTTCTAGTATAGAAGGTGTCAAATCTGTGTAAAATGATCGGAATCGACTAAGAGTTCAAATAATCTTAATGCATTGCAGCCGGTGTAAACGGACAGCAGAGGATGCTTATTCCTCTATATCACCTGATTCCACACAGCCTATATCACTATTCCTAATTCAATACCGCTCAGTATCTCAGCACTTTACTTTCTTTATTGGAATATGGATCGGTGTATCAAATTTTCGTTTTACAGCTAATTACAGCTAGAATATGATAGATGCCGTGTTCGTCATTATCAGATAAATTTTAAGAGATTATATTGAACTATGGAGTTTTGAAAGTCTTTTATAAAGTGTCTTTTTATCCCCCTTTCTATACTATCATCGGAATATAGTTTGTAAAACGGAAATACAGTTGATTTCTTTCCGCAAATATCTAAATGTTAGCTTAGGTTAATTATCCTGTATTCCGGGACATTTGTGTGGGGGGGGTTTTTTTGGTACACACGTATGCGGGCTCTCATGTCAAATAGTGTTTATTGTAAACTCCATGGGTTGTATGGTATGGGTATTGGTATTGGTATGGGTTGTCACTAAAGTACAATGCTGGAATCGGCTTCGACCTTATTCTTTTGGGTTAATAATTCTTTTCGTTCAATTACAGTCACCATTTTCATTCCATCTTCTATGGATCCTGCTGGATAATTTTGTGATTTCAGGAAATTTTTCAGTTCGTTCAGACGTATTTTTCGGGTATCTTCTTTGCTTACAACAGTACAAATTCGTCTTGCCAAATTGTAAGGAATGGTGCTATTTATGTGTCTAGGGTGATATGATCCAAAATGAAAATACTGATGCATATCAGTTGGTTTGTAGTAAATATCTTCACAGAGAAAATGAGCAGAAACTGTCATTGTAAGGAAATGTTCTATGTTCGGGGGCAATAACTTTGTTATAGATTACCGGACCATACCCATATTCGAATTTGACCTGCATCTTCCCTTGAAACATCTGTATAGCCATTATCAATTTAAGCGGAAATTGAATGATGAAGGAACGACAGAATGACCAAATGACGGGACAGGGTAACAATAAATGCCCCCGGCCATTTCATGGCGAGGCATAAAAATCTAAATAAACTTTTTCTATATCTGGGACGGAATGTTATCTCCAGATGTCGCAACCGTAATAAGCAACATTAGTTATGTATGTGTCAGTACTGCCGTTCCTAAAAACCATAATTTTTGTTTTAGAGACATTAACAGTTAATGCCCATTTTTCCTGCATACATAAACAATGAATCTAACATATTTTGAAGCCGTGTAATAGAGTCTGAGAAAATAACAGTTTCATCTGCGTACATTGATAAAAAGAGAGACGACTCCTGTTATTCTGTTGGAGTACAACCGCACTGTCAAAAGTCCATCTGCATTCCCAAAATGTTCAAAAATCCTTACAAACAACGCTGTATCGCTGGTTCATCTAAGTGTTCCACAAAATCTGTATCGTTGGTTGGTTGGTTGATTGGTGTTTTACGTCGCTTTCAACAATATTTCAGTTATATCGCGACATGGGAGCAGGAGGTTACCAACCTCTTAAACATAGTGGCGCAACCCGGGAATCGAACCCGGATCGTCGGCGCCGCAAGCCAAGCGCTTAACCACTACACCACGCCTGCCCCTAAATCTGTATCGATGATACTCACAAAAATATTCCAGAAGTGGAATTAATCAAATGTGGATCCTTAAAAATCCAAAAGAGTTGTTAGGGAGCAACCATTTGATTTTAATGGGGGAAAGGGGGGGGGGGGCAGGAAGACTTTCACCGACCTGAAAAATTTTTTTTTGCCCAATTTCAGAGCCGGATTATTAATTTTGTTTTTTCTTTATTCACTTTCTTTTTTTTTTTTTTTTTTGCCGGATTATTTTTTTCCCCAAAATTTGATCCGGACTTATTTTTTGCAAAGTCTTCCTGCCCCCCCCCCCCCCCAAATCAAATGGTTGCTCCCTTAGAACATCTAAAATCTAAAAGTTTTACTAAAATTCACACCATCAAGTCTTTTGACTCATCAGAAAAATATAAAAAAAGTTGGGAAAAATTAGGATATCACTTTTTTTTTATCAAAACCGGAAATCGCAACTCGTATGAAATTAAAGATTATAAACATTCATTTATAAACCGCATATCATACTTATTATGACAAACAAGAGGCCCAAGTGGGCCTATATCGCTCACCTGTGTACCTAGATGATCAGTCATGCAGGAAGGAAGAATTCATTTATTTTTGCATTACACAAGTGTTGAAAATATGTCAAATTTTATTTCAGACCAGAATAAAAAACAGAGTCTTGGTCATGAACAACAACGGTTTCAAAGATTGTCAAGATCCAACTTAAAATGGCCTAATTTCATATGTTGAGTGTTGAGAAACATCTCAAAACTTATTTAGATGTGTAAAGAAATGAAAACAAAACTTTGACCACAGCTGGATTTGAACCGCTACTCTCAATATTTTAATTACCAAGTGGTATATGTACCATTGTGAGACCTACTTTTTAGACATGGTGGCATTATTTGTTGACCAATTTGGATGAAATGCACAAAATTGATAGAGGACCTATAGTACTTCATGTATACCATGTTTCTTTAAAATTTTTCATGTGGTATAACAGCAGACGTTAAAAATGTGAAGAATTGTCCATATACAACCTCATTTGGAAGTCTTAAAAAATTCATAGAAAATCCAAAAATTGAAATATTGATAAAATTCTTTCAAAGTAACATTCCTTAGCATAATTATGATCACAATAGTCCATAAGAAATCATCATTATCAATTAACTAGGAAATATGACACTTTTCTGCATTGAAATCACCATGTTCAAACAAATGTCGAAACAAAAAATTCTAAAATGTAAAGATGATGGATAAATCCAAACCACAAGTCAAAAAATCATGAAACCAGAGGACATACAAAATCAGTGAAAATGAAAAACAAATGGAAAATAACAAAATATGTCTACTTGAAGAGCATATGTGAACCCCTGTGATGGAGTGAGATCAGGTGCCCGGGGAGAGTGAGCATCTCCTGCTTGCTAGCAACACCCGTCACATATACCCAGTAGTAAGAATCAAATCGTGTAAATTCCATCTGTATTTATATATGGAGAAGTCGAAGTAGGTAACCTTCTAGTATAGAAGGTGTCAAATCTGTGTAAAATGATCGGAATCGGTCTCAGTCCAGAATATCATTTAAAAGTCTGGATAATGAGATATCATATGGAGTAATAAGAGTCTCGTAACGACCGTAGAACTTCCTCAGTGACGTTGCTAGTCTAGCACATATATAACCCTGGTTGAGCAGCTTAACTGAAAGTTGCCTAGCCCTCAGAACAAAGTCATTGTAATTTGAACATGGAATAACGTATTAACTGAGATATGAATACGCCGTATGCGGGCGTTGATGGAATGTTGCTACTTATGAAAGGAAAGTTTGTGATAGCGAAATTGAAATCGTCACGTTTGTGAGGTGTTCAATTGACCATTAATGTCGAAAGACAACATAATATCTAAATACGAAGCAGAATTACTACTTTCTGTGGTTTCTTTGACCTCCAGTTCACTTGGATAGATGATGCTAATGTAATCCGCGAATGAAGGATTATTAATTGAAAATTTGATTTTGGAAGGTAACCAAAATGACAATACATCTTCAGTCATCCCTCTTGATGATTTCTATGCATTGTGTGTGTCTCTGTATATAGCCATTATGAAGAAGAACATTGTCATTGTCTTTTGTGACCTACTTTTGACTATGGTGGCGCCACCTGTAAAGAGGTCTGGACGAAAACAAAAAAATTCGAAGGGGATCATAAGTGATTTATTTCTACCAAGATTTATTAAAATCCTTCGAACAGTTTTGCAGAAAAAGTTGAAAATGTGAAAAATGGCCATACCCCTCCCCCCCCCCCTCCCCCCCCCCTTTTTTTTTGGAAGTCTTTTCATAATAAATCCAAAAATTGAGATACTGATAAAATTCTTTCACAATAATGTTCCTTCCTATAATTATGATCAAAATAGTCAATAAGAAATCATCAATATCAATTGACTGAAAAACAGGAATCTTGATCCCAATCACAATATTAGTAGGGGATCTTGAGTACATCATTTAATATATATACTTCAAATTTTCAGTCATCAAATTTAATAAATCACTCTAAAACTAAGGAGTATCTCCCTCATGCATAGCTCTGTCCTTAGATAGATTCTTTGGATCACTTTTCGGTCATTTTGGCTTCAACACTGCTCTTCATATTTTTATATATTTTTAGAATTCCAATCATTCGGCCACGAGCATCCCTGAAGAGACATAACTTGTCGAAATGCGCATATGGTGCACAAAATTAAATGGTATATATGATCTATATTTATTATAACCACTAGGCCGGTGTCACTGCTGGTGGACTGATAGTCCCCGAGGGCATCATAAGTCTAGTTTTCAGTGCTTTGTACTACATTTAATATATATACTTCAAATTTTCAGTCATCAAATTTAATAAATCCCTCTAAAACTAAGGAGTATCTCCCTCATGCATAGCTCTGTCCTTAGATAGATTCTTTGGATCACTTTTCGGTCATTTTGGCTTCAACACTGCTCTTCATATTTTCATATATTTTGAGAATTCCAATCATTCGGCCACGAGCATCACTGAAGAGACATAACTTGTCGAAATGCGCATATGGTGCACAAAATTAAATGGTATATATGTTCTATATTTATATATACAAAGTTTGATCCAAATCTGCAAAGCAGTTCCAGAGAAGAAGTCGAAAATTTGAAAACGTTAACGACGGACGGACGGACGACGACGACGGACGACGCACTATGACTATAACTCACTTGAGCCTTTGTCTCAGATAAGCTAAAAAGCAAATACCAATAACTTGCATACTATATAAGCATGAGACTGTACTAAGTTACTGAATTATTCGGTGTTGTTTTAACACCTATTTGTACAAGGTCAATGTCATCGACTCCGTTCAGAAAAATAAAATGTCGCTGATATACCCGTTTTACTAAGTGTGTAGTGCAATATTTACAGCAAGCTGATCAATAAAAAATACACAAAATGTTTTATTGCATATCTATAAATCTGCAAACAAAATAATGTCGAGTGAATTACGAAAAGTCAGTAGAAAATTTGTGATAATGACGCTGTCGAGTGTCTGTTTGTATACCATACGCCGTGGAAATGGCGTCTTATTGTGGGAGGTCATCTGCTATTAAAATTACAGTGGACCAAGGATTTCAAGTGTCAGATTATATTTTCTTAACTTAATTGTTTTATCTGAGACTACTTCTTTAGTCGATTCTTTAAAACATTGGGATATTATGGCTATATCGTCTCCAAGGGCGGACGGCCGTTGTTTACATCCAGGCAACTCGGACAGGTAGCACACGCCAGTATTTTGCTAAGAGCAGAAAGAGAGTTTCCAGTCTCTGAAAGTATCTATGTCTCTGATTTTCAATATGTCGAGGGTATATCGGGGTAATGTCGTCTGGGGCGATCACCTGTCACCTGTGCGGCTAAATCATTACGTAATATCACAACAACCGCCTGTTTGACCCAGCAAATATCACCCTTCAATTCGTACCTTTTGTCATCTTTCAAGATATTAATTCGCGATCATAATAAACTGGGTATTCATAGTAATGAAGGACAAGGACTTAATATCAGGTTTCCTCTTTATAAGACATTGTGAAGGATTATCACGAAGGAGACGTAAAGAACAGGAATTGAAATCAACCAAACTTTACGACATTGTGTATTTATGTAGAGTTTATATATGAGATAATAACACATATAATCAAAGTTTTTATGTTTTTTATAATAAACATAATACATATAGTAGAATAATATAGAAAAATACAGCTATATTGTTATAAATCTAAAGGTATTTGATATTTTTCTATTTTTTTTTTCTAATTTTTTGAAGCGTTATCTGCCCCTGATTTAGGTAGAAAAGTTTATTTTTCTTCTACAGAGCTTATTTTTTGTCATACAAAAAATCGTTCGAATATACTTATATTATATAAGAAACCATTTTTAATAAGTTTTTACATAAATACGAATCCTTGTGTATGTTTTAGAAAAATGACCTTGGACATTTGGACTTTGTCATTTTCATCAAAGTAAGATTGATTGATTGATTGATTTTTGTTTTACGTCACACCACGAATATTTCACGTATATGGTGACGGCATCTGCCTGATGCGGGGCATACAAATTTTGACCTTTGCAACGGACCCACCCGAAGCAGTGAGGGATCTTTAACGTGCCATGTATACCACGACACGGGGCCTCGGTTTTTACTGTCTCATCCGAAAGACAGAACACCAGCATGACCAGAGCGGTACTCGAACCCCGACCTCCCGATCAGGAGTCCGACGCGATACCACTAGGCCACGCCGGCTTTCATCAAAGTAAGAGAAAACAGAAGACATCTGACAAAGCTGTATGACACAAATCACCAAGGACCTGCACACAAAAAAAAGACAATTGTTAACAGCATAATATAAACGGAACGACATTACAAAAATATTCGATTGTGCTTCGGTTACGATACCGACTTAGGACGGCCAATTGAGGTAACAAACATCACTCAATTGGTTTGTTTAATCGGTTTACGTGCGCCCACCTTTCGACTCACCACAAAAGCAGCACAATCAAAGGACACACATTTAAAAATTTATAAATAATCCTACATATAGAGGACAAGGATCAACAGGTTTCTCAAGAAGAGAGGTCATAAAAATTTATTACACAAGAAACGATTATAGAATAATATGTTGCTTCAAAAATATGTAAGGAGACTTCAACATAAGTAAACCGTGCTCCCTGTCTGTAAGCGAGCTCAGATCCTTGATCAATACGAGTCCCGACTAACAGTCAGAGAGGACGAGGATCAGGACCTTGTCTACTCTGGAAAGGTTTGGACAAGGCCCGTCATAGAGTCCCCACCGCTCCGCTAGTCAGCGTGCAACGCTCAAGTAAAAGTCTGCATTTGGTTGTAGAGGGACCCAATACAAGACCTATGGTCTTAGCGATGATCTCGGGGTCATGCTGTCGATGTTGAAGGCGTTTAAATATTTCAGAATCAGCCGATATGAAATTATCGGAACCTTTGACCCTCCTTACTTTGTACACTAGATCACCGTAAAAATTGGGATGGGAAATTTCTCTGGCTACATATTGTTGAAAAGTAACATTTCCGAATTTAGATGAAATGTCTAAAAAATTTATGATATCTATAACCCAGAGTAAGAAATTTAAAGGTGATCTGAGAATTATTTTCGTGAAAATCCAAAACGTCAGTGCAGGCTCTAGGAAACCGAACCAATTGACTTATATAAATACCATATGATGGGAGTCTGGGGACATCACCATCTAGATAAGGGAAATTTACAATAGGAAATCCAAAGTCATCACGTTTATCATACATGTGGGTATGAATATTGTTGTAATAATTTTAATATTTAAGTCCATAAAGGTGTTTCGTGGTCGGAAATATTGGCTTTGTTTAATTGAAGTTCATATGGATAAATGTCGGATATATAGTTTTCAAACTCAGGGTTATCGATTACTAAAATATCATTAAGATATCTAGAGGTGTCATTGAACTTATCAATAAGGTTGAAACGTTTAGAAATTTGAACAGAATGCATAAAGTCTCTCTCATAACCGAATAAAAATAAATCTGCTATAAGGGGAGCGCAGTTAGTGCCCATAGGAATCCTAATAATAAAGTAAAAACATTCTTCGTCAAGTTTAAGAGTTTATATTTGAGATAATAAGACTTATAATCAATGGGTTTTTTTTCATAATACCTGTAGTACAAAGCGTAGATTAATGTAACAAAAATACAAATTTAAAAAATGTATAACTGATTAAATTATACACTCATGAAATTGCAAGGTCGTGCATTTTGTTTTGCTGAAAAATAGGAATGAAAATGCAATATTGCTCATATTCATATCTCAGTTAATACGTTATTCCAGAGCATGTTCAAATTACAATGACTTTGTTCTGAGGGCTAGGCGACTTTCAGTTAAGCTGCTCAACCAGGGTCGTTACGAGACTCTTATTACTCCATATGATATCTCGTTATCCAGACTTTTAAATGTTATTCTGGACTGAGACCGATTCCGATCACTTTACACAGATTTGACACCTTCTATACTAGAAGGTTACCTACTTTGACTTCTCCATATATAGATACATATGGAATTCACACGATTTGACTCTTTCTACGGGTGTTGCTAGCAAGCAGGAGATGCTCACTCTCCCCGGGCACCTGATCTCACTCCATCACAGGGGTTCACATATACTCTTCAAGTAGACATATTTTGTTATTTTCCATTTGTTTTTCATTTTCACTGATTTTGTATGTCCTATGGTTTCATGATTTTTGGACTTGTGGTTTGGATTTATCCATCTTCTTTACGTGCAATATTGCTCATATCTTTCCTAAAGAGATAAATCGGTGAAAGTTTCAGAGATTGTTAACTATAAAGTGCAGTTTTTCACTTATTTATTCTTTGGTATATTGTGATACAAATGAATTATTTACAGCTATCTAAAAAGTGTATTTTATAAGGAAAGAGTTTGGTCGTCACTATCAATACGTAACTGAATCAGCTTAATCCCGTATGTGTTTAAAGGTTTATCTGGACAAATGAGGTCATTTAGATGAGCGTCCTGAATATAAATGCACATTGGGGATATAGCCTCTGAAATGCATTCAGACACTGCATCACCTACAATAAAGTCATTCAAAGTTGAAATCTCCTGTGGCCAACACTACCCTTTTCTAAAAAAAAATATCAGCACCTTGATTCTCCAGTTCATAGAATGTATCACAATTATACGATCTAAAGAATTGTTTGGAGGTGTAGAAATAAAACAAATATATAGATCCTTCTTCAGTGCACTTATTTTACTATCTACCTTTAACCAAATAATTGTATCAAAGAAAATATTTGTGATTTTGATGTTTCGTTAAACCACTTTTAACACATAAAACCATTCCAAACCCTTGTTTACATTTCGACAAAGACCTAGGAATAAATTTACATGTAAAATCTGGCATATCAAAGTCAGAACCATTCTCTATCCAGCAGTCTGATAAAATATGAAATCGTATGTACATACATTGTATATAGTTCAAAAACGGAGGATCATTTCGCTTCCTTTCAAGCGGGGACGCGCATTCGGATTATTTGATCTACGTCCGTTTTTTTGCACCCGTTCAAATTTAATGTCTTTATGGATCCGCATTTTAACACGCACATAATTTCTCACTGTCTCCTCACAAACCGCATCCTCTTCTTCCGGTATTCCAACAAAAAGTAAATTATCCCTCATTGATCCACATTTCAATTCTTGTGTTTCCTCCCTCAATTCATCACGAGTCTCCGTTAGTTCATTATCGATGGCATCTATTTTATCATTGTTCATTGTGATATTCGTTTTCGTGTCTTTTACTTCGTGTTTCATGTCCTTTACTTCTTTCTTTACTTTCTTCTGAGTTTCATTCACTTCTTTCGTTACTACGTCAAAGAGATTACTCATGCCGTCCAAACATGTATCCGTCTCCTTTTGGGTCTTTCTAACTTCCTTCATTTCTCTTTTCAATACTATAACTGAAGTCTCACATTTACTTACTTTGTTCTCAACACTTTCAAGACGTTTCAGTATACCCTCAGTTTTAGTAAGTCTTGATTACACTATATCCATTTTGTTTAATTTTCTGTCCATGATATTCAGTTTTTCAATAATATCCTGTAAGTCGTGTTCGTGATCATTAGCTTTATTGCACGGGGAAACCTGATTACATGTAGTATTGCTTATCACAGCTAAACTCTCCTGTAAAATGTCCAACTTTGCTTTAATAGACGAGTTTGCCATTGTTATAAGACTCCGCGAACTGAACACTAATCACAAGGTGTTCACGTATTTCTGAATTTAACACTTCTACTCAAAATCACAATAATTACGATCACAAACACAGATTTGAAAAGAAATAACAAAACGCACACACTGTTATTTTTCCGTTTTAGTAAAATGACTAAATCCAGCTTAAATTCGCTAAGATATCGGAGACAAAAACCACACGTCCATTATTCTGACTGACCTTGACTTCCACGTAATGTAATCTGAATTATGCGATTAAATAGCTTCTTTAATATAAGCGGACTTGTGGATTATTGGTAGTGCGTACAAACAGCTCTCTTTTAATTGGGTAAGATATGTCCATGTTATTTTTTCAGTTATCTGTGTTTACGCAGAATGATCATTTACAAGTTTCTTAATTGCTGTACGACGCATTGAAACTAGTCAGATTAATATGACTGTGATGGAGACGCATGCAGAAACAAATGGAATAAATAAAACACCATATGAATCACTTATTCAATTAATTCAACGTGAAATCAACGAACTTGCCCTACGAGACGATGCCATTAGAATCAAGAAAAAGGTAGGCAAAGCATGGCAAACTTTCAAGAGAAAACAGATTATTATGTTTTAAAACGCAGCGACCCACTATGCGAAACTTGTGCACATCTTATGAATAAACTAATGAAAAAACTACACAATTCGGTCAGAAGGAGTTTACCATAAACACTAATATGACATGTGATTGGAAAAACGTAATTTATGTGATTACATGTCAGGGATGCAGACAAAGTACGACACAAACACGACATCCCTCGTATCTTAGCTGTAAAACGATTCTTCGATACACCGATTCCATGACCCGTAACAGCACCAAACCACTAAGTCAAAATTCATGTATCCAAACAGCCACATATCAGGCAGTCGACATTCATGTATCCATAACAGCAACATACCAGGCAGTCGACATTCATGTATGCATAACAACAACATACCGGGCAGTCGACATTCAAGTACTCATGACACAACGTATCACAATCAATATCCATGGATCCATGACAACTACGTACCCTGGTCGACATTCATGTACCCATGACAGCAAAATACAACGGTTTGTCAAAGTAAAGTGAACAGTCGATTTTTACCCTTATGACGTCATAATCAAATTTCTGACTTGTCCGATCAACATGACGTCAATACAATATTTTGTGCTAACTAGTTTGATATTACAGGAAAATAGTTCACTGTATTCTATATTTATCTCAAAATTTTAATAAAACCTCTTACACTCTGAGGATTTATGCTCTTTTTAATGATTTTATTATCATCATTCATTCTAAATGAAATGATCAAAACAATGAAATACCTTTGTCACAGTACTCAGACTGGTAGCCAGGATTGCAGCGAAGACACACACCGGTCACATGATCACATACACCATCTTTACAATTTTGTGGACAGACAGAACTGCAGTTACTTCCATACGTTCCAGGAAAACAATCTTCGAAAAAAAATTTTACAAAAATCAATAGATTACAATGTATGTCACGCAGATATTTAATGGTAAAATTTAATCCCCCAGATGTCTAAAGACCGAAGGAAAAATAATCTAGTATGTTATCCCTAAAAGCACAGTATGTGTTCCACTAAATTTAGAAAATATGTGTGGTTATGTATGGTGTTTTCTTGAAAATAAACCACTTGCAATATCAACCTCATTAGAATTCATATGAAAATTACATTTTAATACAAAATATCCGGTAAGGAAAAGGGCAAGTTGAACCAATTACTATTTCTGTGGTCATTTGATGTATATTAATATCAATAATTAGAATGAAAATTGATTCCAGAAGTTGCCAAGGAAATTTAGATACTTCATGGTTTTGTTGAGAATATACCACAATGTCAGTTTTTGTATATATCGCAGTGCAGGAAGAGGAAAAATTCTGATATTTTACATCAAAATATTGAATGGAAAAATAAAAATTCATGTGTTCACTACGGACACTAAATTGATATGGTTTCAATACAGAATTGTACAACGTATTATTGCAACAAATAAACTTTTATATCAGAGGAAAATTTGAAAAGATGTTTTACGTACTTTTTGTAAAACACATCAAGAAACCATAACATATTTGTATTTTGAATGTGACAATATCAGAAATCTGTGGTGTATGATAGAAATCTGGATTAATCAAAACAACACATATGATCTCCATTTTAATATGTTAAATGTAACGTTACTCTTTCTTTTTGATGGCTGCGAACACAAAGCCATCAATATTTGCATTGTTTTAATCAAACTATATATTTATAAATGTAGAATTTCAAATCAAGCGGTTACTTTTGATAAATGTTAAAAAATACATTCAAGAATATTATATCACTGAAAAACTGAGGTACATCATTAAAGGAAAATACGATAAATTTCAAGAAATATGGCAAGTTTTTCATGACATGGTTGGTATAAATCTGAAATATTACAATTTATTTTTAACTTTTCTTAGCGACATTTATCTTACTAATGTTAATATATCTTGTTACCTAATTATTGTACTACTGTAAAATTCTTGGATTTAAGAAATTATGTTCTCTTTCTGTGTGTTATGTGTGTTTTTGACTGTATTCATGCTTAACTAAATATAAATATATCACAAATATAATAATGTTTATTTGTAATGAAATGAATATTTCATAACACTATACTGTCATGAATTGATTTCGCTAATGTGATATGATTACTTTATGTTGTTTTCTTGTAATGTGTATGTGTATATATATGTATGTATAATATATGAAAATAAAAAAAAACTGATTATCTATCAATCGAAGAATACAAACTGTCAAGTACATCATGTTAGAGTGCAGTTTCTTCGTTACAGTGATCTCACAATTTCTTGAACTTGAACAGTTGTGAAAAGACGACTTCAAACAACGTTTAGTTAAAATTCAATTGAGACTCGTTATCACGTGATATAAGACTTATAAACTCCTCTTTTTCTGACATGTAGATGTTTTCAACTAAAAAGATTTTATGTTTCTTCCTCAGAAAATTCTACACTAAAAATACAAATACCCAATTTCCACTCGTTTATAATAAAAAATTATGTCATTTCATAACTTCATAATCTTTATTGTCTGTGATGGTATACTATGACAGATATATGAAAGAATACCTTGATTACAGGATTCGTTCTGATAACCAGGTGTACACCCCAGTGAACATATTCCGGTCAGATGATCACAAACGCCATCATGACAATTTTGTGGACACAGAGAACTACAGTTGCTTCCATACGTCCCATTAGAACATTCTGTAATAACAATATATATATATAACTAAATGGATATGTAAATCTTCCATTCTCCATTTCATTCCATGGACCTGATTCCCAAGCCTTATAGTCGAAAAAGTAGAAGAATGATTTAATATACATTGATTCGACTTCTAAACCATAGTGTCCACAGCATTTAAATATATATATATATATATATATATATATATATATATATATATATATATATATATATATATATATATATATATATATATATATATATATATATATATACATTAAAGCTTGTGCTGACTAGTTTGATATTGCATGAAAATGGATCATTGTATTCTGTCTTGTCTCAAAAACATACAAAAACCTCCTACACTCTGAAGCTTTTTGCTCTTTTTCAATGGTTTATTTAATAATTATTACATTCATTCTAAATGAAATGATCTAAATAATGAGATACCTTGGTCACAGTACTCAGCCTGGTAGCCAGGATTACAGAGAAGACACACACCGGTCACATGATCACATACGCCATCTTTACAACTTTGAGAGCAGACAGAACTGCAGTTACTTCCATACGTTCCAGGAGAACAATCTTCGGGGGAAAGTACAAAAATCAATAAATAACAATATAATGCATATCATGCATAATATTACATTGACATTTAAGACACCAGACATGTCGAAAAACCGAAGAAAAATATTCTGTTACATGCGTTCTGTTACATTTAGAAAATCTGTATATAGTACGTGTTTTCTTGAAAACAAAGTACTTACAAAAAAGCAAACACTGTAACCAAACTCTTTATAATTCATCCATGGTGTATATATAAAATCAATTTTAATACAAAATAAGGAAAACAGCGAGTTGAACCGATTGCTGTTAGTGCTGATGTATATTGATATTTAGTATATTAATTGTATGTTAACGTTAGTAATAAGAAAGAAAATTCATCCCAGATTTTGACAAGGAAACTCCGATACTTCATTTCTTTTTTTCCTTTTTTTTTTTTTTTTTTTTTTTTGGCTTTTTTGATAATATACCAGTATGTTACTTTTTATTTCGTATATATGGTAGTTCCGGAAGAATATTTTAAACAGTTCTGATGATCTAACATTCGAAGAGTACAAAATGTCCAGTAATTGCATATTTCAGGTTAGTTTGCTTTATTACATTGATCTCACATTCACAATTTCTTGGCGTTGAAGAGACAACCAAATGACAGTTGTGAACCGACTTTGAACAACGTTTAGATAAAATTTCATTACGACTCTTATTTACACGGATCTAAGACTAATAAAATTCGATAGTAACTGGTGTCACATATGGTACTAACAACAATGTACCATGTAGTCCTTTTCTCTTGGTCCGTAATCGTTTTATATAGTGATAAGTCTTGCGTTGTTTTTTTCAAATGTTTTTTTTTTTTTAGTGCAATTTGACAATGAGAAAGTCAAATACACACCTGAAATATAATATAATAAACGAAACAGTTCTGAATTAAAGACTATATGGCGCTAAATCCATTATCATAGATGATAAAACACATTTTGAATTACAAAGCAGTTTTAACACTGTTTTCTATGTAGTACGCCCAACCCGTATGTACACAATATCTGTCTAATGTGTCAACATTATCATCAACTTTCAGGATGCCAATGCAAATGCTCTTTCAAATGCAGGTTTAATCATAAAGACCTATCAGGATATTTGACTTCAACGGATTGTCGAAAAATTGTGACATGTATAGATTAGCGAATATTAACAAATATACTATGTAAAGATGATGGATAAATCCAAACCACAAGTCCAAAAATCATAAAACCAGAGGATATACAAAATCAGTGAAAATGAAAAACAAATGGAAAATAACAAAATATGTCTACTTGAAGAGCATATGTGAACCCCTGTGATGGAGTGAGATCAGGTGCCCGGGGAGAGTGAACATCTCCTGCTTGCTAGCAACACTCGTCACATATACCCAGTAGAAAGAGTCAAATCGTGTACATTCCATATGTATTTATATATGGAGAAGTCGAAGTAGGTAACCTTCTAGTATAGAAGGTGTCAAATCTGTGTAAAATGATCGGAATCGGTCTCAGTCCAGAATATCTTTTAAAAGTCTGGATAAGGAGATATCATATGGAGTAATAAGAGTCTCGTAACGACCATAGAATTTCCTCAGTGACGTTGCTAGTCTAGCACATATATAACCTTGGTTGAGCAGCTTAACTGAAAGTTGCCTAGCCCTCAGAACAAAGTCATTGTAATTTGAGCATGCTCTGGAATAACGTATTAACTGAGATATGAATACGCCGTATGCAGACGTTGATGGAATGTTACTACTTATGAAAGGAAAGTTTGTGATAGCGAAATTGAAATCGTTACATTTGTCATAGAGTGAGGTGTTCAACTGACCATTAATGTCGAAAGACAACATAATATCTAAATACGAAGTAGAATTACTACTTTCTGTGGTTTCGTTGACCTCAAGTTCACTTGGATAGATGATGCTAAGGTAATCCGCGAATGAAGGATTATTGATTGAAAGCAAGTCATCTATATATCTGTAAGTAAAATTGAAGCCAAAAGCCAATTGTTTTTTTCCTTGCGAAAGCAAAGACTGAATGAATTCAGCTTCGTATGAGTAAAGGAATATGTCCGCCAGAAGCGGAGTACAGATAGTGCCTATTGGAATGCCGACAATTTGTTGAAAAACCTTACCTCCAAACACCACAAAAATGTTATCGATAAGAAAGTTCAACGTCTGGATGACAGCTGTTTCAGTGTATTTATTTTTGGAATCAGAATTTTCCCTAACAAAGTAAGTTTTATCGTGGCCTATTACTATATATTTGAATAAGCGGCTTCCATTTTTACTAGTAAATGCATTTTGAATAATTTCCGCTAATCTGTCTTTTAATTTCTGATGAGGGATCGTTGTGTAAAGAGTCGAAAAGTCAAAAGACTTGATAGAGTGAATTTTAGTAAAACTTTTTGATTTTAGATTTTCTAATAACTCTTTTGAATTTTTAAGGATCCACATTTGATTAATTCCACTTCTGGAATATACTGTTTCGCAATATCTATGAAGGCCAGATTTAATTTCTGATAATATTTTTGTGAGTAGCATCGATACAGATTTTGTGGAACACTTCGAGCAACCAGCGATAAAGCGTTGTTTGTAAGGATTTTTGTGCATTTTTGGAATGCAGTACAAATATGGAAGTTCTAAATTTAATTTATTTGAGTCAATACCAAACGTATTGAGGACAGATTTATGATTCTCGAGCACTTCCGAAACCGAAAAGTTCGTGAGAGTATAAGTAGGATTTCCTGGAGCTGAATTTAGCTAGGCTGTGATAGTAATATTTCTTACAAGTAAATGTATAATTATTGGATGCTTTATCTGCTGGTGTAATGATACAATGTTCTTGGAGGAAGGTAAGTTCTCTGACAACATCAGGATCTTTAAAAATAGATTCGAATCTGGTGTTTACAGAACATTGTAATTTTTTAAATTTTTGATCTCAGCAGTACTACAATAGATTTTATCCATTCGGAAAGAGTGTCGACTTGTACTTCCTCTCTTTTTGCGCATCGTGTGGCATATTCCTCGCAGCAGTTCATAATATTCCCAAAATTTTGACTCCATGTGAATGATCTGGGTTCTCTGTATTTTGGACCTTTAAGTAAAAGTTCTCTTAATTTAGTGTTTTTAACAATATTGAGATCACCAGTAACGACATGGCCACAAGGAGAATATACAAAATTAGATGAGGAACATGCACACGGTTGAGGATGGCATGCAGAGTTGCTAAGATAAAGACACTGTAGAAACCCTTTGTAATTATAAATTTTGGATGCAACTGATGGCGTGTAGCTATAGGAAATACATGGCGGATCTTTGTTTTTTGAAATATGGAGGTATTTTCTCTAAAACAGACTTATGATTTAAAATTTGGCCAAAATTTAAATAATCAATGCCTTTATTTGCAAATTTAATTTTGATGAAAGGGCGATTAGATTTTTCTATAGAAATATCTGAATTGACGGGACGAAAAAGTCTAGCGGTCGATATGTCCATAATAATGCCATCTAGTCTATACTCTGCAGAGCTTATATCAGTAAATATACGGTGTCTGGACGATACGTACAACTCGTGTAATTTTCTGAGTGAAATAGAATAAAGTTTTGTACGAATGTGATGAAGGCCCAAAGGTTTATTTATAAATGGCAAAAGAGCATCAAAGGAAATATTATGTATTTCAGGTTTGTTGTATTTGCGTGTACCATGACTTCGATGCCTCCTCTGGCTTTTGTTGAATAAACCGAGTACGTTAATTGATTGACACGCAGGACTAGTGAGGTTACCAATACTACTAATATTGTCATGACTACAGTTAATATGACCTGAAAAAAAAAAAACAATGTAAAGATTACACTTTTTATAGTACATGTACAGTACTGTGATATTTTATGTTCATAAACTTTATTTTCTGTGATAGTATACAATGATAAATAGGAAACGATACCTTGATTACAGGTTTCGCTCTGGTAACCAGGTTTACAGCCCAGTAAACATATCCCAGTCACACGATTACAAACGCCATCTTGACAATTCTGTGAGCACAGAGAACTACAGTTGCTTCCATATGTCCTATTAGAACATTCTGTAATAACAGTACCTTATACATGTATAACAACAAGTTTATCTAATCCCCACCCCACCACCACCCCCACCCGGCCAGTATACACTGAAGGTGGTAAAACATCCATTGAAATAAAGTAACATATACCAGTATATGTCTTCTTCTTCTTCCAGTATTGTGCCGGTTTCCTTTTGGGGCATTTTTGCACATGTCATATCATTTGTTATGTAACAAATGTCATTTGTTATTGAACAAAATTTAAATAAATCTAAGCATTTTCAATGAAAAAACATTTAATGGGTACCCTTGCATTCTAACATCTTTTGAAATCTTACAGATCCTGTACACAACAATACGTATTAACGTCACTAACTGAATTACAATATATTATTCAATGTTTAGAGATAGCTTACCCTATATCCTTATCATATGCTCACACCTCTAGGAGTTTCAAAGGACAGTGTGTCCAATATACTTTGAATTATAATTATCATTACTATTTTAAGGACCTAAATACCTGTATTGTACGGCTAGATGAAATACCATCGACATTTAAATACAACTGACAAATATTGTATTAAATGATAATGTATCTATAAGTAAATGTAATGAAAGCCAATTATAGGTTCCAATAAGCAGTAGCATTTTCGTATCCATATGTGTCCAGGGTGAGAATATTGATATAGGGAGATTTCCCATACATAGCTTAGGGGTATCTTTATGATAACAAATATTGCTATTTAAGTTTGCATATTCAAGGTGAAGGTCTGCACTGTGAATGGGTGTCTGGCTTGTTGGTGATTTGATCTCTAATTCCTTATGTGGAAGTTTGAAAATGAGGCATGTACGAAATTTTTTCAGAAGCTTTATAAGTGTAAATAGGTAAGCCATGTGTTTTCTAATAAAGATGAGATAAATTTGTTGGAAATTCATGACAGCAGAGGTGAAACCAGAGAAAGCTGGCACGTCCAGATTACAAATTATTTATTTGAGAATTTTTCCTGAAAATTTGCCACGAGGCACGAAAATGGGGTAAATTCATCACGTTTTAGCCAATTTTGACTCTATCTTCACTTTAACAATGTGTTGATGGTAGGTTAATGCAACAAGACAGACATCCATGCAGCATGTCAATTTGAAATTGAGATTATGTACATGTAGATTTGAATGTATATAAAAGAACACACATAGGTATTTTATACACTGATGAGATGACGTCATATTTTGCACATAGTCACATGTATGGCAGCCTAGTCGGGCTACTACTGGCGAGTGCAGCCACAGAATATGGTTTGTTATTATAGAATACATGACATTTCTTAGTGGTTTGTTGATTACCATCCCATCAAGATTATTCCCTCAGACAATGTGGGCATCTACCAGGTATACTGCACTGAAATATAGACTAGCGTGTCTCAGTAGCAAGGATTCCTTATGTGCCATCGTCTTCAATCATGAATCCGAAATGGATGCTCGTTTCACTTCCTGATTATAGTGTGTGTGTACAAGCACTGTATTTGCGTGTGTGTATTTTCCGATAGAAAAAAACCCCAAATATACAGAATATCAATACCTTGGGTACAGTAGTCACTGTAGTAACCAGGTTTGCATCCTTTAAAACATACACCGGTCACATGATCACAATCGTCATCTTGACAATTTTCTGGGCACTCAGAACTACAGTTGCTTCCATACATTCCTTCAACACACTCTGCAAATTTATAATACATATAAAATGCATATATTACCAATGCAAATGTATTAGGCGTTATGTGTACCATAATTATCTTAAATGTACAGAGTGTTTCTGAAAAAAAATGCTACTATATGAAATTCTTATATTTCGTTTAAATATAAAAAATATCAAAAGTAAGTTATGACAAGGAAGAGAAATTTTCATTCTTCTTATTTTTGAAAAGTACAGTAAATTGTATTGCGTCATTACTTTACTATGACGTCATGAATAGAGTTTTGTGAAATTCAAAGATGGAGCTAAATGAAAAACAAAAGGCAGAAGTGGTGAATTTTTTTATGTTTCAAAATTGCCGGGTTATGTCATCAAGACAAGGAAAAAGCATTAGCTTATCTTTAAACAGCTAAACAAATGGGAAATCTATAGAAAATTAAAGACTTTTCAGACTAGAGGATGCCAGGCATTCCAAATTTGGCAGGAGAAAAAAGGTAAGAAATATTGACCAGGTTTGTCACATCTCCAACACACCGAAAATGTCTGTCAGGAAAGTTTTCCATGAAATGAATTTCTGAATCCAAAAAAATATCAGTTAATCAAGTGTTTACAGAATGTTAAAGTTTGAATTTTGCTTTCAAACCTTACAAAATATCAATAATGCAACTCCTCGGACATTGCTTATCGTTTAGGCTCTGCTAATAGACCACTTTATCCTGATAATGGCTTTTTACCCGAGCTTAAATACTTTTTGGTGTTGTTTTTCGTTTTGACGCAACAATAAATTTATGTCACATATTATGACGTCACTATGAAAAACAAACGCTAAAAGATGTCAGCTCGGACGAAAAGTAGTCTATTGGGCAGCTGATCATACAGATGACTTTTAGAATCGTGTGTGGTTCTCTGACGAAGCACATTTCTATTTAAATGCCGTGGTTAACAAGCAAAATGTTCGGTTTTTGGGGATCAAAGATACCAGATTTTTATATTGAAAAACCGACAACATGCAACAGCACAACGAACAAAATTTGGAACATGTGCTGTAAATAACGGCCTTAGTTAAGTTTAAGAAGACGGATTTATATAGGCTAAAATACTGTAAATATTAAAGAAATTTACTGTGCCTTATTTGCTAGCAATATATTCGAGTGTTTTGCAAGAGATAGGGAAAATTGCAGTTAAGACGTAGTAACGATAGACGAATCGTCCGCCATTTTCTTTTGTTTACGTCTAGCAACGTGCGAGAATATGTGATGTATCTAAGGAAAACCGGCTGGTTTTCTCGACGTCACAATGCATTTTGACGTCATTACGACGTTTTTCGTGACGTAAAAGCGCGTAACCATGTTATAAGAATCCTTTTTAACGTTATTTCACTTCAATTCGATCTCCCAGAATGGATACCGTACAATGATTCGGTTCCGTGAAGGACAACATTTCCACGATTAGGTGGCTGTATGGAGCAAGGGCCTTGTGAAGAAAGGCAAGTACTGCAATGACTGTAAATTGTAATTGCTTGCAACTCCAACAGATGAAACTCGGTCCTTAGGGGCTTACAAATTCCTTTGAAAAGTGTTCAATTCTCTGAATGTAACAGCCCCCCCAAAAAATCAGAACCTACAGAACACACATCTCAACACACATATTACAAATAAAAGGACTTGAAAGTCCTTAAGGTCGGAATTGCATGGTGAAGTACATCAAAGGTAATAAAGTTGTGATCCACCAACAGATCACACACCAAACGTGTAATGTTTAGGATCAGTATTGACAAGAACACGGTCTGCGTTGAACAGAACAAACAAAAACAATGAAGGACTTGATGCATCGCCTTCGGGCTTTCGCCCATTCACACATAAAGAATTAATGTATAATGACACCAAATTTCATTTAAAAACTCCACGCACTTCCAGAGATATACGAGATCAAATCCGCATGACCATGGACCAAGCTAAGCATCCGATCGTATTGGGAAAGACGGTCCATTTTGGAAATGCAACAGACGAATGAACTATACATGTCATGTTTAAAGCATATTTGACTTGAATTCTTTGCCTGACATCGCAAATCAAAGTCATTCGCCTTTTCACTTGCCGATTTTGTCAAACAAATCCGCTATCATTCTCTTATCACTTTTGACCTTGACGGTAGTATGAAATTAGCACGTGTAGATCTATGAATAACTGGCTATTTTTAGTAGCATTACACATCAACAAGTACCAAGACGTTTGTTTATCGTTGTGAAGATTTGTAGAGTACATCGAATTCCACTGCTATAAAAAGAAGCGATATTCTCGAGTTTTATTAATTATAATACAACGGATACTAGTACGGACTAGTAGCGTACCTCTTATTACGGCACAGCTACACAATAATGTCAATCGTACTTTTTCGGGAATTTCCGTCGAGTATTCGGAAAGACTGCATGTCCTCCAGCGCATGAATATAACTCGTTTAAATCGATGGAATAACGGCACATTTTATTTTCTCATCTGATCAAACTTATCTTGCATTGACTCGTGCAATATGAATTATAAGTACTAAAAGTAAATCTAATCACGCTTTTTCTAAATAACGACGCACTATTTATACACGAGGAGGTATTTTCTGCGTTCCATGCTTTCCCCACAGCATATTGTAACGACTAGGGTCTGGAATTGCTACGCAATTCCGACCAAAAACCCGGTCCAAAAATCAATATTTTCGGTTGTATAGCGGAGGTCCCCTAAACTTAACTAAGGCCTAAATAACGTACAGAATGACGTCAACTCTAGAAAACTTGACTATATCCATTATTGTCCAGTTACACTTTTATTTCTGTTCCATGGTGGATATCATTAAAATCTTAAGAATCCATATTTTTATACATATACAATGAATTATTATGTATGCAAAAGAAAGAAAATTACAAACACTTGGAATAGTAGCATGTTTTAGAGACATTCTATACATATCTTTACCAGATGACCAGATATACCTTTATAGCCTACACTGTATCGTCATTAGGAATTTTATTGAATCGGTATTAAGATTTGTTTCTCTTGACCTGTTTTTGAAATAAATATTGGGTTATCAATGTTTGAAATAGAGTAATGAATACAACAATGGTATTCATCTTAGATAACTTATTTGGTGTTAGATAAGTTGTCGAAAGCGCATATGGTGCACAAAATTAAAAGGTATATATGTTCTATATTTATTACAGTTAAATACAAAGATAGCAGGTGCTATGTTAATGCGGCACTGACCACATTCACCAGAGATGCTTACATGCCAGCACCGGGCAATATTTACACTGAATATATGAATGAAACTAATCACATTTTCCTTCTTTACAGTATACATAGCAAAAACACAAAAATGAGGTTTTACGACTTCCCTTAAAATGCAATACTGTTATGTAAATAGGAGGACAAAAAACTTATGGGGGCCCGTGGACAGACTGTCCATCTCCCACTCCTAGTCCTACACCACAGAGAGAATATTTGTACATAATTGTAGGCTGGTTTCAAATCTCTAATTTTTATACATATTTGTACTTTATTCATTATTTGAATATACCATTTGCCTATCTTGATAATTGTTTTTTGTCCGAGCTAATACCTTTGGCGTTTTTTTTGTTATGGCGTTACAATAAATTTATGTCACGTATTATGACGTCACTATGAAAATCAACGCTAAGAGTTGTTAGCTCGGACAGAAAGACAGCCTTGATCAAGATCGGCAAGTGATCTATTGAATTGGCCTCTTCTTAGGGTTCGTGATAAAACAACTTGTACACTGATGACGTCATAAGAGATGAAGAGGGAAAACTTATAATTCTATCATCTGTTTTTATCTGTAGAACTGAAATTCCTGAAACACTATTCATCGTCTATTGTTTTTACTATTTCATCGAATTTTCTTCTAGTAATGCATTTTATTTGATTAAAATGGAATATTTCCATCGTTCATTTACCGTAAGCGAATTATTCTAAACTCGCCATTCTTATCGCACTTCATTATTCTGATAAGAACAGCAAAGCAGGAAGTGGCATCCAGTCGCAACGTCACTAAAATAGATATAAAATACGAAAGTAACTGGTATCACATGACTATGGCACTAATCACAATGTACCACAGTAGACATTCACGGACCCCTGAAATCCAGAGGTGAGACTAGGTGCCAGGGAGGTGTGAGCGTCTCCTGTTTGGCTAGCCACACCCGCCGTGAATGCCCTTAAATACAGACGGAACAAATATAATCAACACTGTATATTTACATGAATGTGAACAAACACTGTGCAGAAAGTGTCACAGCCACACATCATCAGTAAAAAGGTTATGATAATACTTAATAAATATAGAACATATAAGTCAAACACGGAACATTTATGTTTATCATACCTATGCTACAGTTTGTGCCAATGTAACCATCACTGCATCCTTGGAAACAAACTCCGGTAACGGGATGGCACAGATCACCCAGGCAGTTTACAGAACAATTAGAAAGACAACTTGATCCGAATTTTCCGTTTGGACAACCTGTAATTGTATGTATACATTCACAATAAACGTTCATGAAAATACGGAAGCCCATTTAGCACCTATCAAAAATATTTTTGAACTTGATATAACGAATTTTTGTATTTGCTAAAACGGATTAAATTCATTTTAATGATTTCTTGAATTTGTTAAAACGGATTGAATTCGTTTTAACAAATTTGGGGAATTCGTTATAACGAATTAAATCTGGTATAAGAAATTTGTTGAATTCGTTATAACAGATTTGGAAATTCGGTTTAACAAATTAAATTCGAAAGAACAAATTCTTAAATTCATATTTTCGGTTTTATAAAATTTGTTATAATACATTTTCATCAAATTTGTAATTCAAAATTTCATTGTCATAAATCCGTAGTCACGGAATGTAATCTGTGATAACGAATTAGAATTTTAGCACCGTTGGATCCATGAGGAAGCCATTGCATGAAAAGATAACACACTTGGAAATTGAAATAACTACTTTATTATTTGTTATAAATAACAAATTAATTAAAGTGCTATTAGAATGATCACAATTTTTCTATATTATGTGCCTATCTACACAAAAGAGTCGCTTACAAAATATTATTCTCATGCGTGACGCCTATCTCAAGATATACATGTATACAATAAGCAATAAAACCTTCTATAACCTTTTTCAGTAGTTAATCGCCATGATATGTGACGCCAGAAGTTGTACAGGTGCTACTTTTCCCTGATTTTTCATTATTACGTTAAACTTTGAATTGTGACGTCATACCAAATGACGTAAAAAGTTGTACAGAGGTTCTGTAACAAGTTAAACCGGAAGAATTATTTTGTTCGTGATACTAGGCAAATCGTTATTTTAAAAATTTCTCAGAGAAATACTGAAGCAGGAAAAGTTGTAATTTCTATCAATGAAGGAATAATTCAATTAGTATTAAATGAAAACGCAAAATTCTAATAGCACACTTTAATTTCTTATCACAGATTACATTACGTAACAATGGATTTGTAACACTGAAATTTTGTTAATGAGCTTCGCCGTCCGTTATCATCCGCTTGTGTACTATGAGTTAGAAACGACGATGAACGTTAGCAACCTTATGACGTCATAAGAAAGCTTCAATGCTCTTTACGTCATCTTTGCGTCATTATTTCCTCCCTTAACATTGGGACCGCAATCAATGGCGGCGAAGCATATTTGTTCTCACAATTTATGAATTTGTTATATATACTATAATAGTAAACCTAACGCATGGTAAACTTTCCCCCGGAAGGTTTACTATATAGAAAACCTCCCTCCCGGAAGGGAGGTTTACAATATAGAAAACCTTCCCCCTTCCCCCCGGAAGGGAGATTTACAATATAGAAAACTTTCCCCCTTCCCCTTGGAAGGGAGATTACAATATAGAAAACCTTCTCCCTTCCCCTCAGAAGGGAGATTTACAATATAGAAAACCTTCCCCCTTCCAGCCGGAAGGGAGATTTACAATATAGAAAACCTTCCCCCTTCCTCCGAAATGGAGATTTACAATATAGAAAACCTTCACCCCTTCTCCCTTCCCCTCAGAAGGGAGATTTACAATATAGAAAACCTTCCCCCTTCCAGCCGGAAGGGAGATTTACAATATAGAAAACCTTCCCCCTTCCTCCGAAATGGAGATTTACAATATAGAAAACCTTCACCCTTCCCCCGAAAGGGAGGTTTACAATATAGACCCCCCCCCCCCCCGAAAAGGAGGTTTACAATATAGAAAACCTTCCCCCTTCCCCCCGGAAGGGAGATTTATAATATAGAAAACCTTCCCCCTTCTCCCAGAGGGGAGATTTACAATAATATAGAAAACATTCCCCCTTCCCCTCGGAAGGGAGATTTACATTATAGAAACCTCCCCCCCCCCCCCTCCCGGACGGGAGATTTACAATATAGAAAACCTTCCCCCTTCTCCTCGGAAGGTTTACTCAGTAGTAAACCCTCCCCTCAATCTGGAATCGCGTTCGGATAAGTCAAACTGGAAAAAATATTCATATTACCATCATTTCTATTTCGTTTTACGCTTTAAGTTTTGATATTCATTGTATTCAATAAAAATACATGTCACAAACTTCACTACGTAGCAACGCATTGTGTAGGAACGTTTAAACCTTCTCGTGTAACGCTACCTATTTAATTCAAGAGCGAGTTTGTTTTCGAATGGGAATATTATACGTGTATTTTCTGATTTCCAGTATGTAATCTGTAATTTACAGGTGGAAAATCCTCGTTTTGGTGCATTGATTTGGGGTACGGACGTGGGGCTGGAGTAGCCTTCACTCTACCCATTCATATATTGAGCAAAGTGTTAAAACATGCCCTTTCATATAATGACCATAATAAAAAGCATACCCATTCCGACTATTCATATATTTTGTGATTAGAAAGATACCCACTGATTTATATTTTAAGGGAAAAAGATACCCATTAGTACATTGGGTGGCTTTAAAAGAATACCGCATTCCAGCCGCATGTCTGTGGTTTTGGGGCTCCACTGAACCGCCGCCTAAATACTCGATTTGTCGTATGTAAATTACACATTACATGCTGGAAATTCGAAAATACGTGTATGTTATCTCCTAGATATCATTGAAATCCAGATAAAAGTCAACACATTTATGAGACATGAAATCCACAAAGAAGATGGTGTTGTAATTTGGATCACCAGTCCACTGAACATTCCTACATATATCGTTGAATTGGAGGTCTCACTTAACAACCAAAAGGGTGTAGAAAATGAGCCTCCCCACTGTCAGACGGTAACACAGGGGGCTGTGTAAATCTTTCTGGAAATTGAAAAAGAGATATTAACTTAATGATCAAAATCATGAATCCTAACAAAGCCTTCGGACACCATCACATCTGGACATAACTCACTAATCACGGAGTACGATGGCACCAGATTAACATTTCACAACAGCAGATAACTTTCATTAATCTTCAATACTAGTACATGTTAACCTTATAACTGAAGATGAAGTCGTGGAAATTGCTCCTTAACCAAATCGTCCGATACCTCGTCTTAACCTGTGACTTGAAAATGTAACATCAATCATCAAAAGGAACATTATATTATTGTTACACTAATTTAAAATTTATCATGTTAAAGCGTAATCTAAGATTTAAGATTATTATTATCAATTTTAAACATAATGCATGTTTTAAGCTGAAGTACATTATTATGACAAATAATCCTTACATATATTTATGATTTTCTATCACCATCGATCCACATGACCTTGACCTTTTACACTTGATTTTTCAAATCAATAAGATACATAAGTTTGCCTGATAGATTTTTATGGAAGGTCCGGTGTTATATAGTACTTTTTCCCCCATAGAAGTTTTCCTCCGGAAAAATCGCTATATAGTAGTTTTTCCCCTATGAAGGAAAACTAATATATAGAAGTCTTTCTCCCATAGTAGTTTTCCCCCTTACGTAACGGTTTGGAAATTATACACGTTCGTTCTATATCAGTCAGATAACATATGAAATACAGATGTACTATAGTAATAGCCTGTGGATCAAACCGATGGTGTTATGGTTAATTGGTTTCTATATACTGTTAAGTGTTTTGTTTGCGTGTGTGTGTGTATTTGTTTTTTGTTTTATTCATTTATTTACAAGTCTTTCTTTTTATATATTTACCATAGTATGTTACTTTCTTCTATTATTTCATTGTAGAGATTGTCGTTTACTTGCGTATAGATATCAATCATGACGTCAGGCTGTGACTCAAGATTCGATCCCAGGCAACTTGTCGTAATACATCATAAGTAAAATAGGAATTCATTAATCAAAATGTTCCAATGATAAATGTAAGAATTGAACGTGCAAGAATCCCTTGAACATTCAATTCCTAAAGAAATTAAGACTTGTGCATTATATCACAATATCGCCCATCATTTACAGAGTACATGATGAACATGAAAATAACAGAAAGGAATTCCATCCAGGTGTCTACGACTTGCAATCTACGACAAGGCTTGTCTGGTCACAGATATTGTAAATCATGAACACAAGAATGTGATTTCCTTGTCCCTTACGCAAAGTATGAAAGGTTTCATCTTAAAATATCTATATGCTAAGTTTTAAAGCTCTACACCCTTTTGTGTAGAAGATATAGTCAAGGTAAAAAATTTTGAAAAGTAGGTCACACTATAAGGTCAAGGTCATTAGGTCAAAAGTCATGGTCCCAAATAAAAGATCTTATCTAAAGTTATCTACATGTATGTATGAAGTTCAAAACCCTTCTCCTTTTGGTACAAAAGATACAGCCAATGGTTAGGTTTTTGAAAACGTAGAGCACCAAGGTCAAAGTCACTAGTTAAAAACCTCATGGTCCCAAATAAAAGGTCTCATCGCAAGAAAAAAAATATGTAGAGTTTCAAAGCCTTGTACCTCTTGGTACAAACGATATGGTCAACGTTTTTGTCACTGGGTAAGAGTCACAGACAGATCAAAAACTAGATGCCCCCGAATGGGCATAAAAACGAACTTGTTTTTCTTTTTTCTATTTGTATATATAGAGATTTCTCGGATTAAATAAAGATATCTCGAATGAAATTCTAGTAGGTAAATCTCTGTTCTTAATATATGCTTTTGTATTTGGAAAAGAGATTACAATTGAAGACATTTCTACTTAAGAAAATGAGATATCTCTAAATCAATTGGATATATCTCCGCATAAAAAGTTGAGATATCTCTATTTTAAATAGAAATCTATTTATTGTTAACAAGGTAACAAGCTGGATTTACTTACATGTATGTGTGAAAAGAAAATCCGGAATTTCACATTAGGGGGAAAAACTACTATATAGCCATTTTTCCTGGGAGAAAAACCACTGTATAGCCTTTTTTCCGGGGGGGGGGGGGGGGGGGGGGGGGGGGGGGGGGGGGGGGGGACTACTATATAACACCGGCGATTCTACAAATGATTACTATTAGTAATCAGTCTAAGGCTCTTTCATCTATGATAAAAAGGTTTTACTTTTACTATTTCACTATAGCATTGACCTTTGGCCTCTGTTATTGGAAATCAAGAAGAAAGTTAATCTTCTTGTTATTTGAGAGGGTTTGATTGTTTTACTTATCATTTTAAGAAAAGTGAGCGGGCTTGTTTTACACATACATGTAGTTTGTGTGCTCGGAGTTCATGGTATGTGGAAGAATTCAGTACTTTGGTGATGCGGATAACAAAACCATGTACCTATTACAAGAATGTCATTGGCGGATTTAGATGGGGGAGGGGTTGCAACACCCCCGCCCCCACCTACCTTTTGGTCGAAAATTTTACCAAAAAAGGACATTTTCGACGATTTTTGGGGCTGCATCCCCCTTTCCAGATTTTTTTTGCTACAATGACACTTCTTTATATTCCATCAGAAAATATATCTCCCCTTTCTATCCAAAATCATTAAATTTCTCATTTATATATCATATCCTTTCATTTCACTCATTCTGCATATCGATTTTTAACAACGCTACACGCACACGACCTGTCTACCGTACTGTCTTAAGGTGCGACCTATAGTCTCTCTATAGTATAAACGATAATTCACAGTTTTAAAGAATAGTTTTGACATGTAATATGTATTATAACAGAAATCAGTCAAAAGAGATAAAATCCATTGAGAGATGTGTGCTAATTATAGGTTATTGACTGAATACGACGAAATTTGACCGCCCGTGGTCATATTTCGTCGTATTCAGTCAATAACCTTTTTATTACATATTTAACCGTCCATCTACATTTAATTCTATAAATCGAAGTATTTCCGTTAATAGTACTGTCCGCCATGTTTGTTTGCGTATGGTATGACGTCAAAAATAAGTATGACGTCATATAACTGGAAATAGTCCCCGGGCTGATATGAGGTTTGCGGGCATTTATGGCTCTATATCAGCCCGGAAACTTTCTATATAAACTATTGGTAAAATTTTCAAAATATGTAATAAGGGAAGTTTGTGTCGAGCTTCGTTGCTGGGTTAGAAATGTACCGGGTATCTAGTCTAAGGGATATAACTTGAAAGTCTTTATGATATATCTACAGCACAAATTTCGAAAATCGGTTTACATTCTAGTGCTTTTCCAATACGATATGATATCCCCTCATTTCTCAACCCGACTGTCCATAATGTTCAGTCTGAATTCTGGGAATTGTTTCTTTCCTGCTTCCCTGACCCTTCTTTGTCCCTTATACATGCATTTTATTAGAAGGATATATGTATCCCTATGGTAGAATGTTCATTATATACACTTCCTGGCAGTAGTGTGAAGATTAAAGGGTACATGGTGCCGTCGACGAAGGAATGGATTGTGTAAGCTGTTTGAACAGATTAAGACATGAGTAGAATGTGCCGTGGATGTAGATGATATTTGCGGATGCTAAATGGACCAGGTTCTGACGGGTTGCAAAGATAAGTAGTCCATCGTTGGTTCCATCATCAGCTATCCAAACGTTTTCATCTGCAGTGGTCTTGGTTTATTGGTTTGCCAGGATGATATCAGCATGGATCATTTACGGTAATTGGTCTAACTAAACAGATTACATTGTAAAAACAAAACTTAATGTTTTCTGCATGTTAGCATTCCGGGAATACATTTTTTTTTCAAAATGTGGGCAGACATCCGGGAAGACACCACTACAAGACTCTTCAGCTCAGTGCGCTCAAAAATATGAAACCAATAGACGAATTTCATATTTCACAAAATATAAGGGGCCTAATACCCGAAAACTGTCTTTTGTCGGAATTTTGATTAACAATGCCGTTAATTGACTGATCGACGTATGTCCAACATCGCACCTTCGGCACTCTTTTTCATTACAATGTCACAAATAAATGAGCTATCAAACATTGATTTAATTGTGACGTCAAATGAAAATACATAATGGGCGTGGTTAAAGTTGGATCTGTGCCTAGTTTGAGGGTCACAATAGAAAAATGCGAAGTTGAATGGCAAAGCATCACACCTGTATGTTGGTCATTTCTTGAGAACAAAATTTAATATAAAGAGAGTACATTACCGTAAACCTCGACTTCGCACAGCTCTAGTATGGCTGTCGTACTGTAACCGCTTGGTATTGGGGATGTTGTTCTATTATTATAGATGGTTACGAAAGATCCGGAAACAGGGGGAGATAATTCGAGTGTTTGTATGCTGGATGGTAATCCAGGTCCCTTGTCGTGGATTAGTGGCAAATATGGCTCATTGAAGAAACTACCATTTTCTATGACATCATAAGTGATATACAGAGAAAATCCAGCAAATCTGTCCGTATCTTGAAAATTGAAGAAAATTTTAATATTTAAATAAATCGATGATTCACAAACTTTGAATTAGTACAGCGTTGTCATTCAGCAGTATGTATACATTTTTATTTAACAATATTTCTATGGTTTCCCCACACGTCGTCTGTTTTGGTCACTAGAAAATTGATAATTATAGAACGCCATAGCTGTCTTAAGAGTACATTACTAACAATAAATAATCATTTCACAATAACATTACGTCAAAGCAGTATGCCATTAAGTAGCTTTTTATACTATATGAAGTCAAACAAAATGTGACGTGAAATCGAAATAGTGCATCCCCTGCCTACTACCGGTTTATAAATTTTCAAAACATTACGTTATGAAGTCACAAAAGCATGTTATGGAGTCAAAATATTATGTTATTAAGTCGAAGCATTATGTTATGAAGTCAGGGCCGTCTCTGTGTATTTTGGGACTGGGACCAGGGCCTTTGCAATTGGGAAAAATAGCGTCGTTTAGGACCAAATTGGGAAAAAAATCAATAAAATGAGAAAAGCAGTATTATCAATGGCATTTGTTTATTTCAAGTACATCTACTTTTACTAATTGATATGCCTGTCCTTCATTTGTTTGAATTTATTTATGGCTGCATCCAGTTGACTTTGAGTTATTTGATTGTTGGCCATGATCACTATCAGTCCTTTGATTTCTGTGTCCTTGTGTTGCTTTATGCGATTTTATAAGACACAACGTTCTCATTAAACATAAAACCATTACTCGTTTTCTTTTTTTTTTTTTCTTTTTTTTTTTTTTTTTTTTTTTAATATGTTACATTCAATAATATTAATTAATTTCGACTGCCATGTCCGTGTTCAAATGTGCATCGAAAAGACTTGTCACGAATACGACCATTCGAAATAACCTCGCACCTGTCGATTAAAGGATCCACAAAACGCTTCAATACTACTCTTCAAAACACTGCATTTACAAGCGCTATTTGTACATTGATGGTGTTTACATTTTGTGTCGGACGCGCTGATGTTACGGTTTAAAATACAGTGCGATTGAAAAAGTTTCGGTCAATAAATTTGACTACGTACAGTTGGGAATTTTAAAGGAACAAGGTGGGAAAAAAGATACTATTTGGCGTTGGGAATGGGGCCGAATATCGGCCCCAAATAAGCCCTAGCAACGGCCCTGTTATGAAGTCACACAATACGTTCTAATGAAGTCATCAAAATACGTTATGAAGTAAACACATTACGTTATGAAGTCACAAAAGCATATTATGGAGTCAAAATATTATGTTATGAAGTCATCAAAGTACATTATGAAGGGAAAACATTACGTTATGAAGTCACAAAAGCATGTTATGGAGTCAAAATATTATGTTATGAAGTCAAAACATTACGTTGTGAAATCACAAAAATACATTATGGAGTTAAAATGATGTTATGAAGTCAAAGCATTATGTTATGAAGTCACACAATACGTTATAGAGTCAAAATAATATGTTATGAAGTCAATAAAGTATGTTATGAAGGGAAAAACATTACATAACGAAGTCACAAAATTACGCTATGCAGTCAAAATAAAGGGGGGCGAAGTCAGGCGAGGGGTATTTGGACTTCAATTGACCGTTCTCAGTCTGTACCGCAGCTGCCGTGTGAACGAAGCTTTTTGTGATGTTATTCATGTCTTGTCCATATCTTGATATTCTTGTTGTACATGTGGTGGACTTTGTCATACAGCTGAGTCAACTGGTGTAGCCCAGTGGATGAGGTGCTCAGCTCGTGACCAGGAGGTCCGGGTTCGACTCCCGCCATGAGTGCACGGTGTTCTGTCTTTCGGACACGTAAGACAGTGAAAACCGAGGTCGCGTGTCGCGGTAGGCGTGGCACGTACAAGATCCCTCACTGCTTCGGAAGGGTCCGTTGCAAATGTATAAATTTCTTTGCAATGCATCACACAGATACCCTCACCATATACGTGAAATAACCATGGAGTGACGTTAAACAATGATCATTAAATTCATTGTTCATGTAATTGATATTTTTCAGGATATACAACAGAAAATTATCAGGTCACAAATCTCTTGAAGTAAAGTTTACTTCGTAAGGATCTTGCAGAACTAAAATTTGCTGTATTTAAAACATGGTTGTGTTCGTTCACATGATTCTATGTAAATAAACAAACAACTGAAATTTATCCTTTTGTTTCAATTTCATTAGCTCTACTGGCCTGAGATTATGCGATACCATTAGTCGTCCGTTCGTAAACGATTTGTTGTTATCGCTACTTCTCTGAAATCTGATTATGAACTAGAATTATTCTCTATATGATCTAGTGCATGTGTAATTTTGAACCTGTACCCAGCCCTCGGGAGTTGCAAATAGGCGTGGTATTGAAACTTTGTTACGGTTTCTCTTCCATTGATTAATTATTGTTTACCTCACTCCACGATTATTTCACGTATTTGGTGACGGCAAATTATGCCTGATGCATTGCATAAAATTGCATCACTAAACTCCGCCTATCCGTTTTATGAAAATTTATAAACCGGTAGTAGACAGGGGATGCGGGGCTGCAATCCCTTTGATCGGAAAAAAATTAGCCAATAAAGGTCATTTTGGCTAGGTTCAGGGTTTCAACCCCAACCTCATCTTTTCCTGACTGAAAAGCATTCGTGACAGGTCGCAACCCCTTTTTCAAACATTTCTGTATTCGCCTAGTATAGATGCTTCGTTTCTCTTTACTAAAAGTAATGATGGTGGGTTTTGCCAGAGACCTGTATTATAGGTCTCTGGATTTTGTGATATAGCTGAATCAGATTTATTACAAGATCACCTCTGACAAAGTTGTATGTCAAAATCATTTAATTTTACATGTAACATATATTTTGACTGATTTAAAAAATTGTGGTTAAATCTCATCCACAGTTTTTTTTTTTTCTCTGACGATGTAATTTCCGGCGTTTTCTTATCTGTGACTTCAACATTCACGCCACCGCGGCAGAAATTTAGAGATGTTCAGAAATAGTGCAATTTCTAGGAATATAAAACATGTATGAAAGGTATTGAATGATTAGCAACAAATCTAATTTGTTTTTCGTTAGATGAAGTTATACACAAAACAAGAGGCCCAAGTGGACCTATATCGCTCACCTGAGTACCTAGATTATCAGTCATGCAGAAAGGAAGAAGTTACTTATTTTTGCATTACTGTGACTAAGTCAACACAGATGTTGAAAGTATGTCAAATTTTATTTCAGACCAGAATAAAAACAACAACATTTTTTGCACATCCATTCAGGTGATTTTGATATTAAGGTTCACTGAAACACCATATGAAAAATTACCTGAATTTTAACTAAACATCAGAAGTAAATTATTTTTGTATATAAGCTTCCTTAACATACATTTAGTTGATTTATGAAGAAGAAATTGAATTTCACCCTCTGAATTTTGAAAAAGAACGGGCTTTCCATACAAACCACCCTATATTGATTCTTACATTCCTAATCATCAATTAATTTACAAGACAATTCATATTAAAAGAGAAAAGTAGACTTTATCTTGAAACAAAATTCATTTTTAATTCAAAGATATGTATATCATTCATAAAAAATAAGATATATATCACAGATGTTACTGATTTGGAAAATATGACTGATGATATATGGACTAGGGGCATAATATGGGATTCAAAATAACACTTGGGGGGTATGAAAAAAGAAATTTTGTGCATTTTTGAAACATGAAAAGTTAATGAATTTTATATCATTTTTTAATACTTATGTCTTTTTCTAACTTTAAATTTTTGTTATTTAAAGTGAGCACATGACTATTAACTTTAAATTTTTGTTATTTAAAGTGAGCACATGACTATTAATAGTCATGTGCTCACTTTAAATAACAAAAATTTAAAGTTAGAAAAAGACACTTATTATTATCTTTATCACATATAAAAAAGAGAAAGGTACACCGTTAGATTACAAAGTTATTACAAAATATCATTGACTACCCCTAATCTTCTTCTCCTTGTAAATACAACAAATTAAGATTTGTAAAACATAGATTATGTAAAGATGCACAGTATTACAGATTATACTGTCTGCACATTGTTGTAAGAAGCAATTTTACACTAAATGAAGCAATTTCAATACATATTTCATTATGAAAATAACAATTCAAAGGATTCTGATGTCTCAAGTTTTCATTTAATGTTGACATCAAGATTTACTTGACTAGCTGAATATAAAAATAAAAAATATCTGTATGCATGTTGCTGGTTTCTTCTCTACTAATGATATATCTAAACTAAAAGTACTTAATATGTATGGCCAAGACCACTACAAAATTTTGATACAACCATCCAACACCCCCTTCCCCCCATTTTTCCTCAACTACCACCACCACAATGTATACATAAAGTTTGCACTGGGCATATTTTACCATTTGATATGTATGAAGATTTCACTTACAGACTTTGTTTTGTTTTTGTTTGTTTAAATTTGATAAAGACAAAATGACTGAAAATTTGTTGACACTACTATCACTGAATGTTTCTTGTTACTTAATTTCATTACAGTCTTTACTAAAATAATTTACTATGATAGAGAAAACATTCCGTACCCATCCACCAATAAGGTATTTGAACCCACCGCTTTCACTTGCTCAGATGATCCATAACAAACAATTTAATTCCACCGCGCCGTCAAACTTATATGCTACTTTCTGTTTATTGTAAAATGCATTTTCTATTTTCTTTTTATTGTTTACGTCGGGAAAATCCGGAATCTGAAACGGGTCGGAACGGGTCGCAGTTATAGATCTATGTAGGATCTACAGATACAGCTATATTTTTATTATTTGGATAACTCTTTTTCATATAATTATGTCTATTTAACGGACTTTTTTTTGCAAATCTCCCTTTTAATCTGTGAATTAGTTTATTTTCTGTTTTCAGTCTAAGTCCATATCATGTTTGAAAATGAAACGTTTATGTGATATGCCAGGGCTTTTTCTCACTATTTTGGGAACATGGCCCATGGCACTGGGAATTTCGCGGCGTTTTTGCTCCAAAGTGGGAATTTTTTTAAATAAAATATGATGAGATATTATATATGTACTGTTGTTAGAATATAAAAGAAAGATATTAATTAGTACTTTCAAACTTCTTGTTTACTTGTGCTTCTACATAGAAAACAAAACAAAAAGTTCTCTCAGCCTCCCCCATCCACCCAATTTTCCTTCATAAATAAATTCCTGGATCTGCTACGTGTTGGAAGTGTGATTGACATTTGAATAATTCAAATTCAAAATCTTAGAAGAAATTGCTGGAAGCATTAATGGGAAATATAAAGTATATCTGTCCCTTTGGGTTACTAGTTACTTTAGTATTTTGACTGCGTTATATGACACTCTTTGTAAATAAATTGCTAACCCAAATGATTGTCTCAGTTCAAAATACATAAATAATAGTAATAAATTATAATGGTTAATATTCATTCACATTTATTGACTTACAGATAGTAAATATTCTACTGATTCTAGAAATACTAAAAAAGTCATGTTTAATAATCACTAAATCAGTTATGTTGTTCAGTTCTTTGATGTAAAAAACCGACACGTCTGATAGTGTGACTACACTTCGTGAGTTTTTGTTCCTCTTGTTGCAACTACTTATGATGATATTGTTGTATCAAGTGATAAAAGATATTCTTAAATATCATTTTCGTCGGAATTACTAAACAATGTTCAAAATTATCAGAGGAAATGCGGAGAGTAGATCCTAAATATTTGGTGTCAACTTGAGAAAATTTAATTTAGTTAAATGATATTAAGTAAAACATGTAAAATGGGTAGTTTTTGTTTGTATGGGTGAAGCTTCTAAGCGATCGTGACCGGCTATGTAAACCAATTCAGTATTATGATATTCAGAGACGACATTACAATCCTAGAATAGGCCTAATTGCTTTTAAGGGACAAACAACCTTTAATTTTCTTTAATATCTCACTGAAAAGAGATGTGAATTTGACATGCAAAATTACTATTTCGACATTCAGACAACCGTGTCAAACTCTGTTCGTGTGCGAATGTAATCTAAATCTAAGAAGGTAACATTAATTAAAATACCCCAATTAACACCCGAAAAGTAGCAGGCAGTACAGTACGCTGGTTACGGATGATATTTAAATTTAGCGGAAAGTGTTACCAAATTCTAGAGAGGGAATGTCCGAAGCGATATTCGTAATATACTGGCCCCGTAAATAACGATCTTTTTGAGGGTTTCATATTACATGGATGAAGATCGATCTTCTTTAGTCTCATAAAATGATAAATTAATAACTTAGGAAAAATAAGGACATGGCGCTCATAAAAAGGGCATGGCGCCGCATAAAAAGGGCATGGCGCGGCGCTATGCTAGTTTGCTTTTGATGAAACGCTAACTGATAGTATCCGCGCCGATTTACGCCGCCGTCATGGTTCCTCATTTACAATCTAGTACATGATATTTCGCTACGTCAATTACAAGTTCGTAGTCTTTTATGCGCTTCTTAAAACGACACAAGAGATTGTTTATGATTGTTTCTATCAATTGTGCGCTTGGAAGTTACGATTGGACACTTTTCTTGCTTGCAAATACCTATATTTTAAGACAAATTTACAATTTTTTTTTCTGTGCTCATGATTGGGAATTTCTTGCCCAAAATTGGGAAAAAAGATACGATTTGCGATTGGGAATATAGCCGAATATCGGCCATAAAATGAGCAGAAAAAAGCCCCGGATCTGTAAAGAAAAGAAAACTCTATTTGGGTATAAGAAGAGTTATCTTTTATTGGTGTTTCAATGAACCTTAAGCATTTCCTTTGTCTCTGCAAGATGTGATTCAGCGTAACAAGTTAGTCATTTTCTTTAGGTGGGGCCTTTTGTTGACTGATTTCAAGTCTGGGTCATGAACAACAATTGTTTTAAATATTGTCCAGATCAAACTTAAAATGGCCTAATTTCATATGTTGAGCATTGAGAAACATCTAAAAACATATTTAGATGTGTAAAGAAATGAAAAAAAAAAATTTAACCACAGCTGGATTTGAACCACTACTCTTCATATTTTAATTACAAAGTGGTACCTGTATCATTGTGAGACCTATTTCTCTAGACATGGTGGCACCATCCGTTGACCAATTTGGATGAAATGTACAAAATTGATAGAGGACCTATAGTACTTCATGTATTCCATGTTTCATTAAAATCTTTCATGTGGTATAGCAGCAGAACTTAAAAATGTGAAAAATTGTCCCTATACACGCTCATTTGGAAGTCTTAAAACTTCATAGAAAATTCAAAAATTGAGATATTGACAAAAGTCTCTCAAAATAACATTCCTTACCATGATTATGATTAAGATTAAGAAATCATCATTATCAATTATCTAGGAAATATGACACTTTTCTGCAATGAAATCACCAAGAACAAAAAAATGTCGAAAACATTTCTAAAATTTTATTTTGGAACCAAAATGACAAGACTTCTTCACTCATCCCTCTAGATCATTTCTATGCCTTCTGTTTGTCTCTGTATACAACCAGTATGAAAAAGAAGGTTGTCAAAAGAGGGTACTCTTTTGTGACCTACTTTGTGACTGTGGTGGCACCACCTGTAAAGAGTTCTGGACGAAAACGACAAAATTTGAAGGGGATCATAAGTGATTTATTTCTATCATGATTTATTAAAATCCTTCAAACAGTTTTGCAGAAAAAGTTGAAAATGTGAAAAATGGCCAACCCCCCCCCCCCACTTTGGGGGGTGGGGGGGGGGGAGTCTTAAAAAGTTCATAAAAAATCTAAAGATTGAGATATTGACAAAATTCTTTCACAATAATATTTCTTACCATAATTCTGATCAAAATAGCCCATAAGAAATCATCGTTATCAATTAACTGAAAAAAATGTCACTTTTCTGCATTGAAATTACCAAGTCCAAAAAAATGTCAAAAAAATATCAAAAATCTGATTTCAGAACAGAACCAAAAATAACAACACTTCTTTACACATCCCTCAAGATCAATCCTATGCATTCGGTTTGTTTCTGTATGCCCCCTGTCTTTAGAAGAAGTTTTTTAAAGGAGGTACCATATATGACCTACTTTTCCCTGTGGTGGCGCCACCTGTTGACGGATTTGGACGAAAAACAACAACACTTGTAGGGGACCATGAGTACTTCATGCATACCAAGTTTCATCAAATTCTGTTCAGCTGTTCTGAAGAAGTCGAAAATGTGAAAAGTTAACGACGGACGGACGGACGACAGACTATGATTGATCACAATAGCTCACTTGCGCCTTCGGCGCAGGTGAGCTAAAAAGATCGGAAAACTTATGCATCATGCACTACACGCAATGAAGCAGTTTTCCGTCTTTTTTTTCGTGGTATACCTCCATCCAACTAAACAAAGAAAGTAGATTGATTCCTGTAATCCACCACATGTACAACAAGAATATCAAGATTTGGACAAGATAAAATAAAAAATAACATCACAAAAAGCTTCGTTTACACGACAGCTGTGGTACCGACCGAGAACGGTCAACTGAAGTCCCCATACCCTCGCCTGAACGTCGCCCCCTTTTTTAAACTCTAAAACCTCATCCGCCCCCTGTATGAAAGCTTAACTTAACATTTGGCTTCATGACTTACTGTTTTGTCTTAATGACTTACTATTGCACTTCATAATGTGTTGTTATGATTGATTGATTATTGTTTTACGTCACTCCACGATTATTTCACGTATATGGTGACGGCATCTGCCTGATGCATTGCATACAAATTTAGATCTTTGCAACGGACCCACCCGAAGCAGTGAGGGATCTTTTACGTGCCACGCCCCCAGCGACACGGGACCTCGGTTTTTACTATCTCATCCGAAAGACAGAACACCGGTGCACATGTCCAGGGCGGGAGTCGAACCCGGGTCCTCTCGATCACGAGCCGAGCACCTTATCCACTAGGCCATACCGGTGTAGCGTGAAATCCACCAGCCCGTGTAATCTGCCAGTCAAACCGGAAGTCTGGTAAATTTCACGCGGGGGTCGTGAAATCTGCCGGCTTATGTGTTGTTATGACTTCATAACATGCTTTATTGCTTTATGAAATATCTTAATGACTTTATAATGTAATGTTTTGACTTCATAAAATTCTATTTTGACTGCATAGTGTTCTTTGTGCCTTCCTAACGTAATGTTTGACCTCAAAAGGTACTTTAATGATTTCATAACATTTTATTTTGATTAGATAACATATTTTTGTGACTTCATAACGTAATGTTTTCACTTAATAACATACTATTTTGACTGCATAGCGCAATTTTATTTACAAGATCAGCTCTGACTCAGCTGTATGACAAAATCCACCACATGTACAACAAGAATAACAAGATATGGACAAGACATATACATCACAAAACGCTTCGGTCACACGACAGCTGCGGTACCGACTGAGAATGGTCACTTGAAGTACCCATACCCCTCGCCTGACTTCGGCCCCCCCCCCCTCCCCCTTTTTTAACTCAAAAACTTCATAGCAGCAACACACTTTCCTAAACTACAAGTTTCATGGGCCATAACTCCTATAGATATCGCCAGTAGTGTAGTATTGTCTTTTGATATATTGACCTTCAAATCTATAAGCATCCTTTCCTTTTAATAGCATATTAAATTACCTCTGTTTAAAAGAACTTGAGCTGTAACTAAAATACGTGAAATATGATCAAATTCTGATGAGCATTTTTATGACAATATGTGAGAATAACCTGGAAACCAATAATTTCAGCCTTTTCTATTAGCTGTGACCTTGACCTTTGACTTTATGATCCTCAATTTATTAGGGTTCTTCCCCTCTGGATTAGTAAACACATATACCCAAATTTGGTTTGAATACGATAAAATTAAACGTTCCTGAGTAATCGTACAAAAACCATTAAAAACAGACTATTTTCATCAGCTGTGACCTTTGACCTTTTTACCCAAAATCAAAAGGGTTCTTCCTCTCTTGATAAGTAAGTATATATCCAAATTTGATCTGAACACACTGAAAGGTACTAGTAATCATCCAAAAACCAACAAAAACAGACTATTTACATCAGCTGTGCCCTTTGACCTATTGACCCAAAAGCAATAGGGTCCTTCCTTTTTTCATAAGAAAGTATATATCCAAATTTGGTTTGAATATGATGAAAGGTACTTGAGTTATCACCCAAAAACCAATATTTACAGCCCATTTTCATCAGCTGTGACCTTGACTTTTGGACCCCAAAATCAATAGGGTTCTTCAATCTCTTGATAAGTAAGTATGCATCCAAATTCAGTTTGAATATGATGAACAGTTCTTGAGTTGTCATCCGACAGCCAATACCCCCACCCCCACCCCCACCCCCACCCCAGTAAATACAGTCTATTATCAGCAGTTGTGACCTGGACCTTTGACATTTTGACCCCAAGATCAATAGAGTTCTTCCTTTCCTAATAAGTAAATATATATCCAATTCAGTTTGAATATGTTGAAAGGTACTTGAGTTATCATCCGCAAACTAATAATTACAGTCTATTTTCATCAGTTGTGACCTTGACCTTTGACTTCTGGACCCCAAAATCAATAGGGTTCTTCCTTTCTTGATAACTAAGCATATCTCCGAATTCGGTTGGAATATGTTGAAAGGTACTCGAGTTATCCGGAAACCAAATAGTGACGAAAGGACAGAAGGTCGGAAGGACGGACAAAGCGAACACTTAATGCCCCCTTCCATGCCTGGCGGGGGCATAATAAATATTACTTCTGGGAGCTAATTAATTTGTACATATTTTCAATAGTTAGGTATGTAAGTTTTTGCCGTGTAATAAATGTAAAAATAAATAAATTCTAAACAAGTTTTCCATGGTGACTTCTGTCACATAACTGAGCCAGTAACTCCTCTTTTTTCTTCCATATAACTATACATGTACTTACAGCCTTCCCTGTAGACTATGTAGACTGTGTGTATGGTGCTATTGGTATCTAGATTGACCCACCACCAAGCAGTCTCCATATACGCATATGAGTGGGAACAGTGACCATTTCCATAGTCTGTATCATTATTTCCGTCTACTGCATTAGCTGAGCCACTCCCATCAACACCATCTTGTCTAGAGGACATTGCTGTGGGCCGATGTAAGGCCAGATTCTCTGGAAAGCAGAAATTAATGATTACATATTCTATACATCTTACAAATAGAAATCATACCCACAGGAATCAGGTTCTATTTAGAAGGGCTTCCGATATTTTATGACAAAGACGAAGTACCCAAAATGTTACGATTACAAAATAATTTCAAAATATTTTCAACAAGCCTCTTTATTCAGTGCAGAAGTTTCTGTCAAAATACAGAATTGAGTACTGAAAGAATATACATTAAATGCTATATATCTTTTTCTTCACTATAATACCTTATTGACTGCTGTCCTCATTCTAAGCTGATTGATGGTGTAATTATTAAATTTTGACATACACATGTATATAAGCAGTTTTATTTTGGCATGCCCATGCAACTTGTTATAAATAGACCTATATTATTATGGCATTGCATGCTAAAATTTCTGATTACAGATAGTAAGGAAAATGATGTCTATATAAAATCGGCAAATATATGTAAACATCTCCGTAACAGATTCTGCCACGAGGATCATATTAATTGTATCTAAGGGGAAAAATCAAACTTGTCACGGTGATAAGAAAATGTTTTGATGCACGTCTAACGTTAAAGATATCCCGGCACCGCCACCACACTCGAAATTAAAACATCTTTATGTAACTGTTTTAGCCCAATATTTTTTTAGTTTCACCTGAGACGAAAACTTAAATGAACTTTTGTGATCACCCGTCGTCCGGCGTCTGTCGGTCCGTCAGTCCGTCGGGCGTTTTCTTCTTCATTCGATTTCTCAGATGTGCTGGAGGGATTTTGATCAAACTTGGTGGGATAAAGTACTCAAGGTCCCCTACAAAGGCTTCGCCTCGGTTGACAATGTTTACTCGGGCTGTCAAAATGGCATTTCAACCCGTAAAAAATGTAATATTTATAGAAAGTCCCCCACATTTTGTTGTTTTTAAGGACAGTTCCGCCAAGGGATGTACTCAGGATGGGGCATTAATCGCCCTGTAGGAGCGTAGGGTACCCTACTTTGACAAACTTCTTCAATCCGGTTGCATAAATAATCAAAGTGAATGCGTAAGTTTGTTTTGGAATGGCGTTTTAAAAAGAGTTGTTTTGTCTTCATTCCGTAATCACGTCTTGAGATATATATATCAAACTGTAATGTTCTCGCACATTTTCATGTGTATATTTGATTTTCTTAAGGTATGAGTATTGAATGGTGATGTGATGTTGTTTTTGGACCAATCAGAAATTTTTCTGTAAAAGGATATTTTCGTTTGAAAACATTCAAATACGTCCGAAGTAGTGTCTTGTGAGCAATATAAACCCATTTGGGCTTCTTCTTTTCTTTCTCCAAAAAGTGTAAGGCCAGGATGGACAGGTACGGAGGGATGGGGAAAGATGGGACCGGAAAGGAGAGGTAGGAGAGACACATGAAGGTTACAAATCAGAGGGAAACAAGGATCAATCGGGTTATCCCGCACATTTACATCGTACACTTGAAAATAAGATGCGATACGGAAATACACCGTTCCACTTTCGTCAAAAGTCAAGCACTTTAGCGCAAAATCTGACTATGATGACGTCATGCAAGGTTGGACAAGTCCGACATTTGATTATGACGTCATAAGTATAACAATCAAAAATCCGCTAAACATCGCTTTCTATGCTGAAAAGTGGAACGGTGTATGGGGAGGTGATCGGATTGAGGTAAGTAAAGTGTCGGAAGCTCGGAGGAGTTGGACTCTACGTAGTGTCATTCCCAATAATATAGTGTAATCGAGAATCGATCGATTATTAAATTACAGCAAGCATTAATCATATTTCCAACCCATGTAAAACTTACAGTAAATAAAACAAAAATCCGGAAAAATACGTGTCTGATGAATCAAGAAAGTACCAGGATCTGTCTGTTGGATGAATCATTGAATAAAATGTGGTTTCTAAACATTTTAGGCACTTTAGTCACAGGAAATACGAAATAAACTACCGTAGGTTGAAGGAATCGAAAGTCATGAAAGAGCAAGGGCCTTAGTTATGTTTATGGGACCGGAGTTATATAAGGTAAAATATTGTATATATCAAAGAAATTTTACTGTACCTAATTTGTTAGCAATATATTTAGGTGTTTTGCCTATGTCGATGTGAAAGAGGTTGGGATTAGAATAGATAGGGACAATTTCAGGTAAAACGGAGTAACGATAGACGAATTTTGGTTTGTTTACGTCTAAGTACGTGCGAGAATAAGTCATGTACCTAAGAAGCACCGACTGGTTTTCTCGACGTCACAATGCATTTTGACGTCAAAACGTCGACGTTTTTCGTGATGTAAAAGCGCGTGACCATGTTCTAAGACATCCTTTCTAACATCGTTTCGAGAATGGATGCAGTACAAATATTTGGCTCCGTGAAAGAAAACGTTTCCAAGATTAGGTGGTTGTATGGAGCAAGGGGCTTGTACTGCAATGACTGCAGACTGTAATCACTCGTAACTCGAGCAGAGGAACCTTGGTCCTTAGGCGCCTGCAAATTTCTTTGAAAAGTAGTCAGTTCTCTGAATGTAACAAAAATAAAATCTGGAGCCAGTTGACTGTTGTTCGAAATTTTAAACACTGGTTAAGCTAACCAATGGTTAATTTCATCTGACTATATCTTTGAAATGAGAAGTCTTTAAGTCATAGTCTATGTACTGATTTGCAGCATATGAAACAAGCTTTGTAAAGCAATTTAGATTTTTATACAGAAATCTTATAAATAAAAGTAATTATCTCTCAAACATTAATCACTGGTTAGCTTAACCAGCGATTAAAGTTTCGAACAACTGGCCCCAGAGCCTACAAAACACACATCTCAACACACATTTTACAAAAAGTCCGGTCCAAAAATCTTTATTTTTAGCCTATATAACCCCGATCCCCTAAACTTAACTAAGGCCAAAGCAAGTAATAATGCGAGTTTCCATTGTAAAATTTAATAAATTAAAAGTGAATTTGTACAAATCTGTTAGGAAAAAAGAAGCAGTCCATCATTTTCCGTATAATGAGATTATTTCACAAACGCTTAGATGATCCAGATTCGTGATTTGTTATGAGATATACTCCTCGGGGTTTTACCTTTTTAATTTTTTGTTTTACCATGATTATTATCTTGAATGAGAAAATAATGAAATATATATAATCTATATGTATACTTCTTTTTTGAATTCAAATGTGGATTTCAAAATATTTATAACAATATATGTGAAAAAAAAATCCTGAAAAATTGCTTTATGGCCTAGGATAAAACCAAAGTCATGCCCCCTTTTGCATTCGGAATCTCTCCCTGCTGCAATATGTAATTTATACAAAACGAATTACGTACTGTGAAATAGTCCCATTGTCATGGTAATCGAATAATAATTATTTGACCAAACGAAATTCAAAATCTCTCCCCCTCATTTTTGAAATGCTTCATACGATACGGTATCAGCCTGTAAGGTTAATACAGCCAACTGATCTGATAGAGTCCGACTGGGTGCCTAAACATGTAGAAATACAAACACGTCAAAATACAATGTCCGATTTATTTTAGGTAGACAGTATGCATTCGTTTAAATTAATAAATACAAAAGATCATTGAATTTTAAAATAATTAATCGATTTTTAACTGCAAAAACAAAACAATACTTTACACGACACAAAAGACGAGTCATGAGCAAACATGCTTTCACTTTATGCTTACCAAGTGAGATAACAACAGAAGCAGATATGATCCATGACCATGTTAACAATAATCTCAAACTCCCTTTTTTCATGATAATTTCATGGCTCAGCTCCTGATAATGATATGATAATATCCCTTTCTTGTGTATACTGATTACATGGCTACTGGGTCAGGGCAGTGCTGGGTAAATATTGAGATACTCATAAATGTAGTCATACTTTTAGACCTTTTCCATATATATCTGCCAGAAGAATTTTTTTCCTGACGTCATAAACAGATCATACGTCATTACCGGATGGCTGTCGGATCTCGGATGACGTCATCATTTTTATGTATAGACAACTTTTTTTTCGACATGACGTCATTAATACTGAATGACGCCATTGTCGATCACGTGACCCATCCGCCATTACAACCGTGATTGCGCGCCTAACAAAAACCCGTGAACAGGTCACAAAACGTAAATGTATGCTCGTGGCGGCGGCGAGTCTTGCGCTGTTGTCGGCTGCACCAATAACAGAAAGAAGATTTATGCATGGAAGAAAACTTTATGTGAGTTACATGGCATTCTTCAAGAAGAATGTCCCTGTTGTATACCCTACAGTTTGCATAAAATTAAAAATTAAAATGCCTTCTGATGAGGAGATGAGACTTGCATGGGTGCGGGCGTTGAACAGAAAGGATCTGCCCAAAAATGTTCTTGTGTGTTCAGTCCACTTTATCGACGGACGCCCTACATCACAAAACCCAACACCAACAGTAAATCTAGGTAACTCATGAATGCGGATCTATACTGTACAGTACATTTATGTAATCAATTTCAGAAAACCAGTTCTAAAAATAGCTAAGGGAAATACCAACAACATGCAATTTGCATTTTTTTGCAAGCAATTAAAACATCAGTGCAGTGTCGGTCGTCGAAATAGTTGTAGTATATAGTAATACTAGTAAATATTGTTATCATAGTTATGTTTGTAATGAAATTTAATAGTACAATTTTAAGATGCATATCCTTGCTACAACAGTGATATGGCAGCCTCTGATCCTGTAGAACGCTTTTCAGTAATACTATTACTAATGCATCGGACTGAGTAAGAAGACAAAACATAGTCACAATGTACGAGTTTGGCAACGTTCTTTGGCCATATTTTCATAGCTTTTATTTCATCATCATCATGCCCTCGTAGTGCACATATCAGAAATCAATAACATTGGCATATTCGTCAGTCTGTCGGTCCGTCTTTCTGTCTACATTTTGGTTAAAGTTTCATATTCAAGCAAAATCTCAGCAACTTAGAAGAGTATTAACAGTTAGCAGTTTCTTGTTTTAAAATATGCCTGGATCCACCTCTGAATAATAATTCGAAGATGTTCCATATTGTACATTTCTGCACTTAAATTATTGCATTATCATTTTTTTAATAAATTAATGTTAAAATTTGCTTTCCAGGTTATGATGCACCAATTAAAATTGGGCGTAGACCACTCTCAAGGAAGACCAGAATGTATGTGTAGCTTCATTTTTTTTTAATAATAAAGAAATACAAACATAATAATTGCCTAATGATTCAGTAATGAAATTTACATGTATTTACATTGAGTGTCAATGTTTCAAACTTTCTTAGTTTCTTTTTTAAATTTCATAAACAAAAGGGCATTTGGTCTGTAATCCTAGATATTCCAACTTTACAACTATTTTTTGTATCTCCTGTGAAGCATAGTGGTATATAGGGATCACTTTGTCTAGAGTCTGTCTGTTTGTCCTGCAGTCACACTTCAGATGGTAGTCACACTTTTACATCTAAGCTTCCCTGGGGAAACTCGTGGGTTTTTTTAACATTTTCTACAATGTACATGCATGTAGTGATGAAATATTTGGATAATTGAATTCTATATATCTCTCAATAGTGTAACACCCTCTTGCGAGCATTATGTGTATTTCATGCATTTTTTCTTTTCAGGGAAGTAGATCCTTGTGTGTTTGAAGAATCACACAATGACATTGCCAACACAACCAACATAGAAGAAATGCAACAAGCTGGCCTGCAGCAAGAACAGAAATCAAACACACACCCTGTTTCTATTGATTCTGCTTCTCAGACAGATATGCAGACACTTTCCACTAATTCCGTTGCCACTCAGTGGATAGATGCTAGCCTTCAAGACCATGACTATTCTGTATGTCAACTATCTGCTCCAAGAAACAAATCAACCCAGACAAATACAAAGTGCTTTGAAGAAAAGGGGGTCAACTGCAATACAACTCGTGTTGTTATGTCATTTAATGATATCAATTCGGACGGAAAATCCCACCTCTACACTGGTCTAACTTTAACTGCTTTTAGAACCCTCGTGCAAGTGATGGAAAAAATTGATTTGCCATTTAAATTTGTGATGCCTGTACCTGACCAAATGTTACTGACATTGATGAAACTAAGATTGTATTTACTATTTGCTGATATTGGTCACAGATTTGGAATATCAGAAAGTCATGCTTCCAATATATTTAATGGTTGGCTGCCTATACTCGCTACAACATTGAAAGATTTGGTGCACTGGCTTCCGCGAGAAACACTGAGGGCAACAATGCCGCAAAGCTTTCAGGAGAAATATCCAAAAACGATTGTTATAATTGATTGTGCTGAAACGTTTATGCAACGCCCAACAAATCTGAAGACAAGAGGTGAAACTTACAGTCATTACAAATCACACAACACAGTCAAATATCTTGTTGGAATATCTCCACATGGACAGATTATGTTCATTTCAAAAGGTTTTGGTGGCCGAGCTAGTGACAGATTTATAGTCGAAAATTCAGGATTTTTTAATTACTTGCTGCCTGGTGATGAGGTTATGGCAGACTGGGGGTTTACTATTGGAGATCTTTTGTTTCCATTGAGAGTTAAATTGAACATTCCATCATTCACAAAAGGAAAAGATCAGTTATCTGAAAATGATGTCACAGAAACTAGGAGAATTGCTCATGTTCGCATACATGTAGAACGTGCGATTAGGCGACTTAAGGTCTTTAAGATATTAAGTGATGTAGTGCCAGTTGCAGCTGTGAAAAATCTAGATGATATTTTAATAGTCTGTTCCGCATTGGTAAATTTAGGACCTGAATTGATCAAAGATTCTGAGAACAATGCAGTCATAGATGATTTAGAATTGTGATGTTGATAGAGCATCAATTGAAGCAAATTAAATATATCGTTATAATGTGAGGTTTTGTTCCTTCTGATGCAAAATAGGATTCATCCTTGTTCTTAATATTGTGTACTGTTTTATATTATTTTTACATTTATTCATATACCTTAATATGTTAAGGTACTATTTTTTAAAAATTGAAATAGAATTCAGAGTTCTGTAGATTCAAAATTGATAAAAAATATTTTTTCACAGCAATATATATCTCATAATCTGTATATAAGACAAGATTATAAAAGGGAGGTTATCCACAGAAATAAATGTACATGATACATTTTCTTCATTTTTCATGAAAGCATGTTGAAAATTTAAGTCAGAGTTGTTTACCTAGAAGTGTGGTGTTCTTGACAGTTTTGTAGTATGCTTGACATGCCTTGTTCATTGAACAAATGAAATCAAGGAATTGAAAAGTGATATTTATTTTAAAATAACCATTAGTATTTATAATTCATATTAGTTTCAATACCAGTAACATATATTCCACCAGTATATGTACTCCACTACTTGCTGTTCGCATACTTGAATATTCCTTTTCAATATGTAAAAGCATGACTTATTACATGTATTACCATTTCAGTGATTTAAAATCAAAATTACAATCATATTTTGGTTTGAAATTGAATTTAATAAATCATATCAATTGTTATAGTGCACGTGATTGATTAGAGTATTAAGTAAAGCTACTCATACTGGTGTCAAACATTTTTGCATGCAGATTGACTATGTACATGTACCGGTAGGAAATTATCATGTAGATCTTAGAAGTCAGCTAAACTTTATGTGAAGATGCTAAAAAATTAGGATTCGAACCTGTATAAAGGAGTAATGATTTTGAGTTTACTAAAAACATTAATTGAAGATATGCATAATTAATGTCTACAATTACACATATGCAAGATCACAAAAGCAGATCTACTGAGACATTTTAACATATTGTGCACGAAGCCTCAGTCTTCCAGACTCAAAGTTATCAGTGTTTTTTCTACAGTGCAATTTTATGCCGTTATTCGGCTATTTCCCCTCGCCAAAATAAGCTAAAAATTCCCCAAAAAATGTTATAAAATTCCCAATAAAACAAAATAAAAAAATCCAACATTTCGATCGTAATATATCAATTCCGTAAAATATCATTTAAAGAAATTTTGAGTTGTTTATATCGTTATCAGTCTGGGTTTCTTAAACGCTTTGTATACAAACTAGAAGCACGTGTCGCGGGCCCCGTGTCGTGTTGTAGTGCAAAATGTCGCACAATTCAAAGTACCGTATTCACTCGTGTATAATACGCATCCGTGTATAATACGCACCCCCAACTATTGGAATATAATTAAAGAAAAATCTACATCTCGTGTATAATACGCAGGTAAAATTGGCGCGTAAGCACGTAATCAAGAACCTTGAATTTACCAGGGACGTATATATCTAAATAGATCTTAGATGTATACGTCCCTGAATTTACCTAGAAGAATTTCTGTATTACAGATTCTACTTTACGGAAAACACAAAAGGTTATGCGCCTGAACCTTATGATATTCAATGAATGGGATAAAGCCAGCAGCCGTAATAAAATTTATTTGTGATCCAAATATTGTGTTGATAGAAAGAAAACTAAAGAATGGTTAATAAAATTGTAACAATTAACTACTGTAATTAGTATTCTTGATAAAATACCGATAATGAAGCAAAGCCGTCATTTGCTATATATTTTATACTCGTTCTCTCGAAGTGTCAATGTTTGTACACAGCAGTCAAGGTAGAAGAAACGCGAACAACCAATTATCCCAGCGGGGTGTACGGTAATGTTTGACCGTGAAGCCATTTCACCTTGATCGACGATAAGATAATTGGATTGCATCGGCACTTGTAATTTTAAAAATATGCTAGTCTCATTTATAAAAACATCTTCATTTCAGCGCATATAAGTGTTCAACACAAGGAGGTAAAACTGTAATAATAATCTCTTTATCAAGTGTCTAAAATCCATTTTAGTGGTCAAGTATGGGTTCCCAAAGTTTAATGGTCAGTACCGTCAGCGGACATTTACACTAATATCGCTGCGGAAATATGAATTTTTACGTCTGGAAAAAAGGTTCTTGTTTTAGTTCTCGTGTATAATACGCACCTGGAAAATCGAAGTCAGATTTTATGGAAAAAAAAGTGCGTATTATACACGAGTGAATACGGTATTACGTGAAACGACTTCGGCAGAAAGGTTCTAAAGGACCTATTAAGATAAGTGTTGCTTTTAAGAAACAAGTAAAGACGCCTAAAACTAATTTTGAATTAACCAAAAATGACACAATAGACAAAGCTCAAGTATACTGTCAGTATTACGTACTTCGCCGCCTGCCAATTCGGCTTCGGAGCCCACCCCGCTTAATCATGGAGTGCAAATCGAACCCCAAGAATCTGATAATCTGATGGCTGATAATATGTCGCAATCTGACTCAAAATCAGAAAATGCTGGAAGTATGATGGTCCCAGATGCCCGTAGATTCTCGACTATAAGTTATGAAAAGAGATATGATTGGCTTTATTACTCGGCATTAAAAATGGCTTCATGTGCAAAGTCTGCGAACTATTTTCTCACAGTACTTCAGATAGGCCGTTTGTATCAAATTCTGTACAGCTTGGAGATCATCCAACTAGAAAGCTAGAGGCTCAGTCTTGTTGACATGTTCAAATGTTACAAAAAAAGAAAATTGAATTTGTGACTTAAAGTTAATTAAAAATTCCCAATTTTATATTTTTGTCGTTGTTTTTCCCAATTCCAGGGGCATAGGGCACTTTTGAAAAAAAAAGTGTGAAAAACACTGGTTATCAACAAGCCTAGGCAAAAATTTGGAGAAATAGAAGTATTTGAGCCTAGAAACTGACCTTTCACAAAAGTCAGGATTGTATGGTACTGAGACACTCACATATTTATCATCTGACCATACAACAAATTTACAGTGAGACAGTCCTGTAACATGCATAGTAAGCTGTACTTGGAGGTAATAGCCTCTGGAACCATTGTGTTTCAAAACATAATTTTCAGATTCTCTGATAACATCATATTTACGAGAATTAATAAGACTGTCTAAAGACTCGTCTTTAAGAAAGGGACACTTGATTTCTAACAACTGGTCGCCCGTTGAAGTTCGTATAATTCCATCCGGTGAAACACTGAGCCACGGTTGATTACTTGATACAATGGTGCCAACATCTGAAATAATGTCGCCGTCTTGTCGGAGTTGCTGTTTGGCTTTTATTTCACCATCCTGCCCATGCTTAGTGAATATGTTGCCTCTAAACGTGGGGTAAAGGTGCTCACGAATGAAATTATCAGGATTTGTGGTATCCCTAATTGGTATCTTATGAGATGTGCTTCCGGTAATCCTGAGTTTTCGACTGTCGTGCCATAGATCACATTGAGCTTGATTAACAGTGCTCTTAGATAAATTAGAAATTTGGGTTGGCGTAAGTTGTACAAAACGACTGTAGAATTTCTCACACTTCACGCATGATAGGTCACCTGTATGGTCAGAGTGGGATGTGCTGTCATGAAAAAAGGTGTAGTTGATTTGGGCACTTGCAGATTTATTTATAACTGAGTTCTGGAAGAGGAATAATGGCTTCAGGGGAGAGCTATCGATAAAAGAACGTAAATCAGAGTGACTCAGAAATGATTGGAATGTCGATTTCCCTACATTTTCCGCTGCATTGTGTTCGATGTCGTCAAATTTGGCATATTTTGGTTTTGAAAAATCCATGCCTGCTACGGGCCCGGGCTCTATATTTTTAGTTGTGCCCTTGTTCCACTGAGCCTGAATATCTGTACAACTTTTGCCTGTGAAGCTCCTCTTTACAGCATACTCTATTTTCCAGAGCATAGCCCCAACATGACTACACGTTTTACTATTCCCAGCCATGCACGAACATCCTCCGTCATGAATTGTACCATTTATGTTGCACAAGATCCAGGGATGGTGATTCTCATTTTTTTACCCTTTGTGATGGGCGGACGTCTGATTTCATAATTAAGAAATTGTCATCAATTCGATAGTGTAATATTCTGCCAGTGGATCCACTCTTGAAATAATTATAACTTTCCATAGATTATTTTTCATTTCATTGCCGTCACAAGCCCTACTCGAAACTAAATAGTTGTATATATCGCCATATTGTACATCGGGCCAGTCCCGCATGTCATCGCTCCAATCGCTTGAATTTACATCTTTAGGGGAGATACATGGAATAATAGTCTTTTTCATAGTGATCACAGAATTCATATCATTCATATTCAATAAGAAAATAATGTACCTTCATACACATTTATCAGAGTTATGAAAAGTTTTTTGTTAAGTTTGTATTGTCCGCCTCTCGAACTAGTTGCTTATAAATAGCAGGTGCGTCACTGTTGTTATGGCGGCGTAACATAGCGCGCCGTCTATCGGACATGACGACAAACACGAGCGATAATTGAAAAAAGTCGTTTATAGATCAGCGTATCTATGAAGCACAACAGTGCAATGTCTGCGTTAATTTTCGGGAGAGGAATGCGAGTGTTGAGAAAAACTTACTGCTATGAGTTTCAAAAAACAAAAACCAAACAAAAATCTTATTTCTGTTAAAGAAAAAAAAATATATTGTCAGCCCAAACTACCACACCCATCCCCCGAAAATCAAATTAACGGTGCCTAACACATGCAATGAAATTTTGACACTAGACAGGAAAATCCATAATAAACACCTGGGTAAGATATCCGATTCTCCCATATTTACTAAAAATCCTTACAAGAGGTGTCAAAAGTAATAGAGAGCATCACCCCGGTCACACTCAGGTGTCCCCGGCGGCAACAAAGTCCGAAAAGCTATTTTTAGCACGACGGTCACAGTGAAGGTCTCAAGGTCATTGACCTTGTCCGGTGTCAATTGAAAGGGCTTTATTAGGTGAGTATGCATGCCAAATATGAAGTGTGTCTTTTACGGTTCAAAAGTTTTGGCGAAGGTTTATAACAGCCACCAGACAGGACAAAAACAATATGCTCCAGATCTTTCGATCCGGGGCATAAAAACTTCAGTTTGAATTTATTCCAATTTCTCTCTCTGAATGATTAAGTAAAAGACGAATTATTTACTTTGAGTGCTTTAGTGGCTACTATGGCTACTAATCAGCAACAAAACATGTTACAGTGTGGTTATTTTTTATTTCACACTTTTATACACAAGTTAATTGGGTGGTATGCACATTAAAGGTCCGTGGCTGCTCATCGTGTTACAATGTTCACACTTTAATACTTTCCAAAGAAAGCTTCACAGTGCTCGTTCTTGCTGACGAATTGTCTTGCAATTTGAATGTCAGACACGTTATCAGTCAGAGTCTCATCCGAAAGACAAAGCACCGGTATGCCCCCGACGGGTGTCGAACCCGGACCTCTTGGTCACAAGCTGACCAACTCAGCTCATCCACTGGGCTACACCTGCTTATATCTTTCAGATAAGAGCAAACAATAATAATGCGATTCTATTTGCATAATCTCGGACTTGTATTATATCATTCAAAACATAATAAATACTTACAATGGATGACCAATCGTAACAACTCGTCCATTTCCGTACGCAAATCTATTTTTGTAAAAAATGGCGACGGTGTTCCGATTGAATGGATGACATCACACTAATGCATAAGCTAAAAGAGCATGTTGCGTAATCAGGATACATCAACCGCCAGTAAAATAGAAAACCTTATCTGTAATTTTGTAGTTACGGATTAAAAATCAGACATTAAAAATATAAAAGAAAAAAGATTTACTTCGCTTAAAATGTCTTATTTACGTTTATTTAAACTTTAAATATTACTCGAAAAGTGGGGGGCACATACATGGTTGCCCCCCCCCCCCTTTTCAAAGTGGAAAGGGGGGGGGGGGGCACGTGCCCCCGCTGCCCCCCCCCCTTGTCCTACACCCCTGGACCCCGTTTCATCAAAGGGCGTAAACCTGGTCGTAAGCTTAGTCGGGCGTAATTTTCGGACTAAGCCTTATTTTTGGACTAACCTGCGTTTCATCAAAGGGCGTAACAGTCGTAGGCCTAAATTTTAGCCTAAAACTTACGCCTGCTATGAGGCAGCCTTAACTTTTAGACTAAGACTAAATATGGCTGCCACAAAACACGCAAACATTTCCCTCGGAATCGTAAAAGTGTGTCCTACCTGAATTCAAGTGCACCAAAGGCTCCTTTTTCGAATAATTTCAATAACTTTTGTAGAAGTAAATACACATGTACACAGCGATTTTGAACCGTCCTATATTATAACATATGTAAACTTGTGTAAAATATGCAGTATACGTCATGCACACGTCTACCTTAAATTTTCATTAATTTTGATGAAATCACATTTTCCCGATTTTCTTCATCAAATAACAAAATTAGATTACTAAAACATTTGGCATATCTATCAGCAATATTGGGAAAAAACCCCTCTATATTACGCCATATAGTTTTGAAATGAGAATAAAATATGTAAAATATACATATATGTGTTGTATACGAATTGAAGAAATAAACCATTTTCTCTTATTCATTTGTCATAACCCTAGGGCCTTATTATTTCCAGTGAGAAGCAATGTGTCAAAAATAGAAAAAAAGATATGTAAATTTAAAACCTGTCAGTGATTAATAAAGTCCAAAGTTTTATAATAATTCTTTCAAAATATTTACAAAATTGCTCATGAAAGTTTCGGAACATAATTCTGATGACCACAAATATTTAGCGCTCAACATTGGACTTAATCTTTGGAAATACTTCAAATTTATAAGTAAAAAAATCAGTTCAACTGTGTCCTTATAGTAAAATATGATGAAAATGAAAATTTGACGACAAATCTGCCGTATAAAAGAAAAAAAATAAACATCTAGTCGGCGTGGTACAGTGGTAAGCGAGTTGACTATGTATAGTTCGGTAGTTCTTGGGTTCGATCCCCGCCGTTGTCTCGTCTTTCAGCCGATAGGACAGTACAGCCAAGACCTCGTGTCGCGATAGGCGTGGTACGTTGGAGATCCCTCACTGCTTCGGAAGGGCCCGTTGCAAAGGTCAAAATTGATTTGTCTTTCATCATATAGATGCCGTTGCAACATCTAAAGTGACCCCCAGGTCAGTTTTAAGGGTCAATTTTTAACGTTAAAAATTGACTCGGTCCGTTATTTAATGACCCCACCCACACGTGAAAAAGTGATCCTAGCGTGAAAATGTCACTCTCGTTGAAAACTGACATGTAGTGGTGGTAGAGGTGCAACGATATACCGTTGTATATCGCGGTACAGAGGCCTTGGTTCGGTTCACGGTATGGATAGGTGTGGAAACGGTACAAAAACTGTTCACTCGCGCATTTGTTTGACTGACATATTGTGCATTAAGTTTAATTTACATCATGTCTGTATTTTAAATACCCAATGATTTACATCTCCGAAGGTACTCTAACTGTATGCTGTAAAGCAATCAGCATTTCTTGAAGGAAAGCGTAAACTGATATGAGTACTTTTTTTAATATAATGCTTACCACTGCAATATTAAAAACCGAACTGTATTACACCTAATTTTACTTTTAGTTCAAAAACTGTACCGTGATACGTACCGTACCGTGGACCATGTACCGTGATACGTATCGTACCGTGGACCATGTACCGTGATACGTATCGTACCGTGAGGTACCCGTATCGTTGCACCCCTAAGTGGTGGGTAATATTTTAACTTTAAAAAAATTACACTTGTGTATAATGCTCTCTTGACCTTCTACTACTAAGCTGCAATTCATACTACATGTATGTACTTCTTGTTTACACAGTCGCGGATCCAGGATTTCCGAATGGGGGAGGGGCACATGTGTATTCGCCAAACTACTCCGGCAACCATTTTTAGTGCCTATTCTGGAGTTTTACTGATAAATATGCGGCGAAACGGGGGCGCCCCCTCCCCCGCCCCCGGACCCCTCTCTAAATCCGTTACTGTTACATACGTCACAACTCACTTACAGAATAGTCTAAATCTTACATTGGACAATGGCATCATATATAGAGTATTATGCAAATTTCGATCTTATTAGACTGTTGTGAATGAGAATGGATACTTTATAGGGAGTCTTATGCAATTTTTTGCTTCTCAGTGTTGATGAAAAGTGTCAACTTTCCAAATAAAGTGTGCGATTTCTCCATAACACCTTCTGTTAAAGCTTTAAGCCTAATAATTTCATTTGCACACCAGTTTGCTTTTCTTTTCTTAATACTGAAAGTTATATCTAAACTCGCCATCGTGCTTTTTTCAGCGCGTCTGAAAAGTGATACGTAACCCGTCTACGTAACGATGACGTAAAAAGTGCTAAGAAGAAAGAGGAGTTACTGGCTCAGTTATGTGGCAGAAGTCACAATGGGGCTATACAATACATGAATATAAATAATATACTGGAACATATAACACATGATTACAAAAATATTTGATTGTAGTGCAATTACGATACCGACTTAGGATGGTCATCTAATTTGACAAAAGCCAAACAAATGGTGTGGTTAACCAGTTTACGGGCCCACCTTCCCACTCACGGTAACGACAGAACAATCAAAAGACGTACATTTAAAAATTTATAAATAATCCTCCATGTAAAGAACAAGGGTCAACAGGTATCGCACATTGAGAGGTCATAAAAATATAAACACGTAAGGTATTGTAAAACACATAATGATATAAAAGTATATGCGACATCAACATGACAAACCGTGCTCTGCCAGTCTGAAAGCGAGCTAAGACCCTAGATCTGTAGGAGTCCCGACTAACAGCCAGAGGGGACGAGGTTCAGGATCATGTCTCCTCTGAAAGAGGTTTGGACAAGGCCCGTCATATAGTCCCCACCGCCCTGTTAGTCAGCGTGCAACGTTCAAGTAAAAGTCTGCATAAGGCTGTAGAGGGGCCAAATACAAGACCTATAGTCTTTTTGATGATCTCAATATCATATTGTCTATTTAGAAGACGTTTGACTATTTTATTACATGAAGAAATAACGTTATCGGAGCCTTTTACTTTCCTTAGTTTATATACGAGATCACCGTAAAAATTAGGATGGGAAATTCCATTGGATACATACTGTTGAAAAGAAATATTTCCAAATTTAGATAGAAGTTCTGAATAAGATCTGAAGAATTTGCCGAATGTTCTCTTAGCTTGTGATATCTGTAACCCTGAGTTAAAAGTTTAGTAGTAATTTGTAAATTTCGTTTATGAAAGTCCAAAATATTGGTGCAGCCTCTGACAAATCGAACTAATTGAGATATATAGATACCATATGATGGGAGTCCAGGGACATCGCCATCCAAGTAAGGGAAATTTACAATAGGAAATCCAAAATCCTCACGTTTATCATAAATATTAGTATATATTAGGTGGTTGATAATTTTTATGTTTAAATCCAAGAAAGGTGTAGATTTATCTCAAGTATTAGCTTTATTCAATGTGAGCTCTGGTGGATATATTTCTGATATAAATTGTTAGAATTCAGGATTGTCGATAACCAAAATGTCATCCAGATATCTGCAAGTATTATTAAATTTGTCAATGAGGTCAAAACGTTTTGATTTTTGAATAGAAACCATAAAATCCCTCTCATAGCAATAAAGAAATAAATCTGCTGTCAGAGGCGCGCAGTTAGTACCCATAGGAATCCCAACTATTTGTTGATATATCTTGCCATCAAATTGCACAAAAATATTATTCATGAGAAAATCTAGTGCTTTACATAATTCTTGCAAGTCCAATATTTATATGAAGTATATTGTTTGTTGGAAAAGAATCCGGAGTTACTGGAAGTACATATGTACGTTTTAGATTCTCTGTGAAAACACCATTGTATAAGAGACAGCAACTTGCTTTTAATCAAATCATGAGGCAGAGATGTATAAAGTGTAGAAAAATCAAATGTAGAAATTTGAGTCGCTTTGAAATTTAGCGAAAGAAGTTTGTCTATAACTTCATGAGAATTTTTAATCGACCAAAAGTAACTGATGTTACTATTATGAAATGCGACATCACAATATTTGATAATATGGTTTTTAATAGCAGTTAGAGCAGACGTAATATGCTTCAATAGTACCGTAGCAGAGCAGTGGCTAGAATTAGATATGAAACGTGATTCATATGGACTTTTATGTAGTTTTGGGAGCCAATATATGGTTGGTAGATCAGATTTATCAGTTTTAATTTTGAAGTCGGACATGGTCATGAGGTGATCGTGCAAGGTGCTGTCTTTTGAGGTAGGGCTTTCCACATATGTATGAGTGGAGTTTAATTCGTTTTTAAGTACTTCAATATAATATAGTTTTCAAACAACTATTATGTTATTACATGCTTTATCAGCAGGAACAAAGACATATTTAGCATGTAAGTCAGCTATCTTCTTTTTAAAAGAATTTGCCGTCAATGTATTAGGCTGTTGAAATAAATGCGGATTTTCCGTAAAGTTCCTTATACGGATATCGACAATTCTTAAAATCTCGTATTTCCAATCATTAAGAGCATGAACCTTTACCTGTTCTTTTTTACACCAACGTTTACAATATGTAGTTAAAGCATCTTCTATAACGTCACGGCATTTATTGAAATCTATCCTGGACGGTAACCTATATTTAGGTCCTTTTCTAAAAAGGGTGCGCAATTTCTTGTCCGAAATACAGTTTAGGTCACCAGTAATAACATGACCTGCCGGTTTATAAACATATTTAGAATTTTCACAAGAAATAGAGTCTGAAACATCAGGGTTAGATGTAACTTTATTATAAGTTAAAATAAAATTTCTTATAGGCTTTTTGTACTGGTAACAAATAAGTGGAGGTTCTAAATTCTCAAAACATTGGGGGATTTTAGATGTGACTCTATGATCACGGAAAATATTAGAAATGTTAAGTAGATCGAAGCCTTTATTAATAAATTTAATAAATTCAAAACCAAAGTAATAGTACGCATGCGTAAGTCTTTAAAGCTTAGACCTAAATACAAAGACTAAATATGGCGACTTACGTCCGGACGTACTCCCTTTCATGAAACGGACTTAGACCAGGCCTAAATTTGGTCGTAAGCCTTGGACTAAGCTTAGTCTTAGGCCCAAAGTTACACCCTTTGATGAAACGGCGTCCTGATTAGGTAAGATAATATTCCGGAAATGACGGAAATAATTTTACTGCAGTACCATTTTGTCTGCTTGTAAACAAACACGACTGAGGTTGCCGACTTAAGTTTATTGGCAAATAGTTTAAAAGGGAATATTCAAGTCACATGGGTTGCGTGTCGATAAAATCAAGGAACTTACCTTCCTCTCTGATGTGTCCTCAAAATTCTGAACAGAACTTCTCCTTAAATGCAGATTCAAGCAATCAAAATGAAATTCACTCTATTTTCCCAGAGCTTCTATCCACTGATGCAGTTTTAATATCAATATGTCATTTTGTTCACGCTCAAATAATTAAATCTTACACATGTACTACATGTACACTGTACTCGCACTGCAGTGATCAATTATCAAAGCTGACTCACAGAGTATGATAAAAGAATTGATTATATTGTTTAAGATTTGAATATTGATGTTTACTGTTTAATTCATTCAAACAATTGTTCAATTCTTCAATACATTTTTAATACTGTTTTCTATATTTGGTGTTATTTACCAATGCGACAAATGGAATGTGAGGCGGTGATGTAGTGAGTAAATCGGCTTCATTCATAACCACTCGATCTTTTCTTCCGCTACAATATTATAGATCTACTATTAAGGAGTAAGCAATGTTAGATTTATTAATAAAAGTGAGAGAAAAACAATCTAATTTAGAAAATCCTTTGTGGAGGAACGACAGCGGCGCCCCTTCCCTTAAACATCTCTTTATTCGCTTAGTATAGATGCTTCGGTAATGATGGTGGATTTTCCGATATATAGGTGAATTAGATTTATTAGATGATCAGATTTGATAAATATTAGAACATATATACGTTACAATTTTGTGCACCAGATGCGCATTTCGACAACTTATGTCTCTTCAGTGATGCTCATGGCCGAATGATCTTAATGATAAATGTTTGAAGAGCCAAAACCAAAGTGGCCGAAAAAAGTGAGCCAAAGAATCAGTCTAAGGACAGACCTATGCATGAGGGAGATGCCCTTTAGTTCTAGAGTGATTTACAAAACTTCAAAACTGAAAATTTTACGTATATATTAAAGTGCTACTTCAACCTATTTTTCAAAATCTAATTGTTTCCACTCAATTGGTGCATGTTCATACAATAAATAAATTGCCGAAAACCCGAAGTTCATATCAACTGTAGATAAATATGTGACCAAAAGGGGTGGGTGGGTGTGCGGTCCCCGGTCCCCTCCTCTAAATCCGCCACTGCCATGTAGATACAATGGATGTAGATGAGGTGACTAGAATATGAGCGATGGATTCAGGAGGTCAGTGGGAGGGCGCAATCCCAACCCCTCACTCACCCGGAATCCCCTACATTATATGGTTCACACGTGGAACTCAATTCTTTAAGGTTAATTATTTTCGTAAATAAATATATAAATAAGACATCTGAACTACATTTTACATTATAATATATTGATGAATTACGTACGGCCCGTGCGGAGGCTGCGAGAAACATATTATTGAAATTATGTTACATTTATGAATGTTACAGAGCAACATGGAAAATGAAAATTTGCCCCAACCAACAAAGAAGTCTTTTTCTTGTCAATTTTCAATAAAACCGAACATCATGTCAAACAACGTCAAAATGGATTACTGGTACGGCTCTACTGACGTGCGCAAAGTACCTTGGATTACATCACCTTTTTTCTCGTCACTATCATGTGCACCTTCTTCGAATGTCGATGTATCGCAAGAAAAATGAACATCACTCTCGTCTAATACATTTTAATTAAAGAATCTTGTGTGCTCATTGTTTTGCTTACTAAATTTCATATAAAAAGCGGCGTATTTCTACTATAATATATCCTGTTTCCATGAAGTGACCACATAATGTGACGTCAGCGATCTCCATTCCAGACAACAGAGATTTATTGATATCCTCGCACGCGCGGCCGCGTTAAACAGGTAAACATCTGGAGTTTAATCAGCAATAGCTACTTATTGCAGTATCTGACTGTAAAAGTTTTGGCACCAAGGGGTTTAATTTACATCAAATTATTAAATTAGAATGAGAAAAAAATTGGTGTAGTGGCCCTTTAAGTTTATATCTTTGACATGTTTGAAGTATGTTTATGTAATTTTAAGTATAAATTTTATTCAGCTTTATGACAAAATCCATCACATGTACAACAAGAATAACAAGGTATGGAAAAGACATGAATAACATTACAACGACTTTCATTTACATGGCAGCTGCAGTACCGACCGACAACGATGAACTGAATGAAGTGAAAATATGCAGATTTTAGCCCCAAAGTTGCCAAACTGTGGGAGCTTCCGGAGGGCCCCTCCCCTGCCCCCGGTCCCGGAAATGTAATATTGCGACATTATTGTCAGTTGGTTGGTTGGTTGGTTGGTTGATTGATGTTTTACGTCGCTTTCAACAATAATTCAGTTATATCGCGACATGGAAGCAGGAGGTTACCAACCTCTTAAACATAGTGGCGCAACCCGGGAATCGAACCCAGATCGTCAGCGCCGCAAGCCAAGCGCTTAACCACTACATCACGCCTGTCCCTCATTATTGTCAGGGATCCATTACATATAAACGAGTGGTACGGCATAAACATTTTTACATATTTTAAACTTTCCTTAAATCATAATATTAGAAACGAAAATTTATGCGCTAATTGGATACGATGGCAGTGTACAGTTGTGAAAAAAGATAAAGACTACAAAAATTTTATTTTGGAATTGAATAAAAGTAAAAATAAAAAAACCCACTCTTCTTAAGACACCCTAATAGATAACAACTCGGGTACATTCGGTTTGTTGATCTAGGTTATCAGCCTGAAGAAGTTCCTTATAGTGAGAGACTCAATTTGGACCTATTCTCGCACCGCCTTGTATCAATCCCGTGACGGATCTGGCTGAGAAACTACAACACTTGCAGAAAGTTTCAGTACTTCGTCCGTAATAAGTTATATCACAAGAGTTGTCAGAAGACAAAAGAGCTCTCCGGTGGCAACTAAATGTAAATAATAAATGGTTTTGGGTTTTTATTTTTTGTTTTTGTTTTTGTTTTTTGTTTTTTGTTTTTGTTTGTTTGTTTTTTTTTTTTTTGTTTTTTAATAAAAAGTCTTGTCACAAGGAATACTAGTACCATCGTCGCAAGCCACGGTATTTGAGTCCGCTCCCCCTTCTTCCATGTGGAGGGAAGGGGAGCGGACTCAAATACTGTGGCTTGCGACGATCAAGGAATGCACGTGAGCAATATTAAATCCCTGTCTATAATGGCACTTAAGCAATGATCCTGTTTAAAGGTTTTGTCTAAGTAGGCCAATCGTCAAGGCCAAAACGTAGAAATTTTTATACGTAATCAAATGTCGGAAAAAAAAGAAATACACACATGAACTCTTATTGTTATAACGAAGGTTATAAGGAAACTTTTTCAAAAGTAGGTCAAACCTCAAGGTCAAAGTCAAAAGGTCAAGAAGAATGGTACCCAACGAAAGGTCTTGGTACGAAAGCCTAGGATGGTCAATTTCAAAGAAGGGAAAAATTTGAAAATTACGAGATAAAAAGTTATTACGAGATAATAAGTCGTAATTACAAGATAAAAAGTCGTTAATACGAGATAGAAACTTACGGAAGCTCATTTATACGGAAGCCTACTTAGGACCTATCAAAAGCAAAAAAAAAAATTTTTTTAATTTGATATAACGAATTCTTGAATTCTTGAACGTATTAAATCTGTTATAACAAATTTGAGGAATATATGAATTTAAGGATTTGTTATTTCGAATTTAATTTGTTAAAACGAAATTCAAAATATGTTAAAACGAATTCAACAAATTTATTATAACAGATTTAATTCATTATAACGAATTCCTCAAATTTGTTAAAACTAATTTAATCCGTTTTAACAAATTCAAAAATTCGTTATATCAAATTCAAAAATATTTTTTGATAGGTCCTAAATGGGCTTCCGTACATATCTCCTCTTTTTCGAAAAGTTTACAGACTGAAGGACAGACTGATTGACAGACAAACGACGCAGAATACTGCTCTATGACATTTTCAAATGTGCTAAATACGGTGGCACATAGGGGACAAGGAAGATATTTTTATACCGCGTGCGCACGCGATAACTACTGCGTGCGAACGTGGTAGTTATCGCGTGGGCACGAAATACCGGTAGCTACTGCATGCGTATGCGGTAGCTATCGCGTACGCATGCGATAACTACTGCGTACGTATGCGGTAGCCAGCGAATGCTGAACCAATGAAATGCCGGCGTTTTTAAATCCGACATAGTCAAGTACTTGTTCTGGAATGAATAAGTCTTGCCCTTCACCAGTTGTACAGTATTTATGTAGCTGAATGGCACTAAATATGAATAATGCAACATATTGATTCTTTCTGAGACTAACCAGAAAATCTGCATAATTCAAAAACTTAAAATATTGAAAATTGACCTGATGTTCATAGTCATAAATATTATTTTGTCCCTAGTGCAACTCTCAACCATTGGATCTGTATTCATATGATGTCACCCTATCCATATGTCCATCAGCTGTAACGTGAAGGACTTCATTTCCAAAAATTTCTTTTTTTTTAATTAAAAACAATTCTGAAGCTTAAGTATGAATATTTTAAGCATGGTTTAGATGATGAGTGATTTTCTTAGTTTCACATAATATGGTCCTATAGTTCATGTACATACCATGTCATTGCCGTATATACACTTATCATTCAACAAAGATAAGATTTAAATGTTATATTAATTTTTCTATTACCTTATTTTCTTGGCAATAAAGGCCTGCTGCATTTACATGTTTTCTTCCGGATTGGAGACACTGGATGTCTTGCAGTGGATGAAAAGCAACCAAATGATACGAAAGAGTTCCTTTTCAAGCAGGGTGTATAACAGCAGAAAGCATTGAAGCTCTTTTCTTAGACATACAATTCTATGAAAAGGGTAGCAACAAGAGGGAAGCTGAATAGAAAGTGATTGGTTTCTGGAGAGACTTTCCTCAAGACCTTGAAGGTATATTAAAATCATCAACATAGAATTGAATCATTTCAGATAAGGATTATGCTTTGTTGCATTATATTTTTAGTTCTGCTGATTGAAAACCAGAGAGCTTATATTATAGGACGGAACTTTATCCAGCATCCTGCCGTCTGTCTGTCCATCCCAGTGGCGGATTTAGAAGATGGGCAGAGCCCCCCCCCCCCTTTTTCGCCACATATTTATGAGTAAAAATTCAAATTTCAGAATTCATCCAAAAATGGCCGAGTAGTTTGGTGAATACACACGTGCCCCCCCCCCCTTTTTTCGGATATCCTGGATCCGCCACTGCATCCATACATCTCGGCATTTGTCCATTCATCCATCGGTAAACAATTCTCGTTAACACATTAGAGGCTACAGTTTTCATCCATTCTTTTTTCAAATTTTGTAGGTAGAATAATAGATCATGGGAAGTCCTGGAACTTTATCGTCAAGGTCACTAACAGTGTTTGAATGCAATTCTTGTGTTAATTATTGTTTATCAGAGACTTATTGTCGCAGAGTCTCAATTTGTTGCCATTAGGACCCATGTGCATGTGCTATTTTTGTGTCGATCCTTGCCCCTGGGGACGAAAAATAGGTGCGACCAGTTTTCTCAATACATTAGGCCAGTTTCAAATTAGATGTGATGTGTGGGGCCTTACACTAAATATGCTGTATTTTTTAACCCTGGACTCTCTCCTGAAGTTAGCTCTTTACACGAAATTACATTGTTATATTCGTTCGATAAGTATTGGAAAAAATAATTGAAATGCAATTGAATACTTACGACCTTCTCGCACAAAGTCGGTAATTTTTTCTTCACTTGGCATGCCCAGTGTATCAATGACCTAGCCAACTAACGCGAGATCGGGATACTGCCAATAATAACAACAACAATGGCGAGGTACATAGAGCTATCGAAGATGAGACGTCCCCCATTAAAGACAGAATTCGAGGGCATCTGGGATGAAAAAGAGTGGGACGAAACATTGTTTAGAACAAGGATATCTGAAACTTGCTATAAGGGTGAATGATGGTCCTATCTATTTATATATCAGTGATTTTTGATAAAGTAATGGGGATTTCTGTGGTTTTAAGGGGATTTCTGTAAATACACGGGGATTTCGGTGATTTCTGTAATTCTATGAACCCCTTGGTGAGTGTTTACATTTTTCCGCACCACGTGGAAATGTCTTTACATAGATTACTTACGTCTTTGCATTATGAAAACGGTTCAATAATTACTGTCATTATAGGTAGTCTCTGATATCTAATTGTTCATGATAATGTGCAAAGTGGACGACATAATGAAAATATATGCATCTCAAGTTGGGGATTCAAAAAAGGACCATGTAACTATTTTATAGAAAGTATTTCGTTTATTTATACTTCTTTTAATAATGAAAAATGACAGAATAACCTTGAAAAGAATCGTTCTATAATCTTTGTTTAGATTAAAATCATTTGTATTGTATTCATAGATATTATCTTTGCTCACATGTATATATTATATTATTGGTTGCGCCACTATGTTTAAGAGGTTGGTAACCTCCTGTTTCTATGTCGCGATATAACTGAAATATTGTTGAAAGCGACATAAAAAAAATCAACCAACCAACCAACCTCACATACTCAAATCCACCTCAAAACAAAGATATATTGTTTACTTATGAGAGATGGCTGAACTTAGTTAATAGGCAAGGTCAAATGTAATAGACATTCTTGGTTTAAACTTAGGTCCCATGGCTACAATGTACCTGGGATTGACTCTCTCAGTTGTATACAGTTTGATATTTATAATGTAAAACATTCAATCTGTTAGCTAAATGAAACTAATTTGATGGTGAATTGTATAAAGGGTGTATACTACATAAAAAATTAAAAATAATATCTTGTAGAATTGTGGTATGATTGAGTCAAGGAGGATTCTTGGCGTTTATTTGTCACATATACACATGTATTTGTTATTTCAGGGCACCATGGATAACATCATCAATATTAATATCCAAAAAGAACTTAAAGAAGATGAGCCATTGAGGTTGCCATCTCTATGATTCATTGTTTGTTAAAAGGCATCAAAAGCATCATGCATCGTTCAGGTAATTTAAACAATTTGCTTTCAAAAAAAATTACGTATGTATTTTATTACATTTTATATTATAAAAGGTGCCTTAATTTTTGAAATACATGTCTTGAAAAAACTATTCAAGGTAACATACATGTATATATATAATGTAACATGTTTTTATTGAGTCCAGAAAGTTGATATTTGAGTCATATTATGGATTGATTACTGAAAATATCATTTTACTGTCCTTAAGATATGTCAAATGAAACAGTTAAATTTATCAGAGATAATACAAATGGTAGCAACAAATGCAATACGCACATGTATGGTAAATCCTTCCATGCAAATAGGTAAGATATCTAGTATTGTTTCTTATTATACCCCCCGCAAACGGGGGGTATATAGGAATCACCTTGTCTGTCTGTCTGTCTGTCCAGAAAACTTTAACTTTGACCATAACTTTTGAACCAAATTAGAGACTGCATGAGTATTCATACTTACACATGTATATTCCTTGTGGCAAGACCTTTAAAGCTTTCTTTTGGTGCCAAACTTTTTGACCTTGGCCTTGACATTTGACTTACTTTTTAAAACTTTAATCTTAGCCATAACTTTTGAAAGAAAAAAGACGGGACCTTCATACTACACATGTGTAATCCTTGTGGCAAGACCTTTTTGTCAATACTAACATTTTACAGTACTGTAAATCTGCAACTATTCATGAGACTTTATCTTCGCGAGATTGCTGCCCCTGATATATTCGTGAATTGGAACCTTACCATGTATCTGATGTTTCTGCTTTGAATTGTAAATAGTAGATCATTTATATTGCACATGAGATTCCTCATGAACAGATCTTTCATTTGAAACCATTACTTTTGTCCTTGGTCTATGCCCTATTTTGAATTTTCTTGCCGCGGGGGGTATTTGTCCCGTTAGGACAGTTCTAGTTTTCATAGTAATTAAATATAGAAATACTACTTACAGTAACTAGAAAATTTCAAATTCAAGTTTTGAAAAGCATGGTCCAGTTTGCATGGGTTTACTCCCTTGTAAGCTTGTTCATATCAAATATAATTTCTTTAATTATGTGCAAATTGGTATTTAGTTTTGAAGGAATATAATACTATGTGCGTTGAATTGTATCAATAACTTTCCCATAGGAATGTGATTGAATAATCTTATAGAGAGTTTTTCTATTTTTATGCAGATCTGACGAAGTCTATAATATCAAGCATCATTGAAACAACTCAGTTCTTGACATAGCACAGATGAAGATACAGTCTGACTTTAAACCTAGTAAGTATTAATGATAATTAATTACAGCTCCAACTAACAGAATTTTGTGGGTACATGTATATAGGAATCATTCTATCCTTATATTATCTGTCTGTCCATCCAAGCTTGTCCAGATCATAAAATCTCTGCTTTTGATGTGGTTGATACTTCATACAAGTGTTACACATGATACAATGGCGTGTTCTGACTTGAACCAAGTTCATATTACGTCAGAGTTCAGGTGCACTGACACACTAAGACATAACATAATTATACACACCCCCCCGCAAACAAGTTTGGGTGTATATAGGAATCGACCTGTCCGTCCGTCTGTCTGTCTGTCTGTCCATCAACCTTTGTCCGGGGCATAACTTTTTTATTCTTTATCATATGATGATCATACTTGGTACATTTGTTCCTTTGGAGATGCCGGTGTGTCATGACCCTGAACCAAGGTCGTGGGTCTAAGGTCACGGTCACTATTCACTCTATTGTAAAAATCTTGTCTGGGCTATTTTTGCTTATACCTTAAAATGTGCTTGTAAGTGGGACATCCATTACACTTATACCAGTGATGTATATTGGGATGAATTATTGCATGTTTCAACTTTGTTGCCGCAGGGGATATTTGTCCCGTTAGGACTGCTCTATTTTTTAAATCTGTTTCATATTTCTGTCAATTGTTACCTGTGACACAAGGGTGTGTTATGACCTAGAACCAAGGTTATATTTGCAAGATCAAATTCCCAGTAAGCCCATAACCATGTGTTTTTGTTTTCTACAAGAACTTTTCTAGTTCTACTTATACATAAAACAGTTCCCATACTGGTCTAACATACACTAGATTAAATTGAGTACTAGTAATATAAATATACATATGGAAATCAGTCATTATAGTGCCAAGTTTTGCTTTCACTGACCACTTTTAGTTAATTTAGTTACACAGTTAGCAATTTATTAATAGAAATTTAACATGTATAATTTAGATACCACTAATGATAGCAGATGGAATGAAATGAATTACATGTGTACATTTCATATTTAATTTTATAATTATCTGACTTACAGAAACCTCCAGCTTTATAAAACAAAGATTAGGCTAAAAGTGGATAGTAGTCAAGAAAAAAAGAGTTCCATTACATGCCCAAATGGATAAAGTACACATTCTAGGTGTATTTGGAAGACAGCTTCAGTGTATACAATAAACAGACGGAAACTAGCTTCTTTGCTTTGGTATCCGTACTACTGAGCTAAATAAGGACCTGAAAAGTCACAGTGCATAACCAAAACTTTAGCCTCTTCAGATGTTCTGTCAATTTGTCAAATATCAGCATTATTAAGAAAAAGCAACATGTCCTGAAAAAGTGTAATTTTAATTTTTACTTCTTATAAAAGAACACAGGTCATTGTGAAAACTGAAGCATTTAAATAAATAGATATATATAAAAATGATATGAGTAGATGTACAATTCTGTATATGAATTAAAAGGATGAAATCTGATTCTATGATAGCTGTTGTATTTACAAAATATTTCTTAATTGTATAAAGGCATCTATATATGAATATGTATATAAATGAATACAAGTATTACATCATTTAAACACTAAAAATATAATTGATTAACTTTTTCTTTTATATTTACATATGGTACCATGGATACATATGTAAATGATTTAGCTTGCAATTAATGTGGGTAATACCAGCTTCAGCCTAGACACTGCCATTATGTTTGAGGTTAAAGGGGTAACCTTCTGTTACCATATTTCAGTATGACTTCTATTGTGTAAAATTAAAACACAGAGAAGCCATGACTTCAGATTTCTGTTAATATTTCTTTGGAAAGATTAATCTATTAATCAAATAAGTTCTAAACATCTTAAATGTCAGGTAGAGCAAGGCCTTCTGAAGAGGTTTCCAAAGAAGGGTACAATATTGCCCTTTATCACTTCTACAGCTCACCACATTAAAAGTTGGTCAGTCAAAACAACTTTAGTGTATGGGATCATGAGTACTTTCTCTTTACCCAATGCCTTCAAAATCCAATCTTTCATTTTGTGTATAACTTGCATAACACAATTTAATAAATTTACCTATGCGACAAGGATAAAACAATATGAAATAACAAATATACAATAGCTATGAAAGTTTTAGAACAATTCTGACAGCTAGCAGTTTCTGCCTGGCAGACTAATAAATTTCTGGACATGGGTGTAGGTCTCCATCTTGACCTTTATGTGCTTGGTATGTTAATATTTGATACATCTTTCATGAGGGCTATAGAAACTTCGTTTTTTCATCTGTTGTCATTTCTGCAAAATTATCAATACATTAATATGCAATTACAAGAAGACATGCAGTTAATGAAACAAACATGATAAGTAATTTTTAAAGGCTTTCATTATCTATGTTTTATAACCTTTTGTAACAATTGATAGTAAATAACATATAATATGCAATGTAAATAACTTTTCAAAATGTGATGCCCTTGACCTTTTCTACCATAATACTTTTAAATTCTGTAGAGTCGTATATATCATATTACCTGTAGTACCTCTAATCTTGCATTCCTTTCTTTTAGCAGCTTTGAAAATATTCCTATAGTTCTTTTATTCCTTCTCATTCCGTGACCTCTAGATTAATTAATTTATGCCATTATTCTAACACTTTCTTGGCTTGCTAAATGACCTGAACCACTTTGTTTCCCTGTTTTATTATGACTGCTCGGTATCTTTTATCTTCCATAGGTACAAAGTAAGTTTCTTATCTGCTATACTGCTATCCTATAATGGAAATTTATATTACATTATAAATAAGCTTAAATATCTTCATTCCTAACTGCCTTGATCTAGGATCAAACCTGGATTTGATAAAGTTAAAAGCTATAGTGTGTTTCAAGCAGGACTGTAGCCTATTTTGTCACTGAGGTTACATGTGTATTTATAAATACTATGATAATATAGATATTATCAAATAGAAATACAATACACATTTACAAGTAAAGTATAATACTGACACTTGTAACATGCATGTTTTAATTGTCTTTAGTAGTAAATACAGTGAGATGATGCTCAGCAAATGAAGTCCTTAGCTTCAATGGAAGAAGAACTCACTGGAACACAATGTCACATCTCAGATATTTTCGAAAAACGATATAGGGGCGAATTTTAAAACTTTCTCCATCAGACCCACTTTTATCGTACAGAAAGACACTTTTCGTCAAAGACAGCATTATGAAGGGCTGCATTCAAATTAAACTTTCACATAACTTCATGTAGATCTACAGAAATGATGAGATATTTTCCGATAAAATGATATTCTCTCATAATATAATAATATATGGAGGTTGAATTGGTGTTTTTCCAAGAAACATCAGAAAACATCTTATTTCCCTCAGCATTATATATTCAAAACAGTATTAAAGGTATGGATAAGAATAATGAAATTGTTGTTGAAATTGTTGTAAATGTTGTCATCAAGTTGTCTTCAAGGCAAATAAATTTGTGAATCAGAATCTACTACAATGTACTATAAATAACTATAACTGTTACAAATAAAATGCTTATAGGTGAAGACAACAAACGGGAACAGAAGTGTGGGGTGGGTGGGGGGGGGGGGGGGGGGGCTAACTCCTAAAACACTATTCCTTTTTTTCTTGTTCCTTCAATGGGTAAATTACAATTTATTATAGTTGTAACTAGGCTGTTATATATACATGTACTCCACTTTCTTGTGGTAACGTTATGATCAAAATATCTTTATGAGCCCCTTTTGGGGGCCCCTCGATCAAACCACATTGGACAACTACTGTGACATAAATCTTTGAAATATTCATTGCATAAAGTCAAATTACTTATGACAGTATTACTTATCATCTTTTTCTGTGCCTTTATGTAGTTAGTGTGTACTTACACATCTAAAAGTTTTTATAGAGTTTGATAAAACACGTTTTACGAAGTAATACTCACCGTTACACTCGAGTCCTTTGTTTTTGTCACGTGATATGCTGACCCGATCTACATGCCTGTCAAATGTTGAGTAAATGGTGAGGATATTGGACATTTCTCAATTTTTCCGGTTCTTATAAAGGCGTTAATGTCGTCAACAGAGTCGACTTTCGATTTAGTGTAACTGTATTTTGTAGTTTTATCGTATTTATTTTCAGATAAGTAAATGATACATAACATTTATGAAATACCAATTCCGACAGCTAGTGCAACTTTAAAGTTTTCAATATGACGTTGAATAGAAAATTATATGAATGTGAAAACAGAAATTTACGGCAAATTACGGAATGCAAGGTTTATATTTCAGCTTTATGTACACTGAAGTGATACTGTTCCACCTCTTGGTTTTAATCCATTACCATCTATCACTTTCTTGCATGGCGAGATATACTCCAAAGCAAATACCTGTGGCATTGTTTTGCATTTGCCAGTTTTCAAAGGATATGAACAGTTCAAATCGCACATGGTGTTTTCAAATTTTGGTGAATTTCAAATTCGCCATGATTTGGATTAGCATGACTATAATAATTGTTTAAACACTAAAATAATAAAATACAGAGCGTATTTATACGTATAGCCTGTATTAAAATGTGGGCATATAATGGTATACCCCTGTCGCTCGTTCGTCAGTTCCCTAGAGTTTCTCTTTGCAACTGCTCTTTAAACCTTTGATGGATTTCAATGAGATTTTGTGCAAAGATACATCTTTAAACATGTAGATTTGCATTGGAAATGTCGGATTTTTTTCACAGGTGTTATGTCCTTTTGACTTCGAAATTTGTATATGCATTATTGTAAATCTTGTCTTCGCAACTCATCCTTAACCTTCAATGAAATTTGGTACAAAGACAGATCATAATATGTAGTTGTGCACATTGCAAAAGAAAGCAGCATACTAACTTGTATGGAATGAATTACAGTGCGTAGAAGCAACCTGCTCAATAAAAGAGAAAACAGAAGACATCTGACAAAGCTGTATGACAAACATCACCAATGACATGCACACAAAACATGATAATAGTAGAATATACACGGAAAAACGACATTACAAAAATATTCGATTATGCTGCGGGTATGATACCGACTTAGGACGGTCAATTGAAGTAACAAACGTCATTCAATTGGTGTTGTTAATCGGTTTAGGGCGCACACCTTCCAACTCACCGCAAAAGCAGCACAATCAAAGGACACGCATTTAAAACTTTATAAATAATCCTCCATGTAGAACAAGGATCAACAGGTTTCTCAAAAAGAGAGGTCATAAAAATTTTATTACACAAGAAACGTTTATAGAATATGTTGCTATCAAAAATATGTAAGGCGACATCAACATAAGTAAACCGTGCTCTGAACGTCTGTAAGCCGAGATCAGATCCCTTATCTATAGGAGTCCCGACTAACAGTCAGAGGGGATGAGGAACAGGACCTTGTCTTCTCTGAAAAGGTTTGGACACCGTCATAGAGTGCCTACCGCTCTGTTTGTCAGAGTGCAAGTGTAATGCTGTCCGATTTTTTACAGGACTTATGACTATTGGACTTAGAATTATATGTGATCATTACCATAAATCTTGCCCTCTTAACTCTACCTTAACCCTTTAATAGATTTAATGAAACTTGTTTCCAAAGCTTAGAATTCAAATGTTCTTTTAAATCAAATTGACCTATACAGATTATTTATACAAATTGTTTTACCCAACAATTTGTATGGAAATTGCATTGTTGCAGTCAGTGTAAGTGGTTAGCATATTATGCCTCGCTAAGCGTTGCTATCTTTCAAAGAGGATGTGCATTATGCCAACAAAATGACATGCATAATTATATGTTAATGGAATCTCAATTTACTTATATAATTAAAATTATATATAATGAGTGGCTTATTGGATATAGTATTTCTGATTAAAATTTGTCTCTGACACATCTAGTTTTATTATTAATGACTGTCAAAGAGAGATGAAATTGTACATTTATTTATCCGTATTAAGTCAGTTGAAAGGTACCTTAAAATAGAATTCACATTCTGCTACAAATATGTTGATTGGACTTGTACCTTTACCCTGTTAGTAAAAAATATTTTCCTGAGATCCAGGCCTTTCCAACTGTACTAGAAACCTTAATTCATGACAACTTGCTTCTAGCCAAATTTTGCTCATATGCTGTAGAATTTTCATTAATTTGGTGAATGAATTCATCATGAATTTTTGTACCATGAACAAATTTCCATGATTATATGATTCCATAAAATTTAATGTCTATGCAATCAATTGATATTTAAATAAATGACTATCGATATTTCTAGAGGGCAATGCCGGTGTCAGTCTTTCGGATGCGACCGTTAAAAGCAAAGCCCCGTGTCGCGGTAGGCGTGGCACATTAAAGATCCTTCACTGCTGCAGGGGTCCTTTGCATAGGTCAAAATTTGTGTACCCTGCATCAGTAAGATGTCATCATCAAATATGTGCAATATTCGTAATGTGGCATAAAACAATAAACAATCAATAAATATATGGACTATTACCGTAGTTTAACAGTACTTTTACTCTTACACTCTCGTTAAACCTTTACTTTATGATACATAAATAGTTCTTATAGGTATTAATATTGATAAATAGACAAATCATTACACTATAGCTGTATTTTTAGATCGGGGTCCGGCGCCATGAACTGAGAAAAAACTTAAGTCATAATTTCAAATTCTTCTGTTCAACATTAAATTTATAATTGGGATTTGGAATTTTATTGAGTTTTATATATAGAATATACATAGAATTAAACCAATCTGCATGACAATTTCTTTGAACGTTTGATAATGGAATAAAAGATGAAATAATTGACTTAAGTGTTTTCTCTGTTTATGGCTGCGGACTCAGACACCTGAAGTTCTTGCATCACACTGACTATATGTATAGTGCATGTTATTTCACAAACAATGTGTAATGTTTAAATATTTTGAAAACGTCTTAAACTGTACAAAACTATACTAAGTTTCTTTCTATATAAACAATGTAATATCTGTTCTTATTGAATTCTTAAAGGAGCTTGCGCACGAATGGGCAGCAGGCAATTTATTGTGACTTTTTATGATCGAGTGTTATCTATTATGCCTAAATTCAGTCAATCAAGAAATCAGGCAATATGTGTTAAAACAAAACATAGTATGTGCCCTTTGTTGATTTGTTTTGATTTCACCGTGCTTACATGGCGTGCATTGCCTTGCCTTATTTCTTGTATGAAAATTGTAAACAAAACCGCTGTCCCATCGTGCACAAGCCTTTTTAAGAATATGTTTACAACTTCAGACAATCAAGAAAATTTCAGAAACACATTTTTTTTTATATTATTATTATTATTTGGGGGGGGGGAGATTTTGTCGATAGCTGAGCCGGAGTGCCTCTGTAAGTGTTACACCCTGTGTAATTTCTGTTCTGAGAAAAGGGTAAAAATCAATGGCCTCTGGAATTGATTTTGCGGGTAAACGATTGCGGTAACGCTTAATAACCACACAGATTTCGTACACACCTGGAGCCAGTTGTTCGAAACTTTAGCTTAACCACTGGTTAAGCTAACAGAGCAACTGTCCCCAGGATCACACGAAGTAACAGATCAGAATTCCACTTCCTCAGCACACGCCGTCTTCTTCTGTGCTCCACAAGAAGGGAAGCGGAACATCACGTCAGGTCGACCTGAAATGGAAATGGAACAGCATTATTGATCGTATGATATAATGTCTATTCCATATTGTAGCTGCAATGTCCAGTTCTTTCTGCAATAAGAGAAAATTGGGGGAATAAATTATCAATTTTTTCAGCATCCGCACTATTTACCTATTAGGTTTAGTGCATCACATGACCTTAACTGCAGCAAAATTAAATGTATTATGGAGATACCATAGTGTATTATGGAGATACCATAGTGTATTTCACTCCAACAGCACATTTTCTACATGCACAGCCTGCTTGTGATTTTATGTTGTCTGTTTACAACTACGCGACGCCACCTATAAACCTCGCCGAGGGACGTAACTCTGTCGAGCAAAAAGCAATAGTGCCCGGACCGGGCACTATCACTTCATACTCCCGGCGTGGTTAACCAATGAATTTGCAAGGATTTATCATATGATGCACTAACTTATAATAGTTATCGTTGAGTAATTGATAAGATATTGTCTCTTGCTTTTGCGAAAGCAAGGGGATATTATATCTCATTTGTCTGTCCGTAGATAAACTCTCACTAAATATCAACTTTGGCCATACGTTTTGAAGGATCGTCACTTACTCTTGGGTTGCTACTGGTATTGTATGCATTGAACCAAATTATTATCCTGGAGAATCCATAAATAGGTATGTTCCTGATTCGCCTACTCGCTTAAAATAACATCTACTGTAATTGGGTGCGAAAGGGGCCCTCTTAGGGGGTGTTACTGATATTTACCTGTATGACAAAGCTACCGGAGTACCCCTGTACACCTTTTACTTTTAATAGATAAGTACATGTATTTTTGTTTTCGAATAATTTTTTAACATTTCTTTCAAAGTAATATAAATTTATGGTACATTAAAATACATAGTTCATCAGGTCAATACAGCCATCCTGATATCTATCCTTCAATGTCCTAAATCGTCGGTCGATGGTAATGTATTTCTTGGTCCTTGGTCTGGTGGTTCCTCCTGCGGCGCGCTGAATTCTAGTTATCTCGTTGGCGTTCTGAATGTCTTTTGATGGTTTGAATGGCGGAGAAAATGTTCGGGTGGGCATGCTGGGTCATCTTCTTCAGTTTACTGTGCCACCCTTCTATTTTGTTTATTGCCCTAAGTCCTTCGGTGCCGAAGTGGTTCCACATCAGCCGGTCGCCTTCTATCCATTGCTCGGTCACGTAGTCTGTGAAGGTCTGGGTCATGCCTGTGATGTCTGCTTCATCTCTGTCTTCGAGTGTCTGGAATCATACATCTTCTATTGCGTCTAGGAGAATCAGTGGCAGGATGGCTGCCCGTCTCACCAATGTCTTGACTGAATCGTTCTCTTGGTAGGGTATCTGTAGTCCGGTATTCTGGGCTCTCCTCCATATGCATTGGGTGTAATGGAAGAAGCATCCTTTCGTAGTTATCTCAGGGAATGACTTTCATGGCGTTGTGTGCTGCCGTCTCGAAGTCTAACATAGCGGTAGTAGGGTTGAAGTCCAATCCAAGGACAATGATCTTGTCACGTAGCTGGCGGAATAGTCGTGAGTAAATGGTCTGGCTCTTTCCTGGAAGTAGGGCGAAGACTACTGATGTTGTTGATAAGAACATGGATAGTGTAAATCTGGTAGAACAAAGATGGGCAGGTGTAGAAGGTTCCGTCGCAGTATAAGGTGTCCGCAGCAGCAAGGTCTCAGAGGTTGTCCTCGGTAGCGAATACGATGGTACGCTACCGGTAGGATTGGTAGGTGTCGTCTATCAGTAGAAGTCTTTCACCAGTCGCTGTGTCTGTTACTTCTCTGCTGGTGTCGTCCCAATCCGTATCTCGAAGTTTTAGGAGTTCTGTTGTGTAGATGGCGGGTACTTTTCGGACTTCTTCTTCATGTCTCCGTAAACGCAACAAAACATTCTGTATTTTTATACCAAAAGATGGCAAAACATTTTCCTTTAACTAAAATTATAGATTAAAAACAAATTTCACAAAACGTTTGAGTAAACATGGTATTTACTGTATTAAAAATGGTAATAGATATTATCAAAGTGTTTAAATATTGTATTTGAACGGAAATAGATTAAAAAATAAATTAAAAAAAACCCGTTCGAATAATTCTTCATTTTGTTCTTACACAGGTAACATTTCACTAATGAATAAATTAGTCAATATAATTACCCCTATGAGGGCCCCTTTCACACCCAATTACGGTAGATGTTATTTTAAGCGAGTAGGCGAATCGGGAATAAACCCATAAATACTACCGCTTATACAAATACTACCGCATATACAAATCCCAAAAGGCTGAAGTTTATCGTAGCCGTCTACATGCCAGATGAGGTTTGCACCAACTGCGTAATATGAACGTCTGTGCAAACGTCTTGTTGTTCTATTCAGAACGTCTCGTGGATCCATATAATGCAAAATAACCAGAACATCTGTAATAAGAACACCTAAACCACTTTCTCGACAACGATATGCCATCAAACGATACCCATGCAATTGTTCGGATTCTTGGAGTTCATTCTGAATAAATCTAATTACAGTATCAGTGTCAGAAAATGACGTCTATGTAGCCCCATCGATAGCCAAAGCCTCTTTAAATGTCTGAGGCTTATAAGGATACTATATTCGTTATCTACAATGACTTGAATTTCCCAATATCTCAGACTTGCATCAAATAGTTCACGATTTAAAACCTCTCTATTTTCGATGTCCATCATGAAAATTTAGCTTCCATTTCGAATATTCTGATTGGCCGACTATCTCGTGCGCACGCGACAACTACCACGTTCGCACGCAGTAGCTATCGCGCTAAAATAATGCTCATGTGATTGTTCTCAACGCAATAAGAAGCCATGTAACTCATTTGATCAGGAGCACCATGATTCATACTCCCTGGTTCGACTCCCGCCGTTGGCACACTGGTGTCCTGTCTTTTCTGTGTCTCGTAAAAACGACTTTCTTAACTTGTAATTACGACTTTTTGTCCCGAGTTCGACTCCCGCCTTTGGCACACCGGTGTCCTGTCTTTCGAGACAGACAGTAAAAACTGAGGTGCCGTGTCACGGTAGTCGTGGCACGTAACAGATCCCTCACTGCTTCGGGTGAGTCCGTGGTAAAGGTCTAAATTTTTATGCAATACATTAGCCAGATGCCGTCACTGTTTATGTGAAATAAACGTGGAATGACGCGAAACAATAATCAATCGATCATAGGATTTGATTTTTTAAATACATTTATATTTACTTACAGTTTTTTGGCCTCAAAAGCTGAACAGATGACATACTGGAGGGACAGCACATGGACACCTAATGAGAAGAAAAGAAACTCAAGTCATGCGCTATTGCAACTTGGAACACTGCTGTATTTTGAATTGAAGCCTCTGAACATATTCCCATCTAGAGATGATGTTAAACGTAACATGCCACCATGCTTTACAGCATTTCCAATTGCACTGGATTGCACTGAAATATATGTTCAACTTTCAGGAAGTCATGTGACACAGAATTTAACATTCTCTCATTACAAAAGGAAACAAAACAAAAGGAATCACCCTGTCTGTCTGTCTGTCCATCAATGTTGTCCAGGCTATAACTTTTTCCTTTTACTGGAGGGAGATAATATTTTAATCATTTGTTGTCCATGACCAAGGGTGTGTCATGACCCTGAAGCAAGGTCATATCTACAAGGTCAACATCAGAGTGTACACATACCAAAATTCTTGTTTTCAAGTGGGACATCCGTTAGATTCACACAAGTGATGTATCTTGGGATAACTTATAGCATGTTTCAACTATGCTGCCGGAGTGATATCCCATTAAGACAGCTCTGGTTATATACTGCAGAAGATGACATCATGATTAATAACATTTGAAGCTTACAAGTTACATGAAGGTTAAATCAATTCATTACATGATACGCCTTTATGCCATGCTTTGGGATATATTTATCACACTATTAGTATTCCTTCTGTAAAATATTGTATGAAATAAAAATTCATTTGAGATGCTATATATCCTTTGAAGAAATCTTATTTTCCTGTTGTATACATCTTAACTACTATAAATTTCAGGCACAACTTTGAAGGCATAGAATTCTTAACTCTGATTCGGATTTTTGTAACAAATTCTTTTGTCAAATTAAACGTTTTCAATAAAGCAGTTGCTTCTTTCTTCTGCACCTGGGCGCAGTATGGATGTGGCCTTTTACAAATGAAGACCATCACAGTTATCTTCTAAATAAAAATTCTCTTGTCTAGGATTACACGAACTTCCATTTCAGTTATTTTTTGGCCATAAATAGAATAAGAATACCTTATTTTAATGAACCCCTTGTTTTTCTCCTCTGGAATAATCTCTTCTATAACAACAGTGACCCTGAACCCCCAAGAAAAAGAAGGGTGACATACAGAATGAAACCACTGGGCACTACTCTTACATCTCCAACTGTATTCTGCAGGTAGAGGTAGTACTTCTCATTCTTCTCATGTTCCACATCCCACTGTACAGTCTTTGGAAGTTTACTGTATCTGAAAAAGAAAATATTAATCATACACAGAATGTTGACCCCCCCCCCCCCCAACACACACATACACCACATTCTGAGGGGATAAAGAGCTGCTGTCGTCACTCATAGTTTTTCCATGATGAAGATGGGAGGACTCCCCATTGAATCTGGGTCACAAAAGTCAAAGGTCAAGGTCACTGTCTCGCTTTGCAGAGCTTTTGTGAACAAAACTTCAGAGGGTTAATTTCTAAGTTTATTGAAGGTTTTGTTTCTTCAACATATTAGATGCACAATCTATCTATCAACAATACGGCTTTGAAGCTGTTTACTATATATTTGCTGTTTCACCGTATTAAATGAATAATGACTAAATGACCTGTTCAGTGAACACCAAATATGACTTTGTATACCAGTTTGTACTTTCGTATGTACAATTAGGAAACCAAAACTCTTGATTTTGACATGTTTCTTAAGAACTGCTGTGACGGGTGATGTATGCTGACAGGAGACGCTTACTCTCTCCGAGCACCTGGTCTCACCTCGGAATTTTTCAGTATATCGGGGTTCACAACAGTTCCTTTTCGAAACTTACACGATTTTGTATCTGTCCTTGGACTTTGAGAATGATTAAGAATTTGTACTTCTTCGATATTGATTTCTGTTCATTTGTCTGTCATACCTTATTAATGAAAGACAAAGCTTGATCCATTTAAGAATGACTTTTGGATTGGTACCAGCATTTAAAACATTTCCGAACAACGAGCTTGTTATCCTGTATCTATGGAGATATTTCCAGAGTTGACTTTCTCTCTGGCGTCTGGTACATGTTTCAATACAATCACAATGTTCCTGTGATAAAGGAAAAGGTGAATGTTCTAAAAGGACAAAACTACGAGAAAATGCTTTATGACTTGAATATGATCACATGAGACAGTTTTATGGTTACTAAGTTAAATGGAAAATGACATAGGATGTTCAAAGGTCAGAGCCTAATGAACATTTCTGTGATATTGTTTATGTTAATATTTGTGATGTTTAATTAATTGAATGTGAAGGTCAAATATATGTTTCTTCTGGAAAATAAATTTCAGACATACATGTACTAATCACTTAAGTAAATTGCAGATACATGTACATGTACTTTTAAACACATTATTTCTGCATGAACTGAACTGAATACTTAATTATTTTATTGTTAGAAACAACATATTGTTATTTCTATTGTTTTGAAATGCATACTGTTATTTCCAATGTTATGAATTGCAGATTGTTATTTCTATTGTTATGAAATGCATACTGTTATTTCCATTGTTATGAATTGCATATTGTTATTTCCATTATCATAAATTGCATACCGTTATTTCTGTTGATATGAATTGCATACTGTTATTTCTATTGTTATGTATTGCATACTGTTATTTCTATTGTTCTCAAATGCATACTGTTATTTCTATTGTTATGAACTGTATACTGTTATTTCCATTGTTATGAAATGCATACTGTTATTTCCACTGTCATAAATTGCATACGGTTATTTCTATTGTTATGAGCTGCATACTGTTATTTCCTTTGTTATGAATTGCATACTTTGTTAATATATTACATTATATTATTTTATCAGTTATGTAATTGTTCTATCAATCAATATTTGAAGGTATGATTAGCTTTTTCTCCGAACCATACATATGAATTTAAATCGATTGGGCATTGCATAAAACATAACAAAAAAAATGTTCATGCAATAAAGACATTTAATGCCCTTAAATGAGAGCCTACCGTTTAGACCTTGGATATTAATGCTTAAAGGGGAAGCATAAATATATTCTTCAGAATGTATCCAGAGCCCAGATATTGAACGTACTAGAGATTGATATGTATACAGACAAATTTGATTTGTGCTTCACTTCATCATAAGTATATAAATTACAGGAACATTGACCAGTGGAGTTTATAGTCTGTCTCTGGAAATATATCTTTCAAAGCTAGAAGGTCCGTCTTGATCCTTCACTATCTACCAGCCTGTCTGTAGCCTTTCATGGATAATATATTTCAGCTCGTTTGGTCTCTCTCTGTTCATGGCCCACACAGTAATCTTTGGCCTGGACAAATTAGAAGCACCTGTTGTGATAAACAGGATTTTCCAAGTACCAGTTGCAGTGTTCTCTGTTGCAAATGCAAGTGTAGATTTTATAAGAGTGTTTCAATCCTGAACAGAATATGATATATATGTAGTTGATGGTGAATTTATAATAAAATTTGGATACCTATCCACCCATCAACAAAATGAATGTTTAATTAGTGAAAATTGGTTTAAAAAGTGGGCACTTTTTACGACTGGTTGAAACTGTTCCTTACTAAGAGATTTTGGCGGCATTTTCATACGTTTTGGAACATTCTATTTACACAGAACTGAAGTACAACCTGGCTTAATGGCTGCGATTCTTGGAATCCTTTTCAAGCCATCAATGGTAACTAGTAATCATCTTTTATGGCTACACAATTGTTCAAGGCTGTTTAAAATTGTAATAATAATATTAAAAAAAACCCCAAAAACTATTGGTTAATATTCTGTATCAGCAATTGACAACCATAGTAAATCAGTTCTGCTATGTTTAACTATGAACTATATAGAAATGATGATCAGTAAAATAAAAATCCATTACTGTTTGGTTACTAACAAATATGTGAAGGCATAAAATCATATAAAACATAACTAATACACAATATTTTACTCAGTAGAACACTCACAGTAAGCATACTCAAGGGTGTTATCATACATGTAGAGAGTATTTGATTTCTTCACTGATGCCAGAAAATTTCCCTTCACACAGGTGACATTTTGACTAATCTGCAAACAACAGATTTTATCAGCCATGCTTTTAGATTCTGTATATACATGGAACTTGTTTTATTGGCCCAGGTAAAGCTTTCGTTGTTTACTGTATTGATATTTAATATCATTTTTACTTTTAATATTGTTATCCTGAAAAGTGTGAGTGCACTTTTAATGTTTTTATATAAAGAATCAAATAAATGAAATATGACCCATATCATATGCATATATAGTAAAATACTTAACCAGCTTTTTTGTAGTGAACACATTGATAACAAGTTTACAATACATTGTCTGTAGCAGTATAGGTATATAATGTGTACCTTTGCATGCTCGATGTTATTAAATGTTCCCTGCCTAAAATACTTCACGGGTTTGTCCATGCCTTTATGGTTATTAATGGCTTTACCGGCTGTTGTTTTACGCAGGATTAAATGGTTATATATCATTGAAAAAGAAAGATCTGAAATGAGGTTACTAGACACAGGTGTTTTGGGTTGTTGCAAGACTTGGTTGAAACATCTACACCTACGTTGATAATTCGTAAGGAGTAGGTTGGCCCATCACATGATTGAATTAAACTTGTGGACCTCATCCACATGTGCTCTTTAAAAACATATTTACATGTGCAGATAAAAACCACCTTCATGGCTTACAGATTCTTGGGGGCTATGAGGCGGGTCCTGAAGGTCTTAAGTCGTCAATGTCAGATGGTAGATCACTACATTCCTTAATAGTCCTCACAAAAAAACTGTTCCTCCGTTGTTCTCCCTGGATTCCTAGCCGGACAAAAGGGGCCGTTGATGGAACAGAGGAGTCCTCCTGGTAGGTTGTAGTTAAAATAGTCAGGAAGTGGTATAGCTGTTTTCTGGTGGATGACCTTATGGAAGAGATAAGGTGTAATGTTTTCGTCTCTCCTGAGGCTTAGGTAAGTTGAGCTGTTCCAATAATGATGTAACTGTGCCAGGGTTGCAAGAGTATTCATGTCTGGTGAATCTGACGGCTCTTCACTACATCATCTGTAGTAGATGGATGTGCTTTTGAAGGTGAGGATCTGATACACTGATAGCATATTCTAGGTGTGGTCGAACTAATCCCAGGTATTTTAACCTCTTGATCTTTATAGGGCATTATCCCGGGTTGGGACGATGGAGTCATAGTGACCTGTCTGCTTTGAAAATGATCTTGTTGATATGGGCATCCCAGGAAAGCGTGTTGTTGAGCTCCACCCCAAGGTACGGGTTATGGTAGACAGCCTCCAGTATATTTTCTGCCATGGTACGGATATGGGATGAGATACCTCAACTTCGATATCCGCATCACACAGCATTTGGATGGGTTGAATATCATCTGTCAAGATGCTCCATGATGTGCTTGAATAACATGTGCTCCATACCTGTGCATGGTACCGTTGTTAAGGAAAATATTATAGATTTTAATTATTATACAAAAGAATACACCGCAAATACACCCTTTTCTCTGTAACTGTTTTTATGTCCGTTTATATAAGAGCTTTGCTATGAGATTACTGCAAGACACTTCGTCATCGTCGTAGATATTTCCAAATATATTTGTGACGTCGTTAACGGATAGGTTGTTTTGTTGGATTTTAAGTCTTAGGATGAAAAAATACTCCTTATTGAAATGTAAAGATGATGGATAAATCCAAACCACAAGTCCAAAAATCATGAAACCATAGGACATACAAAATCAGTGAAAATGAAAAACAAATGGAAAATAACAAAATATGTCTACTTGAAGAGCATATGTGAACCCCTGTGATGGAGTTAGATCAGATGCCCGGGGAGAGTGAGCATCTCCTGCTTGCTATCAACACCCGTCACATATACCCCGTGGAAAGAGTCAAATCGTGTGAATTCCATATGCATTTATATATGGAGAAGTCGAAGTAGGTAACCTTCTAGTATAGAAGGTGTCAAATCTGTGTAAAGTGATCGGAATCGGTCTCAGTCCAGAATATCATTTAAAAGTCTGGATAACGAGATATCATATGGAGTAATAAGAGTCTCGTAACGACCGTAGAACTTCCTCAGTGACGATGCTAGTCTAGCACATATATAACCCTGGTTGAGCAGCTTAACTGAAAGTCGCCTAGCTCTCAGAACAAAGTCATTGTAATTTGTACATGCTCTGGAATAACGTATTAACTGAGATATGAATACGCCGTATGCGGGCGATGATGGAATGTTGCTACTTATGAAAGGAAAGTTTGTGATAGCGAAATTGAAATCGTCACGTTTGTCATAGAGTGAGGTGTTCAATTGACCATTAATGTCGAAAGACAACATATTATCTAAATACGAAGTAGAATTACTAGTTTCTGTGGTTTCTTTGACCTCCAGTTCACTTGGATAGATGATGCCAAGGTAATCCGCGAATGAAGGATTATTAATTGAAAGCAAGTCATCTATATATCTGTAAGTAAAACTGAAGCCAAGAGCCAATTGTTTTTGTCCTTGCGAAAGCAAAGACTGAATGAATTCAGCTTCGTATGAGTAAAGGAATATGTCAGCCAGAAGCGGAGCACAGTTAGTGCCCTTTAGAATGCCGACAATTTGTTGAAAAACCTTACCTCCAAACACCACAAAAATGTTATCGATAAGAAAGTTCAACATCTGGATGACAGCTGTTTCAGTGTACATGTATTTATTTTTGGAATCAGAATTTTCCCTAACAAAGTAAGTTTTATCGTGGCCTATTACTATATATTTGAATTTGCGGCTTCCGTTTTTACTAGTAAATGCATTTTGAATAATTTCCGCTAATCTGTCTTTTAATTTCTGATGAGGGATCGTTGTGTAAAGAGTCGAAAAGTCAAAAGACTTGATGGAGTGAATTTTAGTAAAACTTTTTGATTTTAGATGATCTAACAACTCTTTTGAATTTTTAAGGATCCACATTTGATTAATTCCACTTCTGGAATATACTGTTTCGCAATATCTATGAAGGCCAGATTTAATTTCTGATAATATTTTTGTGAGTAGCATCGATACAGATTTTGTGGAACACTTCGAGGAACCAGCGATAAAGCGTTGTTTGTAAGGAGTTTTGTGCATTTTTTGGAATGCAGTACAAATATGGAAGTTCTAAATTCAATTTATTTGAGTCAATACCAAACGTATTGAGGACAGATTTATGATTCTCGAGTACTTCCGAAACCGAAAAGTTCTTGAGAGGATAAGTAGGATTTCCTGGAGCTGAATTTAATCCTAATTCTTTCACTAGACTGTCAAAGTAATATTTCTTACAAATAAATGTATAATTATTAGATGCTTTATCTGCTGGTGTAATGATATAATGTTCTTGGAGGAAGATAAGTTCTCTGACAACATCAGGATTTTAAAAATAGATTCGAATCTGGTGTTTACAGAACCTTGTAAGTTTTTAATTTTTGATTTCAGCAGTACTGCAATAGATTTTATCCATTCCGAAAGAGTGTCGACTTCTACTTCCTCTCTTTTTGCCCATCGTGTGGCATATTCCTCGCAGCAGTTAATAATATTCTCAAAATTTTGGCTCCATGTAAATGATCTGGGTTCTCTGTATTTTGGACCTTTAAGTAAAAGTTCTCTTAATTTAGTGTTTTTAACTATATCGAGATCACCAGTAATGACATGGCCACAAGGAGAATATACGAAAGTAGATGAGGAACATGCACACGGTTGAGGATGGCATGCAGAGTTGCTAAGATCAAGACACTGTAGAAACCCTTTGTAATTATAAATTTTGGATGCAACTGATGGCGTGTAGCTATAGGAAATGCATGGCGGATCTTTGTTTTTGAAATATGGAGGTATTTTCTCTAAAACAGACTTATGATTTAAAATTGGGTCAAAATTTAAATAATCAATGCCTTTATTTGCAAATTTAATTTTGATGAAAGGGCGATTAGATTTTTCCATAGAAATATCTGACTTGACGGGACGAAAAAGTCTAGCGGTCGATATGTCCATAATAATGCCATCTAGTCTATACTCTGCAGAGCTTATATCAGTAAATATACGGTGTCTGGACGATACGTACAACTCGTGTAATTTTCTGAGTGAAATAGAATAAAGTTTCAGTTAAGCTGCTCAACCAGGGTTATATATGTGCTAGACTAGCATCGTCACGGAGGAAGTTCTACGGTCGTTACGAGACTCTTATTACTCCATATGATATCTCGTTATCCAGACTTTTAAATGATATTCTGGACTGAGACCGATTCCGATCACTTTACACAGATTTGACACCTTCTATACTAGAAGGTTACCTACTTCGACTTCTCCATATATAGATACATATGGAATTCACACGATTTGACTCTTTCTACGGGGTATATGTGACGGGTGTTGCTAGCAAGCAGGAGATGCTCACTCTCCCCGGGCACCTGATCTCACTCCATCACAGGGGTTCACATATGCTCTTCAAGTAGACATATTTTGTTATTTTCCATTTGTTTTTCATTTTCACTGATTTTGTATGTCCTATGGTTTCATGATTTTTGGATTTGTGGTTTGGATTTATCCATCATCTTTACATTTGTACGAATGTGATGAAGGCCCAAAGGTTTATTTATAAATGGCAAAAGAGCATCAAAGGAAATATTATGTATTTCAGGTTTGTTGTATTTGCGTGTTCCATGACTTCGATGCCTCCTCTGGCTTTTGTTGAATAAACCGAGTACGTTAACTGATTGACACGCAGGACTAGTGAGATTACCAATACTACTAATATTGTCATTGCATCCATAGGGCGAAGCAGTGCCGAGACGTCTTATCCAGTATTCTTCTCTTTTCCGACGAAAAGGAGTGCTCAAATTGGCATTGTTTGTGGGGTGATATATTTTTTCTATAATTCTAATTTTCATTGAGAGAATAGAGTGGTCAGGCTGGTTGAAGTGGCGATAGAGTAATTGGTTTCCGCCACAATTTATTTTGGACCTGTGACCTGATACTCTTGTACGGAGTTGTCCCTTTGTCTCTCCAACATATATTAACCCACAGAGTGAACACTCAATACCGTACACAATATTTGAACTCTTACAATTCAAATGGTCAAAACTATGCGTATGAAAGGTATGTTTGGTTAAATTACTCGTAAAAGCTGACTATCATCGAGATGAAGTTGAAAGCTGACTATCATCGAGATGAAGTTGTCTTATTATCATTATTTTCGCCTATATATACTTCATATCCGTATATGGCAACCGCCAAATTTGAAAATTAAACATGTATAAGGCAAAAAAAAAAACGTAAAAATTATCACTAATCAATTAGAAACCGCCATTGTCGGAAATATATACATATTATGCTATTTGAGTGCAAGTAGTGAATGGATGATGATTTGATTATGTCGATTCTGTTATTATGGAACCATTTACGATGTCAGTGACCAATCGATGATACTTACAGAGATGACATATATCTACTTACATTAGATGTCTAATGTATCCTTTACGGAGAGTTGAGGTACGTACATATACATAAAAAGAAAGTTTTAATTGAAATCAAGCAAGTGGTGGATCCAAGGTTGAACTCTTATTGTTACAATATGTTCACCATAAAATTTATTCAAATATAATAATGGTAGAAAATACATTCATTTCTGTCTCCTGTACTACTTTGAACAATTACGATATAATTGTAATTACATGTGTTAAATTCCCCATTCCTCTTTATCTCAAACAAAACTTATATGTCGAATTATAAAGGAAGGGCGTTGATCTCTGAATGTCGAAATATACAGGACAAACATAGATGAATGAATGACGAATTATAATGAACAGATCTGAATGTCGAATTATACAGGACACGCATAGACGACTGAATGTCGAATTATACAGGAGAGACATGGATGACTCATAGGTATGCCATGACCTTGCATCAAGGCCATATCTACAAGGTCAAAGCCACAATGCACACACAGCCAGAATTCTTGTCTGGGCCATAACTTCTTCCTGTTATGTTTGAGGGAGATTATATTTTACATAATTATTGTACATGACTCAAGGGTGTGTCATGACCTTGAACCAATGTCATATCTACAAGGCCAAGGTCAGAGTGCACACACAGCAGGATTCTTGACTAGGGCATAACTTCTTCCTGTTAGTTTACAGGGAGATTATATTTTACACAATTGTTGTCCATGACCCAAGGGTGTGTCATAACTTTAAACAAAGGTCATATCTGTTAGGTCACAGTGCATACATAGCCAGAGCTGCTGTCTGGGCTATAACTTCCTTCTGTTTCATTGCAAGGAGATTATAACTCACACAAGTGTTGTCCATGACCAAGGAGTGTGTCATGATCTTGAGTCTAGGTTATATCTAAAAGCCCAAGGTCATAGTGCACACATAGGTAAAATTCTTGTTCGGGCTGTGATTTCTTTATATTTTACACAATTGTTGTCTATGACCAAGGAGTGTCTCTTGATCTTGAACCAATGTCATACCTACAAGCTCAAGGTCACAGTGCACAAAAAACAGAATTCCAGTTCGGGGCATAGCTCCGTTCTTGTACGATCTTTTATGTGCCACGTGTACCGTCATGCGTTATTTAATGTCTTGTCCGAAAAACTGGTCATAGAGCTATTGGTGGGGCTCTAACCCGTGATCATTCGGTCACATGCCGAGCAATTAATAGATTGATTTACTCTGTCTCCTAATAGCTATTTTCAATTAGAGATAATTAGATAAGCTTTGTTACTAATTATTGCTGTTGCCATGAACTGATTTTTTTCTTGATCATGTTTTGTACCATTGAATGATGGCAAGCAAAGTCCCGTTGTCGCTCTGCTATGCTGTTATGAAACTGTTTACCATAACATTAAGCGTTATACATATCAACAATCTAAACAAATTAATTCCTCAATTCTGTAATGAAGTCAGACATTCTGAATATTATGCAAAACTTGCAAATCAAGATGCGAATTATTTCATTATTTGTACAATTTGAAATGATCTAAAAATATTGTATCTACACAATACGATATAAACAATAGATATTGCTATTCATTAACACGAAACAAAAATATTTTATTTTATCCTATTTTATCTTATTTATTATTATTTTTATTTATTTATTCATTTTTTCGTATCAAATATATGTGCAAATATAAAAAAAAAAATATGTGCCTTGTCAAATACCTTGTTTCTAGTAACATTATCAAAATTATATTTCGGAGGTATCTAAATTTGTTATGGATTAAATGTTATTCACCGATGATACGTTTGTATTTCTTTTCACCTTAAACGAAGATCTAAACTGTGAAGTCATCTTACACATTTTGTTTTTTATTCCATTGAACGTGTATCTGAAAAAAATGTTAAAATGAAATGATATATTGCAGTTTGAATTAAAGAAAAAGTTTTTTAAAAAATGGTGCGAGTGGATAAATTAAAATTCAGATTACCAAAAATGTAACACTATTTGTTAATTTATACAATTTTGAAGACAAATACATGAATCTCTTTTGTAAAATGCGTATATAATTTTTACAAGATATAATGGAAAAGCTGGAATGCAGCTTATAAAGTGTTAAGTTATATAATAAAAGATACACTACCGTTTGTATATATAAATAGCGTAGTTGATGAAACCAACAACTATAAAGAAAGATAAAATTACTACCACTCCGTTTGACGCCGACTTATCTTCTGATAATTTTGCTAAAATAAAGAATAAAAGAAAGTGTAAAGACATCTCACTCAGCCGTTTGACAAAAATCATCTCAGACTAAAAAAGCAAACAATAAAGACATAGAACGACATAACAAAAATATTCAATTTTAGTGCAGTTTAGGCACCGACTTAGGACAGTCAATTGAATAAGATAAATCAAACTCTCCCGACCACTGTGTTATATACGATTAAATCACAATTTTATACATTTTACACATTTCCCTCTCTGCACAGAAATTTTGATGGATTTTGCGATAATTGTTTTATTCATTTGCGCTTCTTACCTATAAACTCTAGAAAACGTTGAGTGGAAAATAAACTTTAAAGTTTTTGAAATGATGTAAGATGTTCATTTCATTCATAAATAGGAGACAATTTTAGTAATTAATCGTTGATATGGGCATAAAGATGTCAATCTCGTTTTTTTTGCCTTTTGAAAATGGAAAATACTTATGCATAACTCACGTAGCAAACATGCAGGTCCTAGAGCATCAGGCGAAGAACATCCACCAATACATCTTCCCGTCTTAGGATCACATGTTTTACAGGATACACACCTGGACGAACAGTCGATGCCATGCGTATTACCGGAACAGGCTAAATGATTAAACCACACAAAACTCCATTTTAGAAATACTCTAAATTTAAACACAAAACAATATATTTGAACATTTTGGAAGAAGCATTTCTTGCACAATTCATTTTTAAAATTCGTTCTTTAAAACCTATGCTACTCATCCTATGTCAAAGATAAAGAGATATTTACTAGTTTTGCACAATGCGCCTTTCAGTCCTGGTTGACATGTTGCTGCACCCCGTCTACGACAACTACCGTTCATACGATTACAACTGTGGTTATTGTAACATGCACCACATTCCGTTGCACAGTTAACGCCATAAAAGCCCGGCTGGCATACTATTCATATAAAAGAGAAGGTTTGTATTATTAAATGATTTAATTGAACAATCTCATTAGATTTGAAGTGAGACCTATATTTCCTCAATAATAAATTGGAATCAAAACTTTCACTTTTTAAAAGAAAAAAGAGGAGTTACTGGCTCAGTTATGTGGCAGAAGTCACCATGGAGCTATACAATATAAATAATATACTAGAACATATAATACATTACAAAAAATATGTGTTACATATAACACATTATAAAAAATAAAGGCACATGTCTTGTATTTTCCATAATATAATGGTATATATATATTTTACAGCGATAGTCTATTTAATTGATTCTGATCCGCGTTTTACAGAAGTGTGTAAAATTCATAAAACTCATAAAACACGTGTAACCCTGAAATTCAGTAATCAGTCAAAATATTCCAAAGGGAAAGCCATTTCCTTATATTTCTTCATAGAATTTACATAGAGCCAAGATGTGAGATATATTTCTACGTTCATGTTTTCTTGAAAAAGTCCTCCGGCCAAAACGTTGAAATAGAGCAAACCGAACTTGATATTTTGAATATTTTCATTTCATATGGCATCATAGTCAAGTCAATAAATGTACATATTAAGAGCAGAAATATTGATCACATATGGGGGATAGATGAATAAGATAATAATTTCCTCAAAGATAGAACCTTATAACATTCCTTATTATTGATTTTGTTTTCAGCCCAGATGTATATCCTTTTGTGAAAATCGGTCACGCAAAAATGATAGATAATTGTAATTGACTGCTGTTACAAACCCCTTAGTATGCCAAAACTTCTTATGTTTCTGGTCGTTATCTAAAACATCTACACATTACACCTAAATGTCTGACCCATGGTTTTAATTAATACCACTATTTGAATTTCGAGATCTAAATTTGTTAAATAATATTTGAATTATTATCTTAACTATTCTCTGAAGTGCCTCAAATACAACATCTACAATGTCCGACGACAGAATGACCATGTCCTAGTGTGACTTCATGAATAATGTAATAATAATTGTTTGGATGTGTATGGCAGTGTACCATATCGATTAACCTATAGGTTATAACCGTGTATAGTACAACCCGGACCACCGCTGTACTGTCACAATTAGACTCGTTGAGGTTTCTTTGAATTCTTGCTGCCAGACCAATACTCATAATAATTTGTATAATCAGAGACTATGGAAGATATACTACAAAAGTTTAACAATACTGACCTGATAAGAAGAGTAAAAACGAACAAAACGGCAGGCTTTTTCTCAGTATTCTAATTAAGAACCCTCAATAAGTAAACAGTAACATAAAGTATACTAATATATATACATAGATATCAAAATTATTATTTCATTTTAAATCAAAACATCAATATTGTGTGGTACCTTGGTCACAGTATTCAGTCTGGTAGCCAGGTTTACAGAGAAGACACACACCGGTCACATGATCACATACGCCATCTTTACAATTTTGAGGACAGAGAGAACTGCAGTTATTTCCATACGTTCCAGAAGAACAATCTTCGAAAAACAGATTTTACAAAAATCGATAGATTATGATGTAATGCATATCAAGCAGATATTTTGTTGACAATGTTGCATTCAAAAGATGTCTAGAGACCGAAGGAAAACTATTCTAAAATATAATCAATAAAAACACCATATCTGTTCCGCTACATTTAGAAAATGTGTATCAATTTCCATCCGTTTATACTATAGCAATATGTCATTTCATATGTACATAACCTTTTTTCTGTTATAGTATACAATGATAAATAGGAAACGATACCATGATTACAGGATTCGCTCTGGTAACCAGGTTTACACCCCAGTGAACATATCCCGGTCACATGATTACAATCGCCATCTTGACAATTCTGTGAGCACAGAAAACTACAGTTGCCTCCATATGTCCCATTAGAACATTCTGTAATTACAAAATATATATACATGTAACTAAACGGATATGCAAATCCCCGTTCGATGCTACGTAGCGAAGGTGTACCGAGGGGTTAACTACATCTCAAAGTCATAAAATGACAATATCGTGTACAATATCATATTCAGACAAATAAGAACGGTTCGCACCCCAATCAAATTGAAGTGAGACCAAGTGCCTGGGAGGCGTAAGCGTCCCCTGCTTCAGTCAAGTATAGTCAAAAAGTTAACATGATTAGTTTGTATGATCAGAACCCAAAATCATGAAAATGTCGGTTAACATTCTTGAAAGGGGATCTCAAATTGCACCTGACCTCTATATTGACCATATATCTTCCACAGGACAATTTTCAAACGCTTCCCAATATATCCTCGCGAGAGTAGTTTCTTAGCAAAAAGTGGAAGAATGAACTTATATACATTGACACAACCCCTAAACAATAGCGTCGATTATTAGGATCTCTTGCACATAATGTTCCCATTACTGCGACGTAAATTTGTGGGTCAATAAGAAACGAATCTAGTTTAAATTTCCAAATAACAGAAGTTTGTCACAAAGGAATGGGACTGGACCAAATGGAACATTATACTGTGTGTTCAGTTTCAATGTAAATGAGGCAGTGAGAATAAAACATATACCTGACAAGGGCGAACACGACATCTATAATATCTTAGCTGTAATTAGATGTAAAACGATAGTTTGATACACCAATCTATATGCCAATAAAGAAACTTAAGTGCTGAGATACCGAACGGTAACTAATTAGGAATAGTGATGCAGGCGGTGTGGAATCAGATGTCATGGAGGAGTAACCATCCTTTGCTGTCCGTTTACACCCGCTGTAATGTCATAAGAATATTGGAACTAGTATAACTCTTAGTCATATAAAGTGGTAATGGTATTGCTGTATTCACAATCGCTAAAATGTCATGATATGTAAAACATATATGATATTGTAATATCACAGTACAAACAGTTTAATATGGACAACAGTCAAAGTATAGTAGACTATCAATTGACTGAATTGTTATCATTATGAGGTCATAATCAAATTCCACCTTCTCTCCCTAACAAACTTACAAAAACCTCCTAGACTATGCAGTTTTTATGTTTTTATTGTGTTATTTATTCTAAATGAAGATGAAATCATCAAAATTATAAGGTATATATGTTCTATATCTATTATAACCACTAGGCCGGTATCACTGCTGGTGGACTGATAGTCCCCGAGGGCATCATAAGTCTAGTTTTCAGTGCTTTTGTATTGACATGAGATATAAACTTCAAAGTTTCAGTCATCAAATTAAGTAAATCACACTAAAACTAAGGAATATCTCCCTCATGCATAGCTCTAGCTCAGATAGATTCTTTGGTTCACTTTTCGGTCATCTTGGGTTCAACTCTGCTCTTCAAATATGTATATATTTTGAGAATTCCAATCATTTGGCCACTGAAGAGACATAAGTTGTCGATATGCGCATATGGTGCACTGAATTATAAGGTATATATGTTCTATATTTATTATAAAAAGACATTTGTTCACGTGCATTTCCGATGCCAATGACAATGAAAATAATTTATTCTCATAAATGTACATAAATACATTGAAGAGAAAATATAAACAATGCAATATAATTTCAGTATAGTACATGCGTGAAAATAGGTACAATTTGTATTAATAAATATTATCATATGAGAGTTACTAAATACAATATGTGTATGATTGATAAATAACGATACACTTCAAAGTATAGTACACGTGAGTTGAGAATTTAACCCGGAGGGCAAACTCTCTCTATAACGACTTCAATAAATTTACAAAGTTTCTTCAATAAATTGGTATTAAAAGATTGAAAAAGTTCTTTAAGTTTTTGAGTACTTGGTCTAAGACAATAAATATTAGGAATATATAAATTTCTAGCTTGTGCTATTTCATTATTAGTACAGTTGAAAAGGTAGTGAAATTCATCTCATTTCATTTCTATTACAGATAGTACACTTTCTATTCTCTCTTAATATGTTATTCCATCGGCCAGTTTCAATAGGTAGTTTAAAATTACATGTTCTATATTTACAAAATGTTTTGGCCGCTTTAGAAGGAAGTATATCTAAATATTTTTCAAATTGTAAATCATCTTTAAATATTCTATAATTACAACATTTTGACGAATTAAAAACACAACTTCTCCAATTTTGTAAATGTTGGTCAGTGAGAATTTTTCGGACTTCTAATCTAATTTCAACCATTGTATATTACAATTAAAGGGGTAATCCCATAAATAAGTGAGTCCGCATTCATTTAAAATACTTTTAACAAATTTCAACCATGGTGATGCGCGTGTGTACATTAATTTATATAACATTGATGAAATTTTGCTATCATTGTGAAAATGCAATTTTGACCAGAATGTAATAATTCTTACTTTAACATTTATCATAAGTGGGAATCTGCCAAGTTCACCATAAACCATTGCATTTGGAGTTTTGGTATTAACATTTAAAATATATTTACAAAATTTGAGATGTAATTTTTCGATTAGTAGCAAATTGGCAAATCCCCATATTTCAGAGCCATATAACAATATAGGTTGTATAATTTTATCAAACAGATTTAATTGACACTCAATGGACAGATGATTTCGTTTTGCTTTGGATATTACACTGTACATGACTTTAACTGCTTTATCATACTGCTGTTTAATATTAAATTTGAATGATCCATTTTTCGAAAAGAAAACGCCAAGGTATTTAAAATTTTCAACAATTTCAATTTTTTCAGTTTGGTAGTAAAACTCATGATTTGGTTCCCACCCCCTTCCAAATATCAAAATTTTAGTTTTATCAACATTTACTTTTAGTTTCCACAATGTACAGTATTCATAAAAAATATTCAGTTGCGATTGCAATTCATGTGCAGATTCGCATAGGATAATGGTATCATCAGCATACAGCAGTACAAAAAGTTGAAAAAAATACATCGAATTCATTTTCAAACATTTGAGTCAAGCGAGATAACCCTTGCGAATGTTTTGACTTTAAAAAAAAATTTTCTAAATCATTCGGAATTTCAGTTAAAGAACATTTCATGCCTTGAATAGGATAATTTGACTTCGTGTTCTAGTCTCCTTCATGTGTTCACATGTGTAAACATTTTCTATTTATGTATTTACTTCCTCGACTTGAAAAGTTGCTGCAGGACTTTTGCATGCAACCAGGGGACGCTTACTCCTCCCAGGTACCTGATCTCACCTCGATTTTATTGGGGTTCGCATTTGTCTGAAGATGACACTATACACGATATTGTACCATTATTCCATGAACTATGAGATATGGTTTACCCTTCGGTACTTCTTCGTTTTTTACCTTGAATATCAATCTTTAGAATATTTTTGTAAGGTACATATATACAAACCTTCTTTATCACTACAGGAGTAGGGGAGCTGTTGATACCCTCGTCGATTTGAAAATCGTATTGCAAACATTGAAATTAGTTGTAAAACGATAATTTGATACACCGATCCATATTCCTATAACGGAAGTAAGGTGCTAAGATACCGAGTGGTATTCTAAAGTGATATAGGCTATGTTGTATTAGATGTCATGGAGGAGATAACAACCTCTGCTGACCATTTAAATAATACCAAAAATTCTTTGAGCTACTATAACTTGTAGTCATATGAAATGGTAACGGTAAAACCGTAGTCACAATTGGTAAAATGTCATGAGCAGTAAAACATATATGATATTGTCTTATCACAGTACAAACAGTTTAACACAGACAACAGTCAAAGTATAGTGGACAACTGATTTTTTCCTGGTGTCATTATGATCAAATTTCCTTCTTTCTCTAAGATTACGTCGATACAATTAAACTTTATGATAACTAGTTTGATATTACGGGAAAATGGATCAGTGTATTCTGTTTTTGTCTCAAAAACTTAAAAGAAAACCTCCTACACTTTGCAACTTTATGTACTTTTTAATGAGTTATTTATTCATTGTATATGAAATCATCATAATAATGAGATACCTTGGTCACAGTATTCAGTCTGGTAGCCAGGATTGCAGAGAAAACACACACCGGTCACATGATCACATACGCCATCTTTACAATTTTGAGGACAGAGAGAACTGCAGTTACTTCCATATGTTCCAGAAGAACAATCTTCAAAAACAGATTTTACAAAAACCAATAAATAACGATATACTGCATATCATGCAGATATTTTAAAAGTAAAATGACATCCCAGAGATGTCTATAGACCGAAATAACATTCTATTATCATCAAAACCACCATGTGTTTAGTTACATTTAGAAAATGTGTGTGTACTACGTCTTTTTCTTTTTTGGTTTTTTTTATTTGCTTTTTTTTTTTATTTGTTTGTGTGTGTGTGGTTTTTGAATTGTTTGTTTGTGTGTGTGTGTGTGTGTGTGTGTGTGTGTGTGTGTGTGTGTTTGTTTTTTTTGGGGGGGGGATGTTTCTGTTTTTGTTTTGTTTTTTGGTTTTTTTTTTTTTGAAAACAAACTATTTACTAAAAATCAAACAAATGTTACCAAACTCATCATAGGTCATCCAGTCCAGTGTATCTGAAGAATCCATTTTAATGCAAAATAAGGGAAAAGGTGAGTTGAACCAAATGCTGTTGGTGCTGTTATTTGATGTAAATTGATCCCATTGATCCCAGATACTTCACTTTATTTCTTTTTTCACTTTGTTGATAGTATACCAGAATGTTACTTTTTATTTTGTATAAATGGTAGTTCGGGAAAATTTTTTGAACAGTACTGATGATTTATCATTCGACGAATACAAATGTCGAGTTATTTCATTTTTCAGGAAAGTTCGCTTTCTTACGTTGATCTCACATTCACAATTTCTTGACGTTGTACAGACAACAAAATGACAATTGTGAAAATACATCTTTAAACACGATTTAGATAAGATTCTATTACGACTCTTATTAATACATGATTTAAGACTTATACAATGTTTTTTCTGATAATTTTGAAATCGACGTGTTTCGAATTTAAGATCTTATATTTGTCCTGGGATTATTCTAATTAAAAATACTCTTATTACACGTATTTATAATACAACATTGTGATATTTTACGCTCATAAACTTATTTTCTGTGATAGTATACAATGATAAAAAAGAATCGATTACCTTGAATACAGGATTCGCTCTGGTAACCAGGTTTACACCCCAGTGAACATATCCCGGTCACATGATTACAATCGCCATCTTGACAATTCTGTGAGCACAAAAAACTACAGTTGCTTCCATATGTCCCATTAGAACATTCTGTAATAATAGGATATGGTATAACAAAAAGTATACATTGATAGTGGTAAAACACCTACTGAAATTAAATTACATATACTAGTATATGTAACAAAATTTAAATCTGTCGAAGCATTTTCAATCAGAAAACTTTAATTGCTACCCATATCAGGTATCTTTAATTCCTCACCATGTTTTGCTTACGTCTTTTAAAACCTTAAAGATCCTGTAAAAATAAACTGTATCAATATAACTTATCTTTGAATTATGATACTTCATTCAATGTTTGTCATCACAATATACATAAACCGAGAAAGAATGAGTATAGGTTTCGTCATGCAGTATTTTACTTAGCGATGTAATTAAATCGTGCCAATGACTTTGCGCAGAGAGAAGGATTTAGGTTGTGTTATATTCACCCATGGTATATAGATATATTTATACTATGCGTATCATAGATATTTCTACCATTATAATTACTGATATTATGATAATGCTTAATGCTAACACATAGACAATTTACATATACACTATATCTGCTTAATATCCTATCTGATTTCGTGGCGGGTGTGCCTGTTAGACGAGGAAAGCTTTGTTTTATCCCAAACACATGTTCATACCCATGGTGCCATATGCACAAAGATTCGTAAATTTACGAGTACGCTAAAAGTTTACGAGTAACTTAGAAAAAATGTTACGAACTCGTAAATCATATATACAAAATAACTAATAGACATTTCGTAAAGTCACGAACTCTTAACTTTACGAGTACACTTACGCAATTTTCGAACACATCGACAGCAGAGAGGAAGCAAAAAGTGTGGTCTGTCATTACGGAAAAGTACTATCACTAAATCACTACTGTTCTCATACGCCATTATTTTAAATGAGAATGACTAACGAATGCTACTATAGCACTTGTAGATTTACGAGTAGAATCACTCGTGAGTTACGTTTACGTAATTTCGTACATATGACGTCACTCGTAAATTTACGCTCCGGGTGACTTACGAGTACTCGTAGGGTTTACGAAGTTTAGTACGTATGGGCACTGAACGTTTCAAAGGACATTATATCCAATATATTTTAATTATTATCATTGACTTTTTACTTACCTTAATAGCAGCATTGTAGTGATAGATGACATACTATTAGCAATAAAATGCGACTGGCAAATATTATATTAAATGATAATGTATATATAAGTGATTGTAAAGAAAACCAGCTATATAACATAGCACATGATTCATACAATACAAGATGTTTGTGGATTGTTGTCACATCAAAATTATTTTCCTTACACAATGTGGGCATATACCAGATGTACTGCACTGAAATGCAGACCAGCCTCAGTAACGAGGAATCCTTACGTCACCGTCTTCACTTTCGCATCCGAAACGGATGCTCGTTTCATTTCATGATTTACAGTAAATTAACTGTACAAGCACTGTATATTCGTGTGTGTGTGTGTGTGTGTGTGTGTGTGTGTGTGTGTGTGTGTGTGTGTGTGTGTGTGTGTGTGTGTGTGTGTGCAGGTGTGTGTGTATTTTCTTATAAAACATGTTATTAGATTTTTATATATTTTGAGAATTCCATTCATTCGGCCACGAGCATCACTGAAGAGACATAACTTGTCGAAATGCGCATATGGTGCACAAAATTAAAAGGTATATATGTTCTATATTTATTATAACCACTAGGCCGGTGTCACTGCTGGTGGACTGATAGTCCCCGAGGGCATCATAAGTCTAGTTTTCAGTGCTTTTGTACTGACATGAAATATATACTCAAAATTTTCAGACATCAAATTAAGTAAATCACTCTAAAACTAAGGAGTATCTCCCTCATGTATAGCTCTGTCCTTAGATATTTTCTTTGGTTCACCTTTCAGTCATTTTGGCTTCAACACTGCTCTTCATATTTTTATATATTTTGAGAATTCCATTCATTCGGCCACGAGCATCACTGAAGAGACATAACTTGTCGAAATGCGCATATGGTGCACAAAATTAAAAGGTATATATGTTCTATATTTATAATAAAGAATAACAATACCTTGGACACAGTAGTCACTGTAGTAACCAGGTTTGCATCCTTTAAAACATACACCGGTCACATGATCACAATCGTCATCTTCACAATTTTCTGGGCACTCAGTACTACAGTTGTATCCATACGTTCCCTTAACACACTCTGCAAATTCGTAATACGTTTAGATTGAATAGATATCATTCTAAATATTAGGAAATGTACTTCCGAAAAATAGCTTAAAGGTACATATCTAACCCAATGGCAAATTACACTTTTAAATTGTATTGTGACTATTTGTTTCTGAAAAAGGAGATTGCTTTCGGTTTTCTCTATCTTTAAAAGTAGAGATATGAATCAAAAACGGCAGTCTGGCCACTATGTGTTATTTTAGCTATGATGGGGATGTTTTGTGGCAACATTGAAATTGACACAACTTTTAATCTAGAAACATAAAGGATAATTTTGACCACATTTGGTCTCAATCTATTTAGCAGTTTCAGAGGAGAAGATTTTTGAAAAATGTAAACGCCGACAAACAACGGACGACGGACGCCAAGTGACGGCAAAAAAAAAAGTCTATGCAAGCAAGACTGCGAGTACACCTTACGTATATATATGAATGAAGAGATGAATATTGAGGGCAACATCGATATAGCAAATGCACATATGCACATAGCAAAGGGAAGTATGTGCATGGAGAATGGTTGCTAGATTCGTCCTAATTTCTCCTAAATAATCAAAATTTTAAACAATGATATCTGAAAGGTAAACGATATCATGATAATGAGCAGTACTCAAAGGAAATTTAAGCTAAGCGCAAGATTTTATACCCGTTTGCATGTTTGCATGTAACAGAGCGATTAATTCACCACTGAAGCAGTGATCCCGTCAGGAGGCTTTATTAGGATTGTAAAATAAATGTTTAGAATAAGGCAGTGGCAAAGCTGTCCAAAAATGAAGAGGCATAACTTGGAACTTTCAATCAAAATTCAATTCAAAACAGAACGAGAACAATTTTCAACTGATAAAAATTTAGGGGTTATTCTTTTAAAGATTTCCGATAAAATGTCATACTGCTAGATAAATAAAGGGAGTGACACAAAATCTGTGGGGGAGGGGGTGGCCAGACTGCCCAGCTCTCGCGCATAGTTCTACACTGCATTCATAAACGTATTCCCTTTGCAGTGTGGAGCTCGTAAAAACGTTCCCCGCGGAGGGTTTGACCCTTTTCCTGATGTCGTGTGTCATGGCACTTTCTACACAATATTTGTCCACATTCATGTATATATACAGTGCTGTATTATATTTCTTTCGTCTGTATTTAAGGGCATTCACAACGGGTGTGGCTAGCCAAAGAGGAGATTTTCACTTCTCCCGAGCACCTGGTCTCACCTCTGAATTTCAGAGGTCTGTGAATGTCCACTGTGGTATATTGTTGTTAGTGCCATAGTCATGTGACACCAATTACCTTCATATTTTATATTGAAATGCATTTAATTGATTAAAAAGCAATTTTTCAAAGTTCATTTCAGCGAATATTGATGTAATGCATGTTATGCAGATATTCTAATGGTAAAATTACATCTCAGAGATGTCTAAAGACTTAAAAAATATTTTACTTTTATATCCCTAAAACCACCATATGTATTCCGTTAGAAAATGTGTATGTAGTACGTGTTTTCTTGATACTGTGACCAAACTCATTATAATCTATCTATGGCATTTTTGAAAAATCCATTTTAAAACAAAATAAGGTCAAAGACGAGTTGAACCGATTACTGTTGGTGCTGCCAAATGGTTGTGCCAGAAGGGTATTTTGAACAGTTCTAATGATTTATCATTCGTCGAATACAAAATGTCCCGTGATTTCATATTTCAGAATAGTTTTCCTTTTTTTTTTACATTGATCTAAGATTCGCAATTACTTGAACAGACAACAAAGTGACAGTTGTGAAAAGACGAATTCGAACAATTCGAACAAAATTCTATAAAGAATCTAATTATCACGTGATATAAGATATTTCAAGTATTTTTTTCTGATAATTTTGATGAAATGAAGTTGTTTTGAACTTAAGATCTAATTTTCTCAGGGAATTCAACAAGACTTATTACACGTGTTTATAATACAGCATTGTAATGTTTTATCTTCATAAACTTCATATTCTGTGGTAGTCTACACTGAAGAATAGGAAAGAATACCTTGATTACAGGATTCGCTCTGATAACCAGGTTTACATCCCAGTGAACATATCCCAGTCTCATGATTACAATCGCCATCTTGACAATTCTGTGAGCACAAAAAACTACAGTTGCTTCCGTATGTCCCATTAGAACATTCTATAATAGTAAAGCTTTATATAACAAAATGTATATCTAATCCGTGTGCTAGTATGCAATAAGACTGATAAAACATCTATTGAATTTAAGTTACATACACAAGTATATATAATAAAATTTAAATCAGTCTAAGCATTTTCAATCAGAAAGCTTTAATTGGTAAACTTATCAGGTATTTTTAATCCTCCCATGTTTTGCATGTTTACATCTTTTGAAATCTTACAAATCCTGTACACACAAAAATTGTATTGATGAAATTTATCTTTGAATCATGATCATTTAATATTTGTCATTGAAATGAATATGAACCGATTTCAGGAAAAACACGTCAAGGTTTCGTCATTTAGTATTTTACTTGACATTGAGCAGGGAGATTCATTGATTTTGTATTATATTCAACCATTATATATAGATGTATTCATATATTATAAACATTTCAACAAGTATGTGCGATAATTATTAACATTATGATAATGCTTACTGCTAACACAGAGACGGATTTACATATACATGTACACAATATCTTTTTGATCCCCTGTCGGAGTGTACCTTTTAGACAAAGAAAGCTTACTCTTTACTCCAACACACGCTCACACCTCTAGGCGTTTCAAATGACATTGTATCCAATACTTCTTAAATTATACTCATTGATTACTTTTCGAATTTAAAGAGGCACTGTCTCTCACAACCTGAATTTACAGCTATTGTAAGTTTTCGATAGTACAAGAATTTAAAAATTTACTTCTGCAAAGTTCATGCATTATTTATAAAATAAAATGAATTTTTGTGAGATGCGATTCGAAGATGAAAAGTAGAAAAAGATGTGAATAAAGACACCTTTGTCGTTTTAATGCGGTCACATGATTAGTGGCTCATGGGTATTCATTATCTTGGCGTGGTATTGCAGAGAAAAGCACGATGTTTCCGACCCTGGTATCTTTCTCGTGTTACAATATTTTTAAGAGATTTTTGTCAATCTTCTAAATAGTGTCAAATATATACACATTTAAAGTAATTTCCAAAACTTATAAGTCCGCTGAGGACTTTAAAAAGCAGTATTGTACTGATAGATCACGTACTATTGAAACTAAAATACAAATAAAAAATATTATATTAAATGACAATAGATATCTCAGTAAATGTAAAGAAAACAAGACTATGGCTTGTCATTTATAGGACATGTATATATTTTCTATATCTATACAAGATAAGTGTGTGTGGTTTGTTGTTTAGTGGCCCATCATGACTACTTCTCTTACAGAATGTGGGCATCTACCAGAAATACAGATATGTGGAACGGAGGACCAGCCTCACTGGCGAGGAATCCTTACGTGCCATTGTCTTCACACACGGATCCCAAACGGATGCTTGTTTCACTTTATGGTTTATAGTATATTAAATGTACAAGCACGGTATATGCATGTGTGTGTGTTTTCTGATAAAAAAACGTTATTGAACAATATAGAATAACAATACCTTGGGCACAGTAGTCACTGTAGTAACCAGATTTGCATCCTTGGGAACATACACCGGTCACATGATCACAATCGTCATCTTGACAATTTTTTGGGCACTCAGAACTACAATTGCTTCCATATGTTCCTTTAGCACACACTGCAATTTCGTAATACATACAAATGCATAGATTGCCAATGCAAATATATTAAGCATTGTATATTTGATATATATATCTCACATGTTCTCATTCTGATAAGAGCAGCAAAGCAGGAAGTGGTATACAGTGGCAACGTTACTAAAATAGATAAAAGAAACACAGAAATTTATGTATATCCTACCCATGTTACAGTATGAGCCGTTGTAACCATCAATGCATCCTTGGAAACAAACTCCGGTCACGGGATGGCACAGATCACCCAGGCAGTTTACAGAACAATCAGAAAGACAACTTGATCCGAATTTTCCGTTTGGACAACCTGTAATTGTATGTATACATTCACAATAAACGTCCATGAAAATAATCCTGATGGAAATGTAATATTTTTTTTCTGTAGATATCAAAGACTTGCTGATAGTAAACAGATCAATTTACAATATGATGCACTTCACTCGTGGTCTGTGTATAAATCTTTTCGGCAATGCCGATACAAATGTAGATTAGCATAGTAAATTTATACCTTTTGTACTATAATATTTCCGGACAAAATATTTGATTAATCAATTTGCTCTAGCGTCAGACAAGCGGTATACTACAATGATGTATTACTACCTGACTCGTTCCTATTTTTAAATTTTCAATTATCGGTTTAGTGCTACAAGGATTTATTCCCGGAATGCCCACATTCTTGGATGTGCCGAAAGGCAGGTCAGAACATTTTTGTAGGCATAACGTTAATACTTTAAAAGTTTGTCAAAACATCATATGGCAATAACCTGAATTACCTGAATAGTTTTTACTAAGAAATAAGAAGTTTACACATTCATATATTAGCTTAATCAAAATTCTTGTATGATCTTATATATTTACAGCATAAATAAGAAAATAAAACAGTAGTCAAAAATTTATGATGAATATAAACAAAAACATTATACAATTATGGTGTAGGATTCTGCACAAAGATCGTGCCGTCTGCTACATGCTGTATTTGATGGACTTTCTTTGCTGCCTGGATTCTTCTGATTATCTCCATGATACAGTAGATCTTTTAAAACATGAAAAAATGCTAGTAGTGAAGGTGTCTTTTAAGTTTACTGTGCCAGCCCTCCATGGAGGTTATTAGTGGTACGTGGTCCCTCCGTATCTAAGTGGCTACATAGGTGTCAGTTGCATATAAATCGCATTCCAGTGACATGCGCCAGATGCATTGTGTGTAATGGACGAAACAACCTTTCGGAGTGATGTGTCTGGATAAGTATCTAGGGCTGCATTGCGTGGTGCTGTATCGCAGTCGAGGAGGGTATCACTGGGTTGTTGCGTCTGGTTGTGTCTCTGCCATGCGTCGATAATGAGGCTGAACATTCGTCTGGCACTTTTCGGACTGTAGTGCAAAGATCAAAGGGTAAATGGTGCCGTCGACTGATGAATGCATGGTGTACAGCTGTTTGAAGAAAGTTTTACATGTGTAGAATGTGTCGTCTGCGTAAATGGTTACAGTTGCGGATGCTAGATGGACGAGGTTTTGACGGGTCGCAAAGATAAGTAGTCGGTCGTTGGTTCCATCATCAGCTATCTAGAAAATTCATCTGCAGTGGTCTTGGTCCACTGGTGTGCCAGGTTGATGTCAGCGATAATCATTTACGATAATTGGTCTAACTAAACAGATTACATTGTTAAAACAACACTTAGTGTTTTCTGCATGTTGGCATTCCGGGAATATATTTTATTTAAATTGTGGGCAGATACCGGGAAGACACCGCTACAAGACAGCGTCACAGTAGAATTTGAACGGCAAAAAAATGATATGTTGGGCATTTGATGAGAAAAAGTTTTAGATCTAATATATTGAGGGTACATTACCATAAACCTCGACTTCGCACAGCTCTATTACGGCTGTCGCACTGTAACCGCTTGGTATGGGGGACGTTGTTCTATTGTTATAGATGGTTACGAAAGATCCGTAAACAGGGGGAGATAATTCGACTGTTTCTATGTTTGATCGTTCTCCAGGTCCTTTGTCGTGGAACACTGGCAAATATGGCTCCATAAAGAAACTACCATTTTCTATGACATCATATGTGACATAGAGAGAAAATCCAGCAAGTCTGTGTGCAACTTGAAAAAAAAAATCTTAATATTTGAATAAATTGATGATTCACAAATTTTGAATTAGTACAGCGTTGTCATTCAACAGGGTGTATACATTCTTATTTAACAATATTTCTATTGATTCCCTTCTCGTCGTCTTTTTAGCTCACCTGAGCCAAAGGGTCAAGTGAGCTATAGTCATAGTGCGCCGTCCGTCGTTAACTTTTTCACATTTTCGATTTCTTCTCTGGAACTGCTTTGCAGATTTGGATCAAACTTTGAATATATGATGTACTAAATGTCCCCTACTAAAATTGTGTTCGAGATCCAGATTTCCTAAGGGTAGGATCCAGGGCGGGGCCAAACTGCCCAAAACGGCATCCCTCTTCAAAATCTTCTCCTCCAGAACCAGTGCAAAAATGGGAAAACTAATTGCATTTCAACAATCTACAAAGATGGGTTATTAAAATTTGTGTTCGGGGTTAAGATCTCTCAAATAAAAATTTACGCTTTTTTGACGTGTTTCTGGACACAGTAATTTCAATGCAGAAAAGTGTCATGTTTTTCAGTTAATTGATATTGATGATATCTTAATGACTATTTGATCATAATTATGGTAAGGAATATTATTGTGGAAGAATTTTGTCAATATCTCAATTTTTGGATTTTTTATGACTTCCAATAAAAAGTAGGGGGGAGGGGATTTGGCCATTTTTCACATTTTCAACTTTTTCTGCAAAACTGTTGGAAGGATTTTGATAAATCTTGGTAAAAATAAATCACTTATGATCCCCTTCAAATTCTTTTGTTTTCGTCCAGACCTCTTTTATAGGTGGCGCCACCATAGTCAAAAGTTGGTCACAAAAGAGTACCCTCCTCTGAAAATATTCTTTTTCGTGCTGCCTTAGAGACAAACAGAATGCATAGAAATGATCAAGAGGGATGAGTGAAGACGTATTGTCATAATGGTGCCCTTCCAAAATGAAATTTTAGAATTTTTTTGTTCGACATTTGTTTGGACTTGGTGATTTCAATGCAGAAAAGTGTCACATTTCCTAGTTAATTGATAATGATGATTTCTTATGGACTATTGTGATCATAATTACGGTAAGGAAAGTTAATTTGAAAGAATTTTGTCAATATCTCAATTTTTGGATTTTCTATGCATTTTTTAAGACTTTCAAATGAGGGTGTATAGGGACAATTCTTCACATTTTAAATTTCTGCTGTTATACCACATGAAAGATTTTAATGAAACACGGTATACATGAAGTTCTATAGTTCCTCTATCAATTTTGTATATTTCATCCAAATTGGTTTACAAATAATGCCACCATGTCTAAAAACTAGGTCTCACAATGGTACATATACCTCTTTGTAATAAATTTGGAGAGCAGCGGTTCAAATCCAGCTATGTCAAAAATTATTTTTTCATTTCTTTACACATCTAAATAAGTATTTAAATGTTCCTCAGCACTCAACGTATGAAATTAGACCATTTTAAGTTGGATCTGGACAATATTTGAAACAATTGTTGTTCATGACCCAGACTTGAAATCAGTCAACAAAAGGCCCCACCTAAAGAAAATGACTAACTTGTTGCCCTGAATCATATCTTGCAGAGACAAAGCAAATGCTTAATTTCAAAATCACCAGAATGTATGTGCAAAAAAGTCTTGTTTTTTATTCTAGTCTGAAATAAAATTTGACACATTTTCAACATTTGTGTAATGCAAAAATAAATAAATTCTTCCTTCCTACATGGTTGATCATCTAGCTGCTCGGGTGAGCGATATAGGCCAACTTGGGCCTCTGGGTTTTTTTTTTTTTTTTGGGGGGGGGGGGGGGATTTGGTTTGTTTGTTTGGGGGGGTTTTTTTTGTTTTTTTTGGGGGGGGGGTGGCCACTGGAAATTGATAATGACACATTCCATAATGCAAAGAATACAGAGTTTATTGCTCTTTGTTTTATGTCACTTCCCTTCGTATAACTATTAAGACATTGGTTGATTCTGTCTATACATGTATAAGCTATAAAGTGGCATATTTTTCGTATGAAGCCTTCTGTGCTAAGACAAAATTCCTATAGAAATTAGATTAACATTACGTTTATAATGAGAGATTTGCTTATATATTTTAATGATAAGTAAATTATAAATGTGAGCAAAATACGGTCGTATGGTATAAACGTATTCTCCTGTAGGTACTTTGGACTCAATAGGAGTAGTTAAGTGTACATTTGAGCAACAGCAATATTTCACTTTGGAGAATATTTTGATACATCAGAATGACTGCTACAGATTTACATGTGGCCTTGGTAAATAAATCCTGAAATAGCTATACATTTCAAATGTAATGTAATTATATGATATAGTAGATAATACTTATGCGAGATCATTTATTTGTACATATATTCAATATTTCGGTAGGTAAATTTTCGCCGTGTAGTAAATGTTAAAATGAATACATTCTAAACAAGTTTTTCATTCCTAGTATATATGTGTACTTACAGCCTTCCCTGTGGACTATGTGAACTGTATGTATGGTGCTATTGGAATCTAGATTGACCCACCACCAAGCAGTCATGGTATACGGGTATGTAACGGAACAGTGAGCAGTTGGATAGTTTGTGTCATTATTTCCGTCTACTGCATTATCTGCACCACTCACTTCAATAGTGTTTTGTCTAGAGGATATCGCTGCGGGCCGATGTAAGGCCAGATTCTCTGGAAAGCAGAAATCAATGATTACATATTTTATAGATCTTACAAATAGAAATCATACCCACAGAAATCAGGTTCTATTTAGAAGGGCTCCAAATAATTAAGGACAGTGACGAAGTCAACCCCCCCCCCCCCCCCAGATGTTACGACTACAAAATAATTCCAAAATGTGTTCAACAAGCCTCTTTGTTTAGTGTCAAACTTTCTGTCAAAATTCAGAATTGAATGCGGAAAGAATATAAATTAAATGCCAGATGTCATTTTCTTCTTATACCTTTGACATACACATGTATGTAACCAGCTTTATTTTGACATGCCTGTGTAACTTCTTATAAATTGACCAATACATTATTATGGCATTAGTATTATATCTTATATCGATCTTCGATAAGGCGTTTTGCACTCATTTGACCACTGTGAAATGCCCTTGAGGACGTCCTATGTTGACCTTAAATTGACATTGACCTAAGTGCACCAAGTAGAACTAGTATGTAGGAAATAAACATACTATAGTAGGTATATGTTGACCTTGAATTGACATTGACTTAAGTTCAGCAACAAAGAACAAGAAAACATGACTCACCAAGAACATCTCGCCGATTCCCATGTTGGACTGCATGGCCATAGTTCTTTATGCATTAGCTACTTTTATGCATCAGCCATTAGCGACTTTTCTAAAGATATGGGTGGCCCTTAAAAGGGACGGTTTTTTAAGGTCACTGCCCTTACTTGCAGTAAGGACAGTGCTTAAGTTTTCTTCTTCTATTCGACCTCCTTGGTTCGATGTTCAAGAGGCGGTCAACTATCAACCCCGATCTGTTTTCTTCTAATCCTATTCCGCCCACACAGTGGTGGTTCTTCTTTGGGTGCATCAACGGGAATGATTTCTACTACTGCTTCATCTTCTCTAATAATGAAAGTAATTCTTCTTTCGCCATCAATCTTCATTAAGGTAGCCATCTTGATGTTCATAGAAAAACATTTCTAAAGCGAACGAGGAAAAGTCTGGAAAGGGGTTTATAAAGTACAAGAGCTCGAACGCGTTTTCCATCGACAATGACGTACGCAGTAATGTTAAGGCACTCCACGACGTCATTGACATTATAATCTTCTGAAAACCGTATAATAAATTGAGTAAATATTATTTCTGCACAAGTGGCAAAAATGCAAATTGTATAGCAAGTCTAATGTTTTACACATGAAAAGTTTATCCCTAGCTGTTTGGAATCACGTGACTGCTATATATAGCATATGAAGTATTAACAAGAAAAAAGAGGAGTTACTGGCTCAGTTATGTGGCAGAAGTCACCATGGAGCTATACAATACATGAATATAAATAATATACTACAACATATAACACATCACAAAAATATTTGACTGTAGTGCAATTACGATACCGACTTAGGACGGTCATTTAATTTGACAAAAGCCAAACAAATGGTGTGGTTAACCGGTTTACGGGCCCACCTTCCCACTCACCGTAACAGCAGAACAATCAAAAGACGTACATTTAAAAATTTATAAATAATCCTCCATGTAAAGAACAAGGGTCAACAGGTATCGCATATTGAGAGGTCATAAAAATATAAACACGTAAGGTATTGTAAAACACATAATGGTATAAAAATATATGCGACATCAACATGATAAACCGTGCTCTGCCAGTCTGAAAGCGAGCTAAGACCCTAGATCTGTAGGAGTCCCGACTAACAGTCAGAGGGGACGAGGTTCAGGACCATGTCTCCTCTGAAAGAGGTTTGGACAAGGCCCGTCATATAGTCCCCACCGCCCTGTCAGTCAGCGTGCAACGTTCAAGTAAAAGTCTGCATAAGGCTGTAGAGGGGCCAAATACAAGACCTATAGTCTTTTTGATGATCTCAATATCATATTGTTTATTTAGGAGACGTTTGACTATTTTATTACATGATAAAATAACGTTATCGGAGCCTTTCACTTTCCTTAGTTTATATACGAGATCACCATAAAAATTAGGATGGGAAATTCCATTGGATACATACTGTTGAAAAGAAATATTTCCAAATTTAGATAAAAGTTCTGAATAAGATCTGAAGAATTTGCCGAATGTTTTTCTTAGCTTGTGATATCTGTAACCCTGAGTTAAAAGTTTAGTAGTAATTTGTAAATTTCGTTTATGAAAGTCCAAAACATCGGTGCAGCCTCTGACAAATCGAACTAATTGAGATATATAGATACCATATGATGGGAGTCGAGGGACATCGCCATCCAAGTAAGGGAAATTTACAATAGGAAATCCAAAATCCTCACGTTTATCATAAATATTAGTATATATTAGGTTGTTGATAATTTTGATGTTTAAATCTAAGAAAGGTGTAGATTTATCTCAAGTATTAGCTTTATTCAACGTGAGCTCTGGTGGATATATTTCTGATATAAATTGTTCGAATTCAGGGTTATCGATAACCAAAATGTCATCCAGATATCTGCAAGTATTATTAAATTTGTCAATGAGGTCAAAACGTTTTGATTTTTGAATAGAAACCATAAAATCCCTCTCATAACAATAAAGAAATAAATCTGCTATCAGAGGCGCGCAGTTAGTACCCATAGGAATCCCAACTATTTGTTGATATATCTTGCCATCAAATTGCACAAAAAATATTATTCATGAGAAAATCTAGTGCTTTACATAATTCCTTGCAAGTCCAGTATTTATATGAAGTATATTGTTTGTTGGAAAAGAATCCAGAGTTATTGGAAGTACATATGTACGTTTTAGATTCTCTGTGAAAACACCATTGTACATTCAAAAAGTGCAAGGGTATATTGCCAAATTCGGTAATCAAATTTTGTTGTAAACAATTAATGGAATCCTATAGATAATATTCTTAGCTGTGCCCAACTTATAAGGATGGTAATTGTACATAAATACTGGGAATGAAATTGCTGAATGGTGTAGATTTACAAGAAATGGTCTAATTAAATAGAAGTTCTGTCGATATTTTAAAATGTAAAAGTTAGGCCCAGCAGGAAGCATTCCAAATAGATGTGATTTAAATATGATGTGGGGTTTTTTAATTGTGTGGATTAAATAAAATGTTCTCATCGTGTGGATTAAATAAATATTTTTTATCGTGTGGTTTAATTGTACACTTTAAAATCGGATCGAAAATGTTTTAATGGTGTGGAATAAATGTTTTTAATCGTGTGGATTAAATGTTTTTATGTGGGAATTAAATGTGATGACCAATGTACACTTTTAAATAGGATCTAAATTTTGGGGATTTTTTATTTGTTTGCATTAGCTAATAGCTACTTTTCTAAAGATGTGGATGGCCCTTAATAGGACCGTTTTTTAAAGTTCTAAAAAAAAAAAAAAGAATTTAGTGTCCCCCGCAATTGCATGAGCCACAGGCTGGATATGAACGTGTCCGTCTTTTAGCAGCACGCGAAAGTGCTGCTAGAGGACGGGTAAAATGGTTGGAACGGAGATTGAGGCTCAGTCTCAACCTCGGCCTACGTCTTCCTCCGGCTGTGATGGTGCTGGTGGAGGCTGGTAGTTTGCAGACCGCCAATGTCGTATGGGACTCAAACTATATGGTTTCACGACCGCCAGTGGTCGTTCTGTGTTGTCTTCTACCTCCATCTTCTCTTCTCTTTCTCTTTGAGTTAGTTTGTATGTCAATACTTCCATTTTCTTGTGCTGTACTAACATTCTCTCAGTCTCCCCGCTATCTTATCTATTTCATCAGCCAGCTGGGCCAGCTCTAACGCTTTCATTTTTCTGCTTCAAAGCAAGTTCTCTCAATTTATTTTCCATGCCCATTTCAAAATTGTTCTTTTTCAAAAAAAAAATCGAAAGCGAACGAGGAAAATGAAGTCTTGACAGGGGTTTATATAGTACATGAGCACGAGCGCGTATTCCATCGACAATGATGTAATGATTTCATATAGTGCTAGCGCGTATTCCATCGACATTGACTCTGTGACATACGTAATGAATCAATGTCACCTTCAGTACACAGCGCGAGCGCGTATTCCATTGACAATGACGTAATGAATTCACATAGCGCGAGCGCGTATTCCATCGACATTGACTCAATGACATATGTAATGAATCAATGTCACCTTCAGTACACAGCGCGAGCACGTATTCCATAGTGCCGGTCTCGTCCTTGGGAAAGGTCACTCGAATGTCGAGGTTTTACCCAGACATCACTCGGTCATGTCTAGATAATAATAAATACAGAATATATATACCTTTTAATTTTGTGCACCATATGCGCATTTCGACAAGTTATGTCTCTTCAGTGATGCTCGTAGCTGAATGATTGAAATTCTCAAAATATATAAAAATATGAAGAGCAGTGTTGAAGTTAAAATGACCGAAAAGTGAACCAAAGAATCTATCTAAGGACAGAGCTATGCATGAGGGAGATACTCCTTAGTTTTAGAGTGATTTTCTTAATTTGATCACTGAAAATTTGAAGTATATGTTTTATGTCAGTACAAAAGCACTGAAAACTAGACTTATGATGCCCTCGGGGAATATCAGTCCACCAGCAGTGACACCGGCCTAGTGGTTATAATTAATATAGAACATATATACCTTTTAATTTTGTGCACCATATGCGCATTTCGACAAGTTATGTCTCTTCAGTGATGCTCGTAGCTGAATGATTGGAATTCTCAAAATATATAAAAATATGAAGAGCAGTGTTGAAGTAACATTGTACTAGAGAAAGGTCACTCCAATGTCAAAACAAATCGGTCTCGTCCTTGGGAAAGGTCACTCCAATGTCGAATTTGTTTAGGGTAATGACACTTTCAATTAACATTACACAGACATCACAAAGTCATGTCTAGATAACGAGGAGATATTTAGCTTACCCAGACATTACATAGTCATGTCTAGATAAAGAAAAACAGCAAGAGTGTTTTAGAATTAAAACTTTAATTTGGACGACATGTTTGCATATAGTTTAGTTTAATTAAAACTTTAATTTGAACGACATGTTTGCATATAGTTTAGTTAAATTAAAACTTTAATTAGAACGAAATGGTTTGCATATATAGAAAATGTATCACCACTATACACTAAAGTCACGTCACTGGTTTCAATTTCATGAGTCGTCCTTTTGTCCTTCCTTTTGGTGTAACTCTTCGTTATATCGTCTACACTTGAAACAGATTTCTAACATTTCTTGATTGGAATGATCGAGTTCTCCCAGACAACGGGGATGAACGGCAATGTACTTCAATTCGAGGCAGTCGTCTTGCTGCAAGTCGTCACATGTCAAATGCCACTGAGGAAGTCCTTTATTTTGCGGTATCGAATCGTACGTGTCTTCTTCCTTCTCTCTATATTAGAATTTCTTGTATTGGGAAATATCTTTGGTTTGTTGCATCTCGTAGATCATGTCCACCCATGCGTCATATACGATATCGAAGGCGTCTCGGGTATTAGCGGTGTTGAGACATTCAGAGAGTTCCCGGAAATCGACTTGACCCGCCTCGGACCAGAATGTTATGATTCTTCGACAATTCATTCTATCCACGAGTTCGTCGGCATACTGTTTAATGAAATACGCCGGTGTAAACTCCCACACGTAGTTCAAGTTCTTTTTGAATTCTTCCAGGCCTTCTTCCTTTAGACTCTTATTCAGTCTGTACATCATGTTGCCGTATGTTTTCCTCACCGCAATCAATGAGTCTATGGACATGTGGGAGTCGGACGAAAAACACATGTTCATACTGCAGCAAAAAATTTCTTACAAAAACGTCAAGGACACAATGACCTTTATTTTTCACAACGTTTTTTCATTATTTCGTTTCTTACTTCTGTTGGAATAAAGCCTAACAAACTTTTTCATCTCCACTATTTTCTGTTTTTAGCGCGTTTGTTCGTTGATCTTAATCCTATTCCCCATATTTCATCAAAAGGACTTGCTTCCACGAATATCTCTGGGTAGATTGCGATGAGAATCTCTGCAAACGTCTCGTTTTGTTTGAATTTTTCCAAGTTTCTCTTCTTGACAATGGCTTTACATTTCTTATCCCATAACGCTTGCTTAAAATGTTTTACATGCCGACCAATCATTTTTTGTTTCCTAGGATCGTTTGTAGTTAATTTTTGAGTCGCACTTTCTTTATCGCCCATCAAAACAGCTTTCTGGTACATCATATACTGCTCAGCACAGTTGTGTTGTACCTTATTCCTCCTATAATCATAGTACATCGATGCCACTGGCTAATGAGTATCTCCCTCGTGCATAACTGTCCTTAGATAGATTCTTTAGTTCACTTTTCGGTCATTTTAGCTTCAACACTGCTCTTCATATTTTTATACATTTTGAGAATTCCAATCATTCGGCTACCAGCATCACTGAAGAGACATAACTTGTCGAAATGCGCATATGGTACACAAAATTAAAAGGTATATATGTTCTATATTTATTATTATCTAGACATGACCGAGTGATGTCTGGGTAAAACCTTTTAAACAATTTTAAATTCGAGTGACCTTTTCTAAGGACAAGACCAGCACTATGGAATACGCGCTCGCGCTGTGTACTGAAGGTGACATTGATTCATTACGTATGTCATTGAGTCAATATCGATGGAATACGCGCTAGCGCTATGTGAATTCATTACGTCATTTTCGATGGAATACGCGTTCGCGCTGTGTACTGAAGGTGACATTGATTCATTACGTACGTCATCGAGTCAATGTCGATGGAATACGCGCTCGTGCTTTGTGAATTCATTACGTCATTATCAATGGAATAGGCGCTCGTGCTCTGGTACTATATAAAATTTTCCTCGTTCGCTTTCGAATTTGTTTTTGAAAAGAACAACAATTTTGAAATGGGCATGGAAAATAAATTGAGAGAACTTGTCTTGAAGCAGAAAATTAAAGTGTTAGAGCTAGTGCAGCTAGCTGATGAAATAGATAAGATAGCGGGGGGACTGAGAGAATGTTAGAACAGCACAAGAAAATGGAAGTATTGACATACAAACTCAAACAGAAAAAGAAGAGAAGATGGAGGGAGGAGACAACACCAGAAGGACCGCTGGTGGTCGTGAAACCGTTTAGTTGGAGGCACATAGAACATGGGGGCTTCCAAACTAACAGCCTCCACCAGCACCATCACATCCGGAGGAAGACGTAGGCCGAGGTTGAGACTGAGCCTCAACCTCCGTTCCAACCATTCTACCCGTCCTCTGGCAGCACTTTCGCGTGCTGCTAGAAGACGGGCACGTTCATGTCCAGCCTGTGGCTCACGCAATTGCGGGAGACACTAAACTTTTTTATAGATTTTTAAAAAACGGTCCTTTTAAGGGCCATTCACATCTTTAAAAAAAAGTAGCTTTTAGCTGATGCAAAACAAATTTTGAAAAACCCCAAATTTTAGATCCTATTTTAAAGTGTACATTGGTCATCACATTTAATTCCCACCATAAATAAAACATTTAATCTGCACGATTAAAACATTTATTCCACACCATTAAAACATTTTCGATCCGATTTTAAAGTGTAAAATTAAACCACACGATGAAAAATATTTATTTAATCACACGATAAAAAGAAATATATTTTATTTAATCCACACAATAAAAAAAACCATTTTCATCCGATTTTAAAGTGTACACGTACATAGGCCATCACATTTAAATCACACCATATTATTACGTATATATCATCACATCATTGAGTCATTGTCGATGGAATACGTGCTCACGCTATGTGAATTTATTACGTCATTGTCGATGGAATACGCGTTCGCGCTCTTGTACTTTATAAACCCCTGTCCAGACTTCATTTCCTCGTTCCCTTTAGAAATGTTTTTCTATGAACATCAAGATGGCTACCTTAATGAAGATTGATGGCGAAAGAAGAATTACTTTCATTATTAGAGAAGATGAAGCAGTAGTAGAAATCATTCCCGTTGATGCACCCAAAGAAGAACCACCACTGTGTGGGCGGAATAGGATTAGAAGAAAACAGATCGGGGTTGATAGTTGACCGCCTCTTAAACATCGAACCAAGGAGGTCGAATAGAAGAAGGAACTAGGCACTGTCCTTACTGCAAGTAAGGGCCGTGACCTTAAAATACCGTCCCTTTAAAGGGCCACCCATATCTTTAGCAAAGTAGCTAATGGCTGATGCATAAAGAGGAAAAGTAGCTAATGTATAAAAAACCATGACCATGCAGTCCAACATGGGAATCGGCGAGATGTTCTTGGTGAGACATGTTTTCTGTTCTTTGTTGCTGAACTTAAGTCATTGTCAATTCAAAGTCAACATTCACCTACTATAGTATGTTTATTTCTTCTATACTAGTTCTACTTGGTGCACTTAGGTCAATGTCAATCAAGGTCAACATAGGACGTCCTCAAGGGCATTTTACAGGGGTCAAATGGGTGCAAAATGCCTTTTCGAGGATCGGTATACTACTGGCATTGCATGCTAACATTATATAACTTGAGGAAAATGATGTGTATATAAAATATAAACAAGCATATCCGCAACAGATTCTGCGACGAGGATTGTATTAATACTATCTTAGAGGAAAAATCAAGCTTGTCACTATGATAAGAAAATGTTTTGATGCACGTCAAATGTAAAAGGTATACCGCCACAACATTCGATAAAAAAAACCACCTTCACTTGAATGTTTATGCTTTAGTTTCACCTGAGATGAAAGTTCAGTGTATATATATATATATATATATATATATATATATATATATATATATATATATATATATATATATATATATATATATATATATATATATATAATTCTCCGTGCTGGATGCAATGGCCGTTGGATTTATCTTTCCTTTTTTTTTCTTCTTCTTCTTTAACCTCAATGCCACGATAGAATATTCGCACACAGCTATTATAATAGACCCTTTCACGTTTAGTTTCATTCGGAACTTTTTCCTAAAAAATAACGCCACTTCCGCCCACCAACATAATGAAATGACGTCAAATTAAGCCAGATCGCAGCATGCACTACTATTCAATGACATAATTTGATTGTTCTGGTAGGCATAAAAAGTCACAAGTAAACCGAATGAAGCTTAACGTGAAAGGGTCTATACAATTGTAAAGAATTATCTCCTGCAGTGGATTTCTGTTCACGAGCTTTATTCATTTCAGTTTACATGTATGTAGCTGAATGGCTGTAGAATTACATATACCATCTAACTACTGAATTTTCCGATTTTAAATGCATATATTATTTTAAAGTAAGACATGCACAGTTTGATTCTCTCTGATAGTATGCACTTAAAGATTGTAAGATTTATAGAATAAGTTGCTGGTATACTGATATTATTCAGTAGAATCGTTTAGATAAGGCGATTTGTTTACATGTATAAATGGTGGTTGTCACTTTCTAATTTTTTTATTTACCACCCCAAGTAATTTCAAAATGAAAAACATGACAATGGTATTTACGCTGACTGATAACGACCAGGTGGACCATATTAGACAACACAACGTTGATACTTTGACCTTCGGACTAGTGAACCTTCGGAATTGTGGACCTTCGGACTGGTGAACCTTCGGACTAGTGGACCGTCGGACTAGTGGGTGGTCCCCATATACATATATATATATATATATATATATATATATATATATATATATATATATATATATATATATATATATATATATATATATATATATATATATATATATATATATATATTACGCAATATTTTCTTTTATGGCGGACTGTTTCTATTCATTTTTAAAATAAAATATATTGGATACATAATCCCTTCAATGAAGCAAAGAAACTGAATCCTTTCCGGTAAAAAGACAAGAAACTCTGTATAAGTGTATTTGCAACATTTCTGGCAACCGTGGAGCTTTATTCATGACAAAATTAGAATTATCTTTCTTGTCATCAACTGCATTTGAAAAGGGGAACTCTTTAGTACAGAGTTTTGAGAGTCGGGTTTAATGAAAAAAACTTAGCTAAGGCCGTTGTAGTGAATTTTGTTGCAAAACATGAATGACGTTTAATTATTTATTTTCTTTCATCTTTTAAAATATCCTTTTCATCACTGCGAAGGATTAAGACATACTTGCGCCGTACAATGACACAGAAGTGCCTTAGCAACTGCATATTAAACTACGTTCACAAATGTCTGACTACTATTCATATTGCAAGACAATTTATAAGCATGAACGAGTACCGCAAAGCTTTCCTTGGAAAGTACCCGTAAGTTTCAATCCTCTATATGTTCCAGAAAAGATGTTCATAAAATGGCGAAATAAACGAAAATGACATCATGTTTTGTTAACATCATTCCCAATAAGCATTAAAGCATACAGAAAATCAAAGTTATAAGTTATTTAAAGATGAAGTTAACGATTTAACACTAACGAGACACTACGAGGAAAGGCATCCCTCCTCCTTTTTTTAATTTTTTTTATTTCTTTTTTTTTTTTTTTTTTTATCTTTTATTATTATTTTCTTTTATTTTTATTTCTTTTTTTTTTATTTTTTTTCAGAAAGGTTGTGCCCCTCCACATTTATCTACATTTATCCACTGAGATAGATAGATAGATAGATAGATAGATAGATAGATAGATAGATAGATAGATAGATAGATAGATAGATAGATAGATGGATGGATGGATGGATGAATAGACAGATAGATAGATAGATAGATAGATAGATAGATAGATAGATAGATAGATAGATAGATAGATAGATAGATAGATAGATAGATAGATAAGTAGATAGATAGATAGATAGATATATAGATAGATAGATAGATAGATAGATAAGTAGGTAGGTAGATAGGTAGGTAGGTAGGTAGGTAGGAAGGTAGGTAGATAGGTCGAGAGAGAGAGAGAGAAAGAGTGAGAGAGAGGTATGCATGTATGTATGTATGTATGTATGGGTTTTTTTTTTTTTACTCTGTAGTTTTGACACATTTTCACATGTTTATTTTGATTTTCATAATGTATGAGTGTTTAAGAGTGATGTGATGTTATTTTTGGATCAATTTCTGTAAAGGGATACTTTCGTACTTTTCTCAAAAGAAGTGCTGGCCAGGATAGACAGGTAAGGAGGGATGGGAAGAGTTGGACGGGAGCGGTGAGGTAGGAGAGACACATGGAGTTTACAGATTATAGGGAAACAAGAAATTTGCGGGCAGAAATAAAGGTCATGCAGTCAAGTTATCCCGTCCATTTCCGTCGCACACTTGAAATCATGATGTGAGACAGAAATCGGGAGGTGGTCCGCTGAGATAAGTGTCGGAAACTCGGAGTAGAACGACTCTACGTAGTGTCATTCCCATTAATATAGTGTAATCGAGAATCGATCGATTATTGAATTACAGCAAGCATTAATTATATTTTCAACCCGTGTAAAACTTAAAATACTGTGACAGAAACACATAATATTATATGTTAATATTCATCACTTTCATGTTTGCATTGTCTTTTCATTGTGGATATTAATTAATATATCTAAAACATACGCTAAACATTTAACAAGACTCCCAAGTGGGCCTATACCGCTCACCTGAGTACCTAGATTATCAGTCATGCAGGAAGGAAGAATTCATTTATTTTTGCATTACTCTGACTTAGTCAACACAAATGTTGAAAATATGTCAAATTTCATTTCAGACCAGAATAAAAACAACACTTTTTTGCACATCCATTCAGGTGATTGTGATATTAAGCATTTGCTAAATGTCTCTGAAAGATGTGATTCAGGGCAACAAGTTAGTCATTTTCTTTAGGTGGGGCCTTTTGTTGACTGATTTCAAGTCTGGGTCATGAACAACAATTGTTTCAAATATTGTCCAGATCCAACTTAAAATGGCCTAATTTCATATGAGCGTTTAGAAACATCTTAAAACTTAATTAGATGTGTAAAGAAAAAACATTTTGACCACAGCTGGATTTGAACGGCTACTTTCCATATTTTAATTACCAAGTGGTATATGTACCATTGTGAGACCTTGCTTTCTTGGATGAAATTTACCAAATTGATAGAGGACCTGTAGTACTTCATATAAACCATTTTTCATTAAAATCTTTCATGTGGTATAACAGGTTAAAAATGTGAAGAATTGTCCTTATACACCCTCATTTGGAAGTCTTAAATAATTCAAAGAAACTCCAAAAATTCAGATATTGACAAAATTCTTTCAAAGTAACATTCCTCAACATAATTATGATCACAATAGTCCATAAGAAATCATCATTATTAATTAACTAGGAAATATGACACTTTTCTGCAATGAAATCCCAAATTCCAAACAAATGTCAAAACCAAAATTCTAAAATTTGATTTTGGAAGAGTACCAAAATGACAATACGTCTTCACTCACCCCTCTAGATAATTTCTATGCATTCTGTTTGTCTCTGTATATAGCCAGTGTGAAGAAGAATATTGTCAAAGGAGGGTAAACTTTTGTGACCTACTTTTGACTATGGTGGTGCCACCTGTAAAGAGGTCTGGATGAAAACAACAGAATCTGATGCGCATCATAAGTGATTTATTTCTACCAAGATTTTACCAACAGTTTTGCAGAAAAAGTTGAAAATGTGAAAAATGGCCAACCCCCTCCTACTTTTTTTTTTTTTTTTTTTTTTTTGGAAGTCTTAAAAAAATTCATAAAAAATCCAAAAATTGAGATATTGACAAAATTCTTTCACAATAATATTCCTTACCATAATTATGATCAAAATAGTCATTAAGATATCATCAATATCAATTAACTGAAAAACATGACACTTTTCTACATTGAAATTACTAAGTCCAGAAATACCTCAAAAAGCATAAATTTCTATTTGACGGATCTTAACCCCGAACACAATTTTGATAACCCATCTTTATAGATTGTTGAAATGCAATTAGTTTCCCCATTTATTCACTGGTTCTGGAGGAGAAAATTTTTGAAGAGGGGTACCGTTTTGGACACTTTTGGCCCCGCCCTGGATCCACCCCTGAGGAAATATGGATCCCGAACACAATTTTAGTAGGGGACCTTTAGTACATCATATATACAAAGTTTGATCCAAAACTGCAAAACAGTTCCAGAGAAGAAGTCGAAATTGTGAAAAAGTTAACATCGGACGGACGGACGACGGACGGCGCACTGTGACTATAGCTCACTTGAGCCTTTGGCTCAGGTGAGCTAAAAATGTCCAGAGTATCTAAATTTAGAACATGACATGACTAGTTAAGCGATGTTCTGAACACTCCCGTGTCTAATGTCACGGCTTTGTGATAGAACATAATATGTACTTTTATGTGAGTGTTTTTGTCATAGCGTATTATCCTTCGCTCGACTTAAGTTTGAATTATAATACAGTTAAAGTATAGGAGGTGAACTAGCACTGCTATATCAGCTCATGCGCGGATCCACAAATTGTTGTCAGAGGAGGTCCAACCAAAAATGTAAATTTTTCTCTTAGACGAGGGGGGGGGGGGTTCTTCCAACTCCAAAAATGCACAAATATTGCCATTTTTGGTAAAATTTTCGGATGCCGGATGTCTGTATCCGCGCATGCAGTTAATATAATAAATTTATTAAAATTTCCTGCTTTTGTGTTTATATACATGTAAATCTAATTTTACAAACTACAAACTGAAAAAAGAAATCCTTTCGAATCTGAAGACAGGCGCTCGTGTTGTGACCGAGTCCTGTTAAGTTACAACACATAAAACATAAAAATAAGTGTCTGGTGAACTAAGAAAGTGGCAGGATCTGTCTGTTGGATTTGTTGAATAAATTATTGAATAAAGATATTTGACTTCACATGCATTCACTACATACAAAAGAGGAAGGTGGGCAATAAATAATAGTTGAACTCCGCTTCTTTTGAAAATGAAGGGGCAAGAGGCACTCCAAAGGGGAACGGCCTGGCGACAATACTCTTTAATGGAGATTGGTCATTTAGTACCACGATACTGCTAAGAAAGACCTGTAAGAAACTGAGGTAGGGTTCAACTTTTTGGCAGAACATGGGTCGATTTTTTATCACATTACGAAACGAAATTCAAAGTCCTTCCCCCTCATTATTGAAATACTTCCTACGGCCCTGTAAGATCAATACAGCCAACTGATCTGATGGAGTCCGATCACAGGCATTGCGTTACATAAAATCCCCCTATGTAGTCTCGTTCTCTTTCCCCTAAGCCTAAGGTAAGAAATGACAGCCAGAATACGGTCGCTTGAACCAGTATTCCTACAAGTTCAGATGATAATCAGAGGACAATAAAGCACCCGCATGTAGAACAATGTGTAACCTTTTGATATCTGTCCTCAAAATTTCATTCAAGCTACAGTATTTAAAAGTGCAAACACACGCAAATTCGAATGGCGCAACTCGCTGACAGAAACAAACATGCTTTCACTCTTGGCTTACCAAATGAGATGACAACAGAGCCAGATATGATCCATGTTAACAATAATCTCAAAATCCCCCTTTTCATGATAATTTCATGGCTCAGCTCCTGGTAATGACGATATCCCTTTCTTATAAGTAAACAGGGAGATACTCATAAACGAAGTCATACTTTTAGACTTTTCCATCTTATCTATAAGATTTTTCCTGACGTCATAAACAGTTTATACGTCATTACCGGAGGGTTGTCAGATCTCGGATGACGTCATCATTTATATGCATAGAACACCATATGCCATATAGACCCTTTCGCACTAATTCTCGCGCCTGCGCATAAACGCTTCCAGGGGGGGAGGTAACCGCTTGGGGCGCTATAGACCAATCCAGTATTACTTGTACGAGTTATCTACCGTGCGCAACGATTGACGCGCCACGGTTAAACGTTACTTCCGGTGTAAATAAAGCGTCATTAGTAACTGTCTATAGATGAGAGTTAACACACCATAGCGGTTGATTATTGCAAATAGAAGTGCCGATTTTTTGTATGATGTTCTCTTTGTCAACTTTTTGTATATATTTACTGTAGACTTTTTGTACAAATAAACTGTACATAGCTTTGATGACTTTTCATGTATTTTACTATGGATAATGATATCGATGATCTCCCTTCTCTCTCGGAAAATTGATGAACTTCGTTCTTTCCTAGAAAAAAGGGGTCTAAGTCGCGATGGAACTAAAACTGAACTCGCCGCTTTATGTTTTGCAGCGTCAAAAATGCAAGTTCCAAATGTCACTTCTTTTTAAAATGCATTGAAAGAAGACATCCGTCAATATTACCGAATTTCGACACTGGACTGGAGGATGGAACACTAACCTTTTTATATGTATAGGCCTATTGTTATATATTCGGGGAATCTGAGAATTGTGTGATGAATGTGATGTATGAAGTGATGCAGTAGATTTATTTTGAGAAGTTCTGTTGGATTATCTATTGAAGTTTCATCATTTATAGGTCAAAGCATAGTAATTCCATTTCCAATAGGGTCCCATGTTAAACTACCAAACTTCCATTAAGATTTACACAACATCCTACATTTTAGCTATATACAATCCATATATCAAAATGTTTGTCAGACCATCCTCTGTCAGAATTTTAACAGTTAACCATAGGTTATCCACCTTAATATTGAGAAAATCATGCTGGAAAAGGGTCACCCCCCCCTCCCCCCAAATTGCCAAATTTCAAATGTAAACAACAACCCTTTTTTAGGTCTTACAATTTTTACATTAGTCAAATGAGATAAAAAATCATGATTTTACAGCAGAAATCGATCTTTATTTATAGATAGATCAAATAATTTCATCCAATCACAGCTCCTGATACAATGAAATAGTAGTCCCTCTCTCCCTACATCACATCAGTCAATCATGATTCTCATTAATTACTGTCCTTTGACCTTAAAACTGTTTTTGATTTTTTGATTGGAGTAGGTAGATGAAGTATTTCCCTTTCCTAAAGGGAGGGGGGCTCTAGGAGTTGTAACAGACTGACTATGACCTAAATGTTAAGTGGGATAAGGATGAGTATTGGTTGATAATTATCTATAGAATGTAAATAATACATTCTAAAGTCAGGTTTGGGTGTCCATATCTTTGTTGGGTCATTTTGATGTCTAATGATTAACTGTTTTCACCCAACACTGCTGTTCCACTTCATCATCCTTTGAAGGAAAAGTAAATAACTTGAAAGGCAGGTCACAAATACAAGAAAATTTGCCATAATTTGTATTGTGAATAACAGATGTAGAAAAGTTTTTAAACATGGCAGGCATTTTCAGTGATTTTGAAAATTTTGTCAGTCAGGACTATGAAATATATATAGAAAAAATTCTGCATATTGTCAGTCTTAATGAAAGTTTGTCAGTCAAAACCTTCGGATTGGCACTTTTCAACATCACTAGCTGCTAATTGAATAAGACATATCTTACTCTTCCAAAGTTTAAGTCAATATCCACTGTTAGAACATTCTGTTAAGCAACATATTCTATTTGACATGACTGTCAATTTGATAGTAAATACAAAAATAGATGAAAACAGCTAGTAGGATGTATGAATTGAATGCAAGCATATATATTGTAAGACAAATTGTGGATATACAGAAGTTGTTTCAGTCTGAAGCTGACAGTTTATAATAATGCAAAGGATACATAAGCACAAGTATTTACGTATGAATAATGTATTTACCGGTATTAATGGTTTTTTTTTTCAAATATGCTTGTACCTTTTCATTTGGGAATTTTTGTCCCATTTGTATAATACTAAAAGATTAGTGTTTAGGAAAAAATTGAGAAATTTGGGGAAAAATCAATGAAATTTCCATTGGGAAGGGTCCTTATGACGAACCTGATTTGAAGAAAAAAAAAATATTGTTTATATTAATAAGAACAATAAATTCAAAAATTTCATTTGCATTAAAACTCAAAAATAAAATTATTATTATTATGTAACAATAGACTTAATTTGAGTTTACAGAATTTTGAAAAGCAAATTGTATGATTATTTGATTGTTAATTACACTGTACAGTCCGGGTGGTCCAGCTTAATTTGCCCACTGGTCACAGTGGGCATTTTTAGAGTGGGCATTAAAAATGTCCACTGGACACAGTGGACATTCTTGTAAGAGTCAGTTAGAATTAACATATAGGTAAGTGAACAGCTAATGATAGCTCAGGTAAATGGCCACTCCTAATGCCCACTGAAATTTCAGGTGGACTGCCCATTGTGGACAGTGGGCATTCAAAGTTCCACCCGGACTGTACTGTAATTAACATTGACAGTTAGTGATAAAGCATGCTAGAATATAAGCACCACACAGATAGTTTTAAATAATATAAAGCACAGCATTAAAGTACAGAGCAGTTATGTAAGGTGAATATTCAAAATCACAGGCATTAAATGTTGCAGTACTAGATGCAAAAAAATGACAACATCTAAAGCATAGGATATTCTAGAATATAAGAACCATGCAATTACATGTAATTTGAAACACTATGTAATGCAAGAAATCAAAGCACAGGGTGGTTAGGTTAGGTTAATGTTCAAAATGACAGGTAATTGTTGCAGTATTAGATGCAGACAAATCACAATAACAAAGCACATGTATGGTTAGGTACGGTACGTGTAGCTAGCACATAACATTCAAAATGATGACAGGTAAATATTGCATGGAGAATAAGATATGGCAAAGAATCTCCTTAATAAGTAAAAGTAATCCATCAAAGATCTGTAAGCTTGAAAATGTACATCCTCAATTTGCTTACAATAAACTTATGAATTATTGGTATTTTATTGGTATTTTCATGTTTTAATATGTATATATATACATACATATACACATATGCACAATAAAATTCTTTGGTTTAGAATTTTAGATATTACATAAATGTATAACTTTAAATCACATGTAATATTATGTCAAATTTTAATTGATACATGTAAATACATTTATAAATTCTCACCTGCAGTATTTATTTGAACATTTATGGTGGTATGAATCATTACAGCTGGTGCATTTTATTTTAAATAATACGCAAATGAATATTGGAAAAAGGCTGAAGCCATACCATGGTAGATGCATGCATGCATGTACCATTTTTTCTCTAAAGCTAATTAATCTCTATATCTGCTTCTTATTTTAAAGTAACCAACTAGTTCAATTGATCCCTTAATTATTCAAATAATTGTTGACCAGATTGCTAGGCAAATCTGGTCATACCATCCTTGAGGGTTTCTTGTAATTATATGTATTTATCATAAAGTTGTTGCTGTTATTTATATGTGAGAAGATGAACAGGGGTTAATTATCACCCCTTACCTACACTATTCACTCCTTCTCTCCTTACAACTAATTTTTTCCTCATCCACCTTTAACCTTGTCCAACTTTTATTTGCTCTGCTCTTCATGAATATTGAAAAAGTCTTAAATTAGTATATTGCTGTTTTCACAATTAATGTGTAAAATTATGTGTGCAACTCCTAGTTGAAGTGAAACAAAGCTGCAGGCTTACAATGGAAAACAAGGAGATTGTATGTATATACTCGTCATACTATTTAGTATTGTGAAACAATGAGCGAGAGAGTGCTGATCTCTAACCAGCAATCTCAAAGTTACTATTAAGATGACACAATACCAGAGAGCTTAGGAGTCCACCCAAGTTGTATATTGCGCCACAATTTCTGTCATATTGGTTTCAACACTGCTCTTCAAATATTTATATATTATGAAAATTCCAATCATTTGGCAAAGTGCATCACTGAAGAGACCTAAGTTGCTGAAATGTGCATGATCTGGTGCAAAATTGAAAGGTGTATGTTCTATGTTTATTAAACCTAGTAATACTTAAATATACACTGCGTGTAACTTGATCAGTACTCTGCGATAAGGGGAACAACCTGTCATATGAGAGAATGACTCATAATTATGAGTACTAGTCTGTCGAGTTGTCAAATGCAAAATTCCCCATCCTGTCCGTCAGTACCATCATGACCATTGCCATTGCCTTCACCCGTCATGCCAGTTTATTGAGTATAACGGGGATTTAATCACATTTTTTTTTCGAGCATCTATGAAAAAATAAACATGACATTGTAATTACTGTAGCTGTAGCTACCTTTTTAATCCGCCATAATTGTTAAATGTTAGTGGAACAATCATACATTCGCGTTTTAACGTTGTTTTGGAAGGTGTATAGATATTTCAAAGGCGTGGAAATAGAAACCGGAAGTAGCGTTTAACCGTCCAAGAAAGGTAACTCTTGTGAAAAAAAATGGCAGCCGTAATACTGGGGTGCGTTCAGGATCGTAGCCGCTCATAAGCGCTACATAGATCTACGTAGTTGAACGCACTTCTCGTTGAGCGGCTAAGTAGGCCTACGTAGCCTAAAAATTCTACGCTCAATGTAAAATTCAAAATGGCGGACGATGAAGTTAATTTTGAGGAAATTGGATATATTTATGTCTTTTTCACAACATATAGCGCTTGAGAACCGTTATCCGCTACCGGTTTCTACTTCTACGTTTACGGCGAGTTTCCTGTTTGATGACTGCAGAATTTTTCCGATCTGTAACATTATAGGGCATATATATCGACTTGTTTATTGCCACATGGATGGTTTCTACCTTTTTGCCCATTATATTCTTTGATTTTTTTAAGGTGAAAAATATTGTGTGTTGTGTGTTGGTAAATATCAAAATTGTCGTCTGCTCATATATTCGGTTCATCTAAATAAAATGGCTGATCTTGACTTATCTGGTTTTAAGACACTAACGGCTAGTAACGCTTGAGGGTGGCAGTGGTAATGTTAATATACACCTTCTGCCAGACGACATGGAAAAGGCCACTGCAGGTAAGTATTAGACATACAGAACTAGTACAGTATATTTCAAAGTATAGGTACAGTATCGTGTGCAAATCGAAGGGGTCAAGGAAGCCCGCCCCCCTTAGAATTGTCCACAAGACCATTTTGTGCCAATTCTTCCACACATGCTGTACCAAAAATGAAGGGTCAACCTCCCTTGTGAAATTTTTATTTAATCTGTGTGTACATCTATATTATTATCCAGAAAATGACCACTGATTGGCCAGTAGATTGCTTTATCAATACATTCCATTGTTTTGAAAGTTTGACTTCCTGTATCTGGCCTTAGTTAAGATTAGGGGACCTGGGCTATATAGGCTAAAATATTGTACACATCAAAGAAATTTTACTGCACATTATTTGCTAGCAATATATTTGAGTGTTTTGCGCTGCGTCAACGGGGTTGGGATTAGAAGAGATAGGGAAAATTGCAGTTAAAACGTAGTAACGATAGACGAATCGTCCGCCATTTTGGTTTGTTTACCTCTAGGCACGTGCGAGAATAAGTGATGTAATTTAGGAAAACTGGCTGGTTTTCTCGATGTTACAATGTATTTCGACATCGTAACGACGTTTTCGTGACGTAAAAGCCCGTGACCATGTTCCAAGACATCCTTTCTAAGTTATTTCACTTCCAACAAAGGAGACTCTTTTTTTGTTACATTCAGAGAATTTACTACTTTTCTAAAAGTAGTAAATTCTCTGAATGTAACAAAAAAAAAAAAAAAAACCCAGAACCTACAGAACACACATCTAAACACACATTTTACAAAAAAGCTGGTCAAAAAATCTTTATTTTTAGGTTTTATAACCCCGGTTCTCTAAACTTAACCAAGGCCCTGTATCTAAAGTAAGAAAACTTGGATAATTCTTGTATTGGTTCAGTAAACTCAGTGGTAAAGCTTTCGCACGGAAGGCAAGTTGACTTACTGGGATTCGATCCCCAGACCAACCACAGGTGTATCATGCACCCCTTTCGGGGTCCTTCTGGTTTGTCCAGAATAAAAGTAACAAGCACAACCGTTCTATTGCTTGCATTTCACTATTTGTATTTTCATGAACAACAGTATAATGGATAAGCTTCTTCATTTGGTAAAAACATGTTAATTATCAATTAATTTGTATTTAATGTACAGCTGCATTATATACTTATGGTCCATTATCAATGATGACAATTCTTTTGAATTATTTACAGTTGGAAATCCAAAACGACTCTATCGGTTGTTGGAAAATGGAGGGGACATATCCCCAAACTTTTCAGGACCAAGTATTATTGGTATATATATTAACAAATACAAAGTAATGTGATTCAAGCACTAAGTGCTCTTTGTTGAAATTTCTTTGTTAAGAATTATAGAAGTATGACATATTTGAAAATTTTAACTACATGTTTTTGTAATACTGCAATACACTTATATGCATGAAATCATAAGATCATGAATGGATCACATGCTTGAAGTATTATTTGAGATACATGTATTACAATGTACATGTACATCATGTGCATTTTTCCACTTTTGTTTTGAACAGTAAAATTTGACAAGATCATAAATTCATAATTATTGTCACTGACAGCAACTATGCAGATTCTGAATTTAAAAAATTGTTAATCTTTATAACATTACCAACATAATCTGACCTTGTATTCAGAAAAGTACAATTAAGATTAAACAACTTTGCTTGTGCATGTAATGTGAGACCAGGAGTGCAAGGGGTGGATGGGAAGGGTTACAGAATCATAATACATGTATCACAGATTTTGAAGTCCAGACATCAAAAATATTTTATCAATACATCATGCTTAATACACACACTGTTGCTTGCAAGCTGTACATGTAACTAATTGCATGGTGTATCATAGCCCTATAAAGCGTTTGAAAAAATGATGCCAATCCTTCTTTTCTTGAACCTTGATTAAAAGAATGGGTTGAACTTGAATTGAAAAAAAATCTTTTAAGATATGTACATCAAAACTGACAGCACTGGATCACACTGTAGCATTTACTTATAAATGTATTAAAATTTCAGAATATGGTAAGAACTGGACCAAAGTTGTTGCGGGTGCTGAGCAAGAAGACAGGATTTTCAGCAATAATGAAAACGAAGGTTGGATATGATTTTTAAATTTGATTCCATGCCTATTTGCTCACTTATAACAAACTCTAGTGAGCTTTTGTCACTTATCTGGCATCCATTCCTCATTAAATTTTTAACTCTTACTGAATTGAGATGAAATACATCTGCTAATAAAGGCCAAGATCATTTTTAAGGTCACTTACTTAGGGTAAAACATACAACAGGAGATATGAGTTTGCAAACACTTTATTTTTTCAATTCTTTAGTTTTATAAATAGCTATAATACAGCATACACATGTTTCATGTAAATCACTATGCTGATAAAATATTTTGCAGAACATATCCTGACACGCTCATTCATATGATAAAAATTTGTACATGTGAATTTTAATCTTATATAATCTAATGTATTTATTCTCTTTCAATAATAGTGTTCCCAGATGACATGGACTCTTGTTGTATAGAAGGTATGTAAAAATTCATAATATAAAGACAATTTTCAGAATTTATAATTTATTAGTTATAGGGTTTGTTTCTGACCTACTATGGACACAAGGTAGGTTTGTAAATTTGTGGGGGATGAGGCTGCAGGCCGAACCCCCTACATAACTTACAAACCCACTTTGTATCCATAGGAGGTCCTAAACAAACTATAACAAATTTATCAAACAGAGAACCTTTTATGGCATAAAAATACAAGAAGAAACTGCCAATAAATTTTACTAAGCTACTTTGGTCTCAAAGTATACCGCTCACATGACGTCAATCGTCTGACGTCATTGGCTGAAATAAGTTGGAGGTCTGATAAAATTTCTTATTTCATATTATTATTTTTCATACCTCACAACAAAGTTAGAGGCGTATTAAGTTATCACCATATTGCTGATTGTCTTACCAAAACATTTTCCTCTTTCTTTTTTTTTTTTTTTTTTTTTTTTGCTATCTGAAATGTTGAAAAGCAAAGTATTTAAAATGGTCCTATCCAACCCATCTTGGAACTTGACCTGCAAAATGAAAAACTTGAAATTTTTTTAGTACAAGCCCCCCCCCCCCCTTAAAATTATTAATATCTCAAAAATGAAGAAAAAGATATTAAAACCTGTAATGTTTGTGATAGTTGGTACATTTTACTTGTTTCATGATAAATTTCATAATGTTTTGCCAAAAGTAGATTTTTAATGAATTTCTGAAAAAATCTTGAAATTTTTAAGTACAAGGACCATAAATCCGTCAAAAGTGGAAACTCGAACTGGTACTGACGCCGCTTGAAATATAGCTATATACCAAATTTCAACTCAACATCTTGAAAGACGGCAAAAAAAAAGTCTGGAAAACACAGGGCTCGAAATTATGCCACGGACTAAAAGATTTCTCATTGTACAAGTCCGACAGACTAATAAAACCTCAGTGATACCCACTCAAATCCTCTCACCCGCCCTGCAAACGATTGAAAACTTATTTTTCTGGAAATCCCGTAACTTATTTTTAGTAACAATACGGAGTATCGCAACTACTAAAATCCCTCACGGTTTGCATTTAGTAACTTACCAAAACTATTATTCGCGATGTGGGCTCTTTTATGTGGGCAACTTACATCACAATTATATGACGTCATAACAATTACAATTAAAATATAACCAGATGTGACATTATCAATTTATATTGTAAAAATCTAACATTTTGTAAATCATGTATTCAACAAGTACTTTCAATCTAATTAAAATCAGATCTTTTATATCTTATCAAAATAAGATTTTTTCCATAACGCTATTCTGGGAAAGAATCTGAAGACAGTCCATTGGCAATTGCATGAGTGAAAGTGGCATTTGATAAACTGAAAATGGTCATCTGATTGGTCGAAGTACAAACTTGTTTACTGCCATTCCAGTAATCAAATGCTGCCTTCACTAACCCGATTGCTAACGGAATGACTTTAGATCCTTTCCTTTAGATTATTTTAATTAGATTGCAAGTACTTTACATCTTAAGTTGTCAAAATATATATATTTAATATGTATTTATATTTGATTTCATTGTAGAGCAAGAAAAACACCAGGATGGGGGAAGTAAAAAAACTGAAAATAGTAAGGATAACTAAAGCATTTATGGTTAAACCAATGTTCATTTTGAATTCATTTAGGCAATGGCTGATGCATTCAAAAATTATTAAAAGCAATTTTGCTTTAACATTATGCAAGGAGTAGCTTGAAAAGCATTTTTAGCTAGATTGTGAAGCACCTGGAAGCATTTTTACTTAATGTTGTAAGTGTGAACATAGATGTAAATGTTGACATAAGTTATGCCAATAATCTGTTTTACTGAAATTCATATTTACAACCTTTTGTAAAACTGCTGTCTGGTCTATGAAATGTGAAAGTGTGTTCACATGTCTGATTGTAAATTTGGGGGAACAATTTGGTCAAGCTCTTGCATCAAAGTAGGTGTAACAATAAGGGGAGGGATCTGCCCAAAGGTCTATCAGAAAATTTCAAGTAAAATGAAATTTTCAAATTGAGTGAAAATAATGTTATATATTTATCAGAATGATCAATCTTCTTTCAAAACCTAAAAAAGGCCATTTTTCATGATGTACATTATACATTCTAATGCATTTTGTTTGTAACATGGGATCTCATTGGCTGTCCGATTTAAAAACTGCAAGGGTATTCACGATATCCCTGCAGTTTTTGATATGACGTCACGATACCCTGCAGTTTCTGATTTATGACATCACGATACCCTGCAGTTTTAATATGACTGTGATTAGCGACTTGGCTTAGAAAACCATAACTCTGTGCCTCTAGTTGTAATTATTTTTGTCAAATGCATTAGAATGGGGTTACCATACTCGTGTTTTACAAAAACCAACAGGGTATCGACGAATACCCTGTCAGAAATGTCCGTTTCACTGCGAGGCGTTAGCCGAGCTGTGAAACGGACATTTCTGACAGGGTATTCACCGATATCCTGTCAGTTTTTGTAAGACACGAGCATGGTAACCCCTAAGTGTTTAAAAAATGCTTATTATCTTCATAGACCATTGGAGTCACGAGGAGACAATGGTTCTCCTAGAACAATACAAGGATAATAAAGAGCAGTTTAATAGTCAGTTAATCAAGAAGAGTGAAATATGGAAGACAATTTCTCAAAAACTCAAAAAGAAATCAGCTATCACTTGTGAAAAGAAATTTTCAAATATGAGAATTAGGTTTGACTTTTTATCATTACATATTTCATCAAGTACACTTTTCTTTATACACAAGAAAATGTAACATTTTGGAGAATTTGGATTTGTGTGTCTATCTTGTCTGTCCTGTTTGTTGCCTGTTCGTTGCAAATTATGTATGTTACTCCCAGGTCAATAGGTGAAAGTCCCTAATGAAATGTTCTCCATAAGCAATGTATATATTAAAGAACAAAGCTGTAGGCCTTATAGTTCTGAAGAAGCAGTCAAGGTAAATTTTTTCTAAAGTAGGTCAAATCCCAAGGTCAAAGTCACTAGGTCAAAGGTCAAGGTCTAAAACTAAAGGTCTTATCATAAGGAAACTATGTGTGAAGTATCTAAGCCGTAGGTATAATTGTATAGGAGTTAAAGTCTCGGCTCGCTAATATTTTTTTTCTTACAAATGGCGTTACATGAGTTTTATTTTCTAAATTTCAGATACAGATCCCTAAAAGATATTAAAATGTCAACTGGATCTGGGAGACCAATCACATGGTTATATTATGATGCCATGGACAGCATATTTAAGGATGACCCATCTACAGTGCCTTTAGCCATTGTTTCATCTAGTAAGTTTCCTCCAAATTAAACATCATTTTGGTTGGTACCAAGATTTCTATGCTGTCTGTCTGTCTGTTTGTCTGCTGTCAACTTTAACATTGGCTATAACTTTCGTACGGTAAGTTGTAGGGCTTTGATATTTCATGTGTGTTCCTTGTGACAAGCCCTTTAAATTGGTACCAAATTTTTTTGAAATTGTGACCTTGACCTTTGAGTTTGACCTACTTTTAAATATCAATGAGTTGCAGATCAAGTTTGATTCTGGTTGCTTTTGGTTCATGTTTTTATACGAAGTCGGACGTATTATGGTATGGGTTGTCTGTTTGTCCATCTGTCCACAAAAGCTTGTAAACAAGATACATACAGACCAAACCGTTAAAGCTAGGATATCAAACTTACCACAAGTGTTGCCCCTGGTCAGGTGACAAACTCTATTGATTTTTAAGGTCATTGGTGAAAGGTTAAGGTCATTTTGGGGCTAAAAATAGCTTAAAATAGTTTAAAAATTCATTAAAAATTTATGTTTGAAATAGACTAGACATAGTATATTCAAACTTACCATTCAAATTGCCCATTTTGAGAAATAGAAGTTTGTTGATCTATTGTTCAAATGATAAGTAATATAGTTGACTACTAAATTGTAACTTGCAGATCCTACCGCTAATATGAAACGTAAGGCATCAGCCGACATTGATGAGCAAGAGGTGCCAAGTGTGATCAAAGAACCCGCCAAAAGATCAAAGAAAGAAGCGCCATGTGCACCTGCTTGGTTCAATGAATTCATCAGAGAGCAGAGGGAAGAGAATAAGATAAGGAGAGAAGAATTTAAAAAATTCAGGGAGGATTTTCTTCAGACTCAAAATGAAAAAAACAACATATTGAAATCCCTTGTTGAAATATTTAAAAAATGAAATATAGTTGTTTGGTTTTCATAGAAATTCAGATCTGTTTAAGAAATTACTGTCATATTTTATTGTCTGTCTGTCAGTTGTCAAATTTAACCTTAACCATAACTTTTGAACGATAAGTGATAGGGTTTTCATATTATTTCACATGTGTGTTCCTTGTGACAAGACCTCTTGGTTGGTACTAAAATTTTGACCTTGTGACTTTGACCTTGGAGTTTGACTTATTTTTGAAAAACTTTAACCTTGGCTATAACTTTTGAACAGTAAGGGTTTTCATATTTCATATGTGTCTTCCTTGTAACAAGACACTTAAGTTGGTACTAAAATGTATGGCCTTGTGACATTGATTTCAAAACAGCCCTGATTTATTAAGCACAATTGTGGCAAAAAAACATTATCGGTCATATTTAATATTGTCATATATGTTGATTGATTTATGAAACATGACTTATGATGACTGTGCACCTACAGTACTGAAGCTAATGCATCTCTCTTAGAGAATGCATCTCTGAAGCTTGCATGTCGAGAAGACCTTGAAGTTCCAGTTACTTGTACTTGATTTCTTTCATGTTTCAAAATGAAATTGTGAAGCACTAAACATGCTGTCACAGTGACAGGAATCTCATGGTCTTTCGACATATCAAGAAACTTTAACCTTCTAAATTTTCCCTTTAAGAGGGCAAAGCTTCTTTCAATGCAAGATCTAGCTGCTCCATGCACAATGTTAAACTTTTTCTGTGCTTGACTGAGATGACCTGTATCTTTGAATGGTGTCAACAGCTTCATCTGGAGAGGGTAAGCTGAGTCACCCAAAAGATGCATATCGTCTGGGATGCAAGCAAGAAATTGATCTAGGTCACTATTTCGGTAAACTCTTGCATCGTGGACAGACCCAGGCCAACCGACATAAGTATGTATAAAAGAAAGATTGACGTCACATACAGCCTGAATAAGTATTGACGAATACCCAAGCCTATTTATAAAGCTATCTCTGTTCAGCGACCTTCCTTTGATTGGCACGTGGCAGCCATCTATAAATCCCAACACCCCAGGTAGTCCATGCTTCTGCTCTACCAAATTGCATAGACTGTCACTTTCTTGAGGACTTGGCCAGAAAATGTATTTGCTTGCATTTTGTGCCAGTATGTTGCAGATCTGAAATATATGATTTTTCATTAGCAAACTTAACATATAACTAACAGTGAATGATAGAGAGTCTTTTCAAATACTGTGAAATCATTATATTTCTTGGGAGCTCAATTTTTGTGGTTTTCGTGGATAGCCTCATCCATGAATTTACATCCCCAACGAATAATTGTACATAAAGCAAGAAATTTGAACAACTTTTAATGACAAAACAAGCATGGGTATTTTACAGCCGATCGACAAATAAACATCTTCCAATAACGTGGACACATACGTTAATTGCTTTTAATTGCAATGTTTGTCAACAATGTTTTTACAACTGTTTGTCACAAGCCAACCTTGCGAAACCCACTTTTAATTAGGTCACGTTTCAGCGACATTTTGGCATGAGTGGCAATAAGCCAGTTGGCATGGAGGGGCTTTAAGGTGGATGTTTTAAGATCGACGTTGAACGGGTGGTATCCACAAAATTACGTTCCCACGAAAATACTGAATCTCACGAATCCACGAAAATTGGGCCCTTTGAAAATAAATGATTTCACAGTATGTATTCCCTGTGGCAAAATCATACAGTGGTATATTTTTACCTTGTGACCTTCACCTTTTGAGTTTTTGCAAAACATATGCACGTGTAGCCTGCAAAACTTAGTGCCACATAGAGATAACTTTGTCCGCTGTCTGTCTGTCTGTCCGTGCGTCTGTCCTGTAGTCGCACTACTATTGTCGCTATGTTTTGCAGTTAATACATACATTCCTTGAAATGCAACCATTCTGGTTATACACTGTTTTCATTTCATTTTGTATTGTTGATACTTTCAGATCATGGTAATAAAAAACTTGAAAATGTGAATCTTTAATATTATTTGTAATATAGAAAAAAATGTTAGGACATGTATTTCACCCCTAATATACAGTCTATATACATGTATACCTATGCCGGTATCATATATATTATTTATATACCTCCATGGCAATAAAGTGCAAGGTTCCCTTTGACAAGTTGAACCTGTCGGCCACACACCTATAGCTTTCCTCATTTGATAGCAACCAAATTGTGCTGAGGAGTTTTGTCTGCACATCTATATGTTTTCCCTTAAGGGATACTCCAAGTTCTTGGACAAGACTCTGTTAGATATAAACAAAGACATATATACTAATGCTTATAGTGAATCTATGTAGAGAATTAATTAATTTGTGTATAATTGTATCATAATTTTCTCCATAAACATAACAATTTATTTTGTTCCTTTTTGTCTTTTATTATCACCCTACTAAATCAACTGTATGGAACATTCTAACGCACTCTGCTTGTAATGCGCTTTCCGATCGACCAAGACGATGTCACATGATTAAAAAACGGACATGGGATTAATGTTTCATGTCAGTTTTCAAAATGGCGTCAATGTCGCCCTGGCAACACTATTTTCAACAAGGAATGACAAGTGTTTTTCTGACCTGAGAATTAGAATAGGATTACTATGCAAGGTATCAGCGAATCCCCTGTCAGAATTGTCCGTTTCACAGCTCAGCTTGCTCCTCACTGTGAAACTCAATATCTGACAGGGGATTCACCAATACTCTGTCAGTTTTTGTAAAACATATGCATGGTAACACTTAATTTTAACTTCTGAATACTGTGCAACTGTTTCCACATCTTGTACTTTCATTTTATTGTAAAGGCACATGCATGTTTTATTGCAAATTATATGTATGGTGGACTCTGAACGCCTTTGTAAGAGGCACCCTCTGTATAGTCGATTTAGTAGGGTGAATATAATGTCCTAGGAATCAAACACAATTAAGGGCATGATGGTTTTGTCTTCTCTGTTTGTACATGTTGTCAACTTTTTTTTTTTTTCTTTCTTTTTTTTTCTTTTTTTTTTTTTTTTTATTAAGGACACAACCAAGAATTGATCATTTCCGGTAAATCCCTTAATTAAACAGTATTAAAGTAAAATTATATCTGAAAGCTGTGATTAATACTTATCATGTTTCTCAACCTATCTTTATATGGGATAAATACATAGCAAAACTAGTATAATGGGGTCACACTCTATAAAATAACATGCTATGGTCCTATAGGGATGGTGTGGTAAACATACCAAGGATTTCGAACCCTAATACACTGGGTGATGTGATTGCTTTTGAAAAATCCAGATAAACATTACCGCAAAGGTGGATCTCTCCATCCTGAAATGTGCCTTAAATGTGGCATCATTATATTGAGGGATGTCATTGATGACAAATCCCTTGATGCGGTGGTTAAATAAGTTGGTGCTATTCTTTTCATTTTGATGAGCTGTGTCTAATGCTAATAGCGCAGAGGTAGGATAATCACAATAGTAGGCTTCCGCAGCCGCCATAGACTCCTGCAGATCAACATCATCGTCTACAGCCTCAATCACTGTGACCAATAATTTCAACTTTTCTTCTGTACGAAGATCCGTAGCCATCATTTATCTGTATGTGTATCGCAGCAGACGATTAAAGTATCTACATATACTTACCTTACTTTCGAACACTGTACAATAAAGTATTAGATCTACCTGGTCCATTTGGAATTTGATTGCAAGTTTTAATAGTATTTCATAAACGATCAACTCTTCTTTGATTTAAAAGGGTTAAATCGATGTATAAAAATTACAATTTTACCTTCCTGAGTTACTCCGTTTGTGTCAACACTGGAAACCAAGCCCACGGTAAAATATAAACCAAAAACCGTTACACGCCTTGCACGTAAATCCGTAATACAAAGAAAAAAAGTCGGCTTTCATTTTTTATTAACTCGATACTATAAACTGAACTTATTTTGTCTAATATTCGGGAAAACTTAGTCGAAACTTTATAATTGTCCGCCATTTTGTCTGAGCGGCTCAAAGTGAGACAAGCGTTCAGGAAAAGTTAGCTGCTCAAAGTTAGCCCCTCATTGAGCGGCTACGATCTTGAACGCAGCCCTGGATTGGTCTATATAAGCTATACCAAAATAGCAATCTTTAAAGGACAAATTAATATATTTAGGATGAGTTTTGGATGTGGACATTTGTTGTTATCGATAAATTTGATATTGAACAATAAATTAAAATAGAGCTTTCAACATGTCATCACCTTGACAACTCAGTTGTAAGGGGGTCGGGTAGTTTCGCCCTTTTTCCCGTTCGCCCTGGGTAGTTTCGCCCTTAAGGTTGCCTCGCTCGCCCTTTTTGTAGGGTTGTTTCGCCCTGGGTTTAATTTACTTGTGTTTTTACAGTGGTATAATTATCTACAAACAATTATCATAAAATACTTATATTCTTAAGTGTAAATGGTTTGTTTCTCGTACTTGTGTACGGGTGATAGATTTGAATTGTACAATTACTATATCCACCTCAGTTTTGTGCAGCATTGTAACAAAATATAAAAGGTATCTTTAAAATTCAACATCATAATCTCATACGATCTTTCGGGATTTGACCAATAGGTCACAAAATATATATGTCAGAATGAAAAAATATGTTAATGGTTATAATAATTTAGTTATGAATGATATAAAGACATACACATGAAAAGTTGGATGCAATTACACAAAAAATACATTTGTAATATACTATTATTATGGAAAAGCACTATAAAAACATGAGCATGTATCGAATCAGATTACATATCAAAATCAATATCATAGAATAAACATGTTAGAAACAACACTGAGCACTACATAGTTACACTGGATACAATAAAAGCATAGATAGTCACTAACAAAAGCGGTAGAGGTGTCCGACCTTTCTAAGGAAAGCAGACGTCGTCATTTTCTGAATCCTGGTAAGAAGTCCACAGGTCTCTAAGTTGGTTATCGAGGCGTGTGTATCGGCTGTTCGTCTCCCGCTGTAGGTCGTCGGCTGCTACACTAACTGCAATCAGTTCTGCTTCCCGTCGCAACTTTGGAATCAGTCGGTATATTCCTTTGCCATCTGAAGATTTTTGATTAATCCTGGTATGCCAACCTAAAAAAGACAAACATCAAATGTGTATCAATACAAAGCATTCACTAGCGAATATTACAAAACATGCATAAATTACATTACTCTTTTTAACTTAAACTTGTTAACTCTATTAACATTGCGATACGATCAACGAAATTTATTATTCATAAAAGATAATATTCACTGTCATATGGATTATAATAATTATATAACAATAAAAGAAACCTACCCTCAACGTCGTTATTTGTTCTTACGGACAGTTGAAACACACTCCAGGATTCGACGGGGATGACGGAATTGTTAAATTCATTGTCTCTCCATATATGTGATGATGGCTCGTAGACTGTCTGTATTCGCCCTGGATTGAAGTTCGTTGAAGGTCTCTCTGATCTGGGCTGCTGGGAGGAATGGCAGTGACATCAGCTGTCTCAGGTACCGGTGTAGTCGTTCTCTCTGTATGATGTGGATAACCCTACTTCTTGGATGCGTCGCCACAGAGCCTGCGTGAAATGGAACACACAACCCTTGAGTGGCGATGGTGGCGGTGGGAATTCGTCGTAAGTCTGAGTAGGTGATTCTGGTGCTTCAAACTGAGTAGGTGATTCTGGAGGTGATTCAAACTGAGTAGGTGATTCTAGGGGTGCTTCAAACTGAGTAGGTGATTCTAGGGGTGATTCAAACTGAGTAGGTGATTCTAGGGGTGCTTCAAACTGAGTAGGTGATTCTGGTGGTGCTTCAAACTGAGTAGGTGATTCTGGTGGTGCTTCAAACTGAGTAGGTGATTCTAGGGGTGCTTCAAACTGAGTAGGTGATTCTGGGATTGGTGTTGTCTCGCATGGTCTGCACACAAAGTGGATGTCAGTCTTTGTCTTTACTGCATGGCGGTACTGCTGCTGGGTTATTCCAGTTTTGCAAGTACGATGCTGCCACTTCTGACAAACATCGCAAGCAATGGCGTGCTGGCGGGGAGTCACTGGTCTGGAACACTCGATACATTGGTCTGGATGCATTGTGGAGCTGGATGTGAATGCCGACTTCTCGACCCGAAAGTCGTATATAAGGGCATCATTGAACGATGTCCAAGCTAGGACCAAAGAAGAGCCGCTGATTGACTATAATTGACTAAGGAAGCTGTGAATGCAATTAGGTCTAGGACGCATGAATTATAATCTTTTAGCAATTACTATAAATGCATCTTAATTTGCTTTCTAATTATATTAGAAGCTGTTGATGAAATTATATATGTCAATTGCACACTTTTGCAATTAATTTAAGTGATGCTATTTTGAAATTAATTTCAATTTGTAATTTAATTATATTAGAAGCTGTCATGCAATTGTATTAATTTCACAGTTTTTATGCGCAAGTAAATAATTATGTTATAAGCATCAATATCATAATATTGTAAAGTAAATCTGAGAAATAGATAAAAGATAGAAATAAAAAGATTATTAGGGCATGTTTTGTATAATGTTACAAGAAGGGCGAACAATTAAATTCAAGTATTCATTAACAATGCATATTTTAATATAATATACCCGTGCATGTGAACCGCTATTTAAAATCAAGTTTTTATTCATAACGAAGGTAAATAAAATTAAACTTCCCATTAGCGCTTAAAAGTTTATTATTCTAATAAAGTTAACAATCGAAGGGCGAATAAATAGAATTCGGCAAAATAAGGGCGAAAGATTAAGTATTTATTAAAAATGCATAGTTGAACGTAATATATCGGTGAGTTATATATTACCTATATAAAGAAGGGTGAAACTATCTATCTTCAGCCCAAATCAATGGGTTTTATTACTAACAAAGGCATGTTTCTCATAAAATTATGATGAAGGGCGAAATAACTCACATACAAGGGCGAACGGGTCAACCTTAAGGGCAAAACTACCCAACGCGAAACACCCCAGGGCGAACGGGGAAAAGGGCTCAAGTGAGCTATAGTCATAGTGCGCCGTCCGTCGTCCGTCGTCGTCCGTCGTTAACTTTTTCACATTTTCGACTTCTTCTCTGGAACTACATTGCAGATTTGGATCAAACTTTGTGTAAATGATGTACTCAAGGTCCCCTACTAAAATTGTGTTCGGGATCCAGATTCCTTCAGGGGTGGATCCAGGGCGGGACCAAAAGTGCCCAAAAGGGTACCCCTCTTCAAACATCTTCTTCTCCAGAACCAGTACATAAATGGGGAAACTAATTGCATTTCAACAATCTATAAAGATGGGTTATTAAAAATTGTGTTCGGGGTTAAGATCCGTCAAATAAAAATTTACGCTTTTTTGACGTGTTTCTGGACTTAGTAATTTCAATGAAGAAAAGTGTCATGTTTTTCAGTTAATTGATATTGATGATTTCTTAATGACTATTTTGATCATAATTGTGGTAAGGAATATTATTGTGAAAGAATTTTGTCATTATCTCAATTTTTGGATTTTTTATGAATTTTTTAAGACTTCCAAAAAAAGGGGGGGGGGGTTGTCCATTTTTCACATTTTCAACTTTTTCTACGAAAGATTTTAATGAAACAAGGAATACATGAAGTACTAAAGGTCCTCTATCAATTTGGTAAATTTCATCCAAATTGGTTAACAGATAATGCCACCATGTCTAAAAAGCAGTTTTCACAATGGTACATATACCACTTGGTAATTGAAATATGGAGAAATTTTTTTTTCATTTCTTTACACATCTAAATAAGTTTTTAGATGTTTCTCAACACTCAACATATGAAATTAGGCAATTTTAAGTTAGATCTGGACAATATTTGAAACAATTGTTGTTCATGACCCAGACTTGAAATCAGTCAACAAAAGGCCCCACCTAAAGAAAATGACTAACTTGTTGCCCTGAATGACTTCTTGCAGAGACAAAGGAAATGCTTAATATCAAAATCACCTGAATGGATGTGCAAAAAAGTGTTGTTTTTTATTCTAGCCTGAAATAAAATTTGACATATTTTCAACATCTGTGTTGACTTAGTCACATTAATGCAAAAATAAATGAATTCTTCCTTCATGCATGACTGATCATCTAGGTACTCAGGTGAGCGATATAGGCCCACTTGGGCCTCTTGTTAAGACCAAGGGATACAGTGTGAATCCGATCCACTGCTATTAGAAAATTAGCAACTCCGAGAAGAACTACAGAGAGTGAAAGCAGAGTTAAATCATCATCGATGGAGTGTACCGGTAGGCAAGATAAGAGACAACGATGCCATGATGAAGTTTTACACAGGAATACCGACCTTTGCTGCATTATTATGTTTATTCAAGTATGTGAAAAAGATATTATTAATTACATGATGTTTACTATGCAATAGTGATACTTAATATATATTTAAATAATATCAAATTCAATTTGTGCTTGTGACTCTTTATGCAGTCTTTGAATAAATTGCAACATGCATTGGTTATATATTTTTGTGAAATGTTCACATTCATGATTCAACCCCGACTAACGAAGCAGATGTTCAGCCACAGCCACAAGAATGAATTTACTTTCATGTAAGTTCCTTGTATTACACATTGTTACATGAAATACAATATACCCCTATTTTTTTATATTTTAGGTATCTTTCAACCAAAACTAAGATGATGGTATACTGGCGGGGTAGTACAACGACTCGCGACGAACAGATGAGGACACTTTCATCTGAAAAAGTAATTTAACAAAACATACCGGTATGTATTACATACTGAAATTGTTACATTACTTTTTAATTATAAAAAGCTAATGGAGGTTATGTTAACAATCCATAATGTACAATTCTGAGTTCAAATGGCCACAGGTCCCCCGGAGAGTTTACTCCGTATTAGCTGTTCTGTGGCAGGGGTATCATGAGTGCCACCCCACTCTTGTCGCCTGCTTTGAGAACTCCTGCCCTGTACACCAGAAATAAATGCCTTAAAATCTGGAAATTAAAGGAAATTCTGTTCAATGCTGCATGTTGCACAGTAAGTGCTTATCTTCATATTTAAAGCCGTTGAATTCTTGCCCTTTATGCCAGAAATAAATGCCTTGAAGTCTGGAAATAAAAGAAAATCTGCTCAATGCTGTACAATTAAGCACAGAAAAGAAAACATTAATAATTATCATGTGCAAAAACATGTTTGTAAAAGAAGCTTTGTAGAAGTGGCATCATTTCTGAAACAAAAGAAGCATCAAAATAAATTTTTTCAATAAAACAGTTATCTAAATTTTACTTACAGTTCTCTTCACAAAAGACCAACAACTGCATATTGCTTTCCTGGGGATCTATAGAAGTCTGGACCACTTCCTCCTCAACAGCTTCTGGAGCAACGTCTGGAATATTCCAAAGCTGCCCCATGCCTGCCATGTTATTTAAAAAAGGCTTACTAAACTGATTATATTATCAATATTATTAATAAATGTATCTACAGGTATAACACAATTGAGTAGTTGTTAATAGTGTTAATAATATTAAGGAGCACACTGGCATTGTGTTAATGGAAGAGCAGTTGAAAAAGAATTGAATTTGGTTCCCATCAATCTCTAGACAAGACCCTGTAATATATAACCTGTGTTGGGAATAGCCTGTTGCAATTCCTGCAGAAAGAGGAGATCATTGCTATAGTCGAACTCTCTTTGGGATGGGTGTCGAGGGTCAAATTCTAATGGCTTCTTGATGTCATCACCCTCTATGCTGCTTGCTACATTTGGTTTTCGCAGGTTCCACTACAATAGTGACGTAGCTCTTAGTTTCATAGCTCTTGGTACATTCCACTGACAGGGACGAGATGTACAGCTTTCACCCAGGTACGGCTTGCTTTTACCTAACGCATGAAGGGCAAACAGCAAAGCACCAACAAGGCTGCAGGATTGGCCTAACCTAAAATTCAAATAAAAACATTCAGATATTGATATTTACATTACAATAAAACCTAATCAAAGGACATCAGAGTGACTGAAGGTAGGTGTCCTTTAGGTACAGGTGTCCCCTTACATACAAGTTCAGTTTATGCACAAAATGCTACTTTGAGATCACAACATGAGTCCAACATACACAGGCTGTTCTTTTATAGAGTTGTAAATAAAACTTATTTTTTACTGTATATGTAAGTTAAGTTCAAAGGTATGACATTGAATGGTCAGAGTTCCATACAAACAGGCCAAACACTAGATGCCAATATATCATTCTGTGGACATAACAAGTAACACTGAAATATTGTGTCTTTATTTCCTTTAATTAATGATAGCTATATTTTCACACTTATCATGATGATTATTTACCTGATGGAACACTGGCAGTAAGCAAACTCAAGATGCTCTTACTGAGAGAAATACTTGATACCTCTGCTTCTTAAATGTTGTCATACAGAAAGCTCTAATATATACAAAAGTGTCATTAATCTGAAAAATAAATGAGAGATGAAAATCACTCATGATAACCCTTCACATTGTTGTAGTCATTTAAAGTCATAGGTTTATGTGTGTATTCATACATGTATTAAGAATTGCTTGTTTTTCATTTGGTTGCATACTTTGAAATTTATATTTACATCTGCATTTACATAGAATATATGCACCTTAATTGATTTAAAAATTTATCTGCAAACACATTCCAGTTACTACAGAGCAAACTCTCCTTAACTTGGAAGTGTAAGTAAATACAAAAATAAATATATACCATGCATGATATATCTACATTAGCAATATACATTTTCTTACAGCTGAATTTGAAGATTTAAAAATATTTTAAAATTTGACTTGACAATTTACAAGACATGCATGTATTTGGTACTAGGCAATTCTTTACAGATAACTAATGAGTTAGAATAAAAGAATTGTTACATCATGAAATTATAATAATAAATCTTAAATGTAATATTGAGGAATTGACTCTTGTCGTCTTGACAAATTTGTGTGACTGTCACAAGAGATTTGTTATTCTGGTGACTGGTGTTTATATTTTGAACTGCAAACTAAACTTTCAGAAATAGTATACGATGAATATAATTCAAGTATCAGGTCAATAAGAGTAATTAAGAGTCTAGTTTCATTTTTGGTGGACAAGCAATTCCACTCCTGATCGTACTTGGGACTACTAGATGTAGGAGTCGGAGGTTTTTCGGGGAGAAGTTCCTAAATTGAAATTTATGTACAGATCGGCATATGTATACCTTTGCAAACTGTATATTGGAAACATCACCAGCATCAAAGTGTTGTTATGTACGTTGGCTAATGTTACTTTGGGTAGCTCAGGAGAAAGCGTGTTTAAAGGTGAATAAGGCACAGACATAAATGCTGGTGGATTCTCAACAGTCGCAATACATGGAACGATGTTTTCCAAAGTTGTTCTTTCCATTACAGAACTCATATTTCGTAAAACTGCAAATTTGTGCGTATCAAACTTGAAAATGGCGGTCTTTACACTTTATGTATGAAAAAGGAAGTTGATATCTGAGTTGTCAAGGTGATGACATGTTGAAAGCTCTATTTTAATTTATTCTTCAATATCAAATTTATCGATAACGACAAATGTCCACATCCAAAACTCATCCTAAATATATTAATTTGTCCTTTAAAGATTGCATTTTGGTATAGTTTATATAGCGCCCCTAGTGGGTAACCCCCCCCCCCCTCCCAACCGGAAGCGTTTATGCGCAGGCGCGAAGAACTGTCCCGCAGTTATTGCGAAAGGGTCTATGGTGACAGCGTCTGCGTTGACTTTCGGAGGGGGACTGGGATTTTTAGAACAAAATTCTTACTATGAGTTTCAAGAAAAAAAATCTTATTCCTGTTAAACAAGAAAAAGCAAATATGGCTTTTCCTACCTGCATAGAATGGGCAGATTATGTATTGTAGCAGTTTAGAATGAATGTGACAACTTTGCCGGATACCACTTTTCCACAGAGTTACTTCCCGTTTGGGACGGTATCTGACGTAAAACAGTTATGACGTCATTAAATTCCTATGAAAACATCATTTGCGGTCTATCATTTCCCTGAGGTTTAGAACAGTTTCCATAGAATTTGATGATGTCATAATTGTTTTACGTCAGATTCCGTCCCAAATGGGAAGACTCGGAAGCAACTCTGTATAACGAAACGACCGAATATGGTAAAGCCACTAGATTTCCAACATATGCGGGTATCTTTCTTTCCAGTTGGTTTATATGATCTAAATATACTGAAGCAAGAAAAAAATCCTTGCTCTGACTTCAGATGATCATGAAAAAAAATCTTGATAGCCCAAACCCATCCTCCTCCCGAAAATCATATGAACGGTGCCTAACGCATTCCGCAGAATTCAGAAATAATATCTCTACACAAAGGACATATCCTAAGCAGAACTTGACGGACCTTGTAAGTTCAACGTAGATCTATACTGTACCTCGGCGTCTTGCACCGCAACGTCATAGGTTCTTGCAATGAAGTATCTAGCGGACTGCGATTAAACCCTTGGTGAACCAAGATGGAGCCTCGGTTTCAACAGTCCCATCATGATGACAGGGAAATCGTTCATGTACACTCAATTTTGCACGCAAGGATATAAGCGGCATACGTTTGCAATATATTTTGAATATGCACTGCCTTGTATCAATCCCTTAACGGATCTGGCTGAAAAGCAGTGACACTTGCAGAGGATTTTGAGTAATTCATCTGTACAAAGTTTTATTATAAGAGTTGTCACAAGAAAACAGAGCTCGCCGTTGGCGCCTAAATTTAAATAGCAAAAGTTTTTTGTAAGTAGATCTTCAAGGTCAATGCCAATACGTAAAATATTGCCTCAAAGAATACACACTATCTCTTACCGTTTTTAAGTTATGACCAAGGTTAAAGTTTTCCTAAAACTAGGTTAAACTTCAATCAAGGTCACAGGGTAAAAAATGTTGGTACCCAATAAAAGGTCTTAGCACTGGGCATACACATGTAAATATTAAAACCCTGTTTTAAATGGTTCTTATGTTAGGATCCAGGGTAGAGTTTTTGTCTGCGGACGACAACGACACCGGGGGTATAACAATAGCTCTCTAGACATTCGTCATATCAAGGACTTATAAACAAGATTGTTTATAGGTCCTTAGTCCCATTGCGCTAAAATCGTCCATTAAGCTTTTTATTAAATATAAATAACGTATCTCCTCTTTTTCGAAAAGTTTACAGACAGAAGGATAGACAGACTGACAGACAAACGACGCTCCATGACAACAACTCACTTACAACTTGGGTTCAGTTGTGCTAAAAATAACAGGAATTCTGGCATTGACTGCTCTCAACGCAGTAAGACGCCATGTGGCAAAATGCACAACTCGTGATTGAGAGGTCCCGGGTTCAACTCTCTCCGTTACACCAGTGTCCTGTATTTTGGATGAAACAGTAAAATCTCAGGTCCAGTGTCACGGTAGGCGTGGCACATAACAAATCACTCAATATTTCGGGTAAGTCCGTTGCACTGAAAGGTACAATTTTCTATGCAATACATCAGATAGACGCCGTTACCATATGTGTGCGAAATAATCGTGGAATGACGTAAAACAATAATCAATGAATCATAGAAGCTCGACTTACGAGGAAATATAAACCCAAAACCTCCTCTTACATGTAGCAGACTCCCTAAACCTCCTCTTACATATAGCAGACTCCCTAAACCTCCTCTTACATGTAGCAGGCTCCCTAAACCTCCTCTTACATGTAGCAGACTCCCTAAACCTCCTCTTACATGTTGCAGGCTCCCTAAAGATCATGACACCAGTTGGTCAATGCAGACTCCCTTATGAACATGACGCAAGTTAACCTAAGCAGACTCATGACACCAGTTGACCTAAGCAGACTCCCTTAAGATCATGACACAAACTGACCTAGACAGACTACCTTAAGATCATGACACCAGTTACCTCGGCAGACTACCTTGGATCATTACACCAGTTTATTTAGGAAAACTCCATTTAGATGGCGATACCAGTTTATTTTGACTCCCATAAGATCATGATATCAGTTGACCTAGGCATACTCCCCTAGAATCATGACACCATTTAACCTAGACAGACTCTGTTAAGATCATGACACCAGTTGACCTAGGCAGACTCCCTTAGGATTATGACACCTCTTGACCCTGGCCGACTCTATTAAATACATAACACCAGTTGACTTTGGCAGCCTCACTCAAGATCATGACAGATTTCTTTAATATCATGACACCCGTTGACCGAAAAAGACTCCCTCCAGATCATGACACTATTTGACCTAGGAACACTCACTTAAGATCATGACACTAGTTGCCTAAAGCAAACTCCCTCAAGATCGTGACACCAGTTGACCAAGGCAGACTCCCTTAAGAACATGACACCAGTTGACCCATACAGACTCCCTTAAGATCATGACACTAGTTGACCTAGGCAGATTTTCTCAAGATCATAATGCCAGTAGACTTAGAGAGACTTCCTTAGATAATGACACTAATTGACTTAGGCAGACTCCCTCAAGATCATGAAACCAGTTGACCTAGGCAGACTCCCTCAAGACCATGACATCAGTTTACTTAAGGAAACTCCATTAAGTTGACGACATGAGTTTCCTTAGGTAGACTCCCTTAAGATCATGGCACCAGTTGACCTAGACAGACTACCTTAAGATCATGGCACCAGTTGACCTAGACAGACTCCCTTAAGATCATGGCACCAGTTGACCTAGACAGACTACCTTAAGATCATGGCACCAGTTGACCTAGACAGACTACCTTAAGATCATGAAACCAGTTGACCTAGACAGACTCACTTAAGATCATGACACCAGTTGACCTAGGCAGATTCCCTCAAGATCATGACACCAATTGACCTAGACAGACTACCTTAAGATCATGACACATGTTGACCTAGGCAGACTCCCATAAGATCATGACACCAGTTGACCTAGACAGACTCCCTCAAGATCATGACACCAGTTGACCTAGACAGACTCCCTCAAGACCATGACATCAGTTTACTTAAGGAAACTCCATTAAGTTGACCACATGAGTTTGCTTAGGTAGACTCCCTTAAGATCATGGCACCAGTTGACCTAGACAGACTACCTTAAGATCATGACACCAGCTGACCTAGACAGACTCACTTAAGATCATGACACCAGTTGACCTAGGCAGACTCCCTCAAGACCATAACATCAGTTTACTTAAGGAAACTCCATTAAGTTGACGACATGAGTTTGCTTAGGTAGACTCCCTTAAGATCATGGCACCAGTTGACCTAGACAGACTACCTTAAGATTATGACACCAGTTGACCTAGACAGACTCCCTTAAGATCATGACACCAGTTGACCTAGGCAGACTCCCTCAAGATCATGGCACCATTTGACCTAGACAGACTACCTAAAGATCATGACACCAGTTGACCTAAGCAGACTCCCTTAAGATCATGACACCAACTGACCTAGACAGACTACCTTAAGATCATGACACCAGTTGACCTAGACAGACTCACTTAAGATCATGACACCAGTTGACCTAGGCAGACTCCCTCAAGATCATGACACCAATTGACCTAGACAGACTACCTTAAGATCATGACACCAGTTGACCTAGACAGACTCCCTCAAGATCATGACACCAGTTGACCTAAGCAGACTCCCTTAAGATCATGACACCAACTGACCTAGACAGACTACCTTAAGATCATGACACCAGTTGACCTAGGCAGACTCACTTAAGATAATGAAACTAGTTGACCTAGGCAGATTTCCTCAAGATCATGATACCAGTAGACCTAGAGAGACTACCTTAGATAATGACACTAATTGACTTAGGCAGACTCCCTCAAGATCATGACACCAGTTGACCTAGGTAGACTCCCTCAAGACCATGACATCAGTTTACTAAAAGAAACTCCATCAAGTTGACGACATGATTTTGCTTAGGTAGACTCCCTCAAGATCTTGGCACCAGTTGACCTAGACAGACTCCCTCAAGATCACGACACCAGTTGACCTAGGCAGACTCCCTCAAGACCATGACATCAGTTTACTTAAGGAAACTCCATTAAGTTGACGACATGAGTTTGCTTAGGTAGACCCACTTAAGATCATGGCACCAGTTGACCTAGACAGACTACCTTAAGATCATGACACCAGTTGAACTAGACAGACTCACTTAAGATCATGACACCAGTTGACCTAGGCAGATTCCCTCAAGATCATGACACCAATTGACCTAGACAGACTACCTTAAGATCATGACACCAGTTGACCTAGGCAGCCTCCCTTAAGATCATGACACCAGTTGATCTAGGCAGATTCCCTTAAGATCATGACACCAGTTGACCTGGACAGACTACCTTAAGATCATGATGCCAGTTGACCTAGACAGACTCCCTTAAGATCATGACACCAGTTGACCTAGTCAGACTACCTTAAGACCATGGCACAAATTTTCTTAGGCAGACATCAGTTTACTCCATAAAGATCATGACAACAGTTTACTATGTTTTATTCAAGCACCTTAAATTCACATAATATTCCAATACATTAACAAATAAAAACAACATTTATAGCGAGAAGACATATCACCATTAAAGAAAGCCCAAATGTGAAATCAAGTATGAGTATGGTATGAGATACAATCTGACAGATAAGGATCATACACATAACATCAACATGTCAATAAATAACCTGAAATCAAGATATATTTATATGGAAATGTTTGGATCAAAATTATCTAATTTGTATAAACATATACCTTTAAAATTGACATATAATCTGTATGAATATATAGCCTAAATTACATGTTATCTGTATGTACATGTAGCCCAGTGAAGAAGATAACCTAAGCATTGGACACTATCATGAAGTTTCTGATTTTTTTCCAATAAGAATATCCTTCAATATGGGTACAAACTTAACTTCAAAATCAAACAAGAAACTACAGCTGTTAATCGAAGTGTTCTCTATAAATAACTATGAGAATGTTAATACTGCTGTCACTTACAAACATTTCACAAAGGTAATCACTTTCAATAAAATCTTTTAGTAATATCACACAATCACATACTGTAATTAATTTTCCTTTATATTAAATATAGGAGTATAAATGGATACCATTATTTTAAGTGTCTAGGGACTATCTATTTAAACAAGGTCAACCTTTCACTACACTTATTTAACTATAAACATGTAGTAGACATTGCTTTCCCATGAATGCATCCATCACAAATGCAGAGATTCCTCTAAGGAATCAAATCAATCTTCAAAAACCACATTTGGAACTAAATTTCTTTTTTTTAAGATCGCCGAGAAGAGACTCATCCATAATTCAAGATAAGGAATACACTACAGTTATTATTTATGTCACAAAATAATTTGCTCTGAATGAAAAGTGTCCAATACAGAGAACAAATCACTTATCATTTCAAGTTTAAGTATATCATTACAGACATTGAAAATAATACTCCTTACTCTATATAAACAATGGGTTTTCCAAACAACACAAACAAGTAACATCAATTTTGTTCCAATTCTCGAATAACATCAAGAAAATATTGGCAGTTCACAAGAAAACTCTGTAAAAGTGTAATAACTACAATTATTATGAGTTCTCTCTTATAATAGATTTATAAATATAAATACATGTACTAAACTTTTTATCCCATTCATGTATTGCAAAAACATCATAATCAATTAAATACATAATGATATATGCAAAAATGTTAACAGACAGAACCTAAAAATTGCATACAACAATTCCAGAATTCACGTAATAATTACAAAGTAAACTCTAATATAATAAATATACATATACATGTATATGTATTGATGTAACTGGCACACAAATATAATTGTAGATGTATCGTATGATTTGTTACAGGTACATGTCCTTTACAACCATCTCAATCATCAAGCACTTGGATATAGCTCAAACGCCACAAAATATGTAGGTATTTCAGTTTATCTGCTACGCTGCCATAGCAACAAACGATGGAAAAACTTAACGTAACATGCAATATAATATATAAAGTCTGCGGTCACCAAACAAATATGACTTAAACCAAACACTTGCCCACTTTGAGAGCTTTCATTAATGTTAGACGTAGAACAATGATAACAAAATGTGCAAAACAATAAATCTATAAAAAAAAATCCAATATCCAAGTTAACAATTTTCACTGAATTTACAAAACCTCCTAAGGTTTATATATAACCACTTTAAAACATGAATACAGTTTATGTAGAATATCACAAAGTTCTGGACAAAATTCAACACTCGCACACACACTATGATCATTATAATGCCATACAAAGTGCAGCACAAAAAAGATATCAACATTGAGAACAATGGTGTTGGCAAGTGACTGAATGTGAATTATGATGGATTTTAGGGAAAGACATGGTGGATATGGTCACCATTTGAAAAAAAAAATAGTCATCTCAGAAAAATATAATTTACACTTACAAAATCTCATTATCTACTAAATGGAATAAAAAATTCTTTTATTAGATCACTATGCTTTCGTCTCTTTATAAAATCGAATAAAACAAATTATCCCAAGTAACACTGGAATTGAAATACTATCGTGTCTGAGTATATGAATATTCATAATAAATATTAAGTGTAATATTGGAATTATAATAATAATTATGTTAAAGTACAGGATATATCATAACTATAAGCACAAATAGAGAAATCATCATTTTTAATACAGGAATTATAATAATTATCACAAATAAGTATAGATAAGACTCAACAGGCCAGAATTGATACAAGTCTCCCCCCCCCCCTTTGGCTGCCACTTTGTGAGTCAAACTCTGCATTTTCATACATTATAAATTCAACCAAATTGATGATTCTTTGATAAAGTTTCAAAAAGTAAACTTGTTGATTTCTTTTCAAAGTTGTCTACATCACCTTTTTCAAAACTGTTACAGTATCATAGATTATGAATGCCTGTTTCAGATGAGCTAATATAAAATGATTAGATGTGGAGTTAAGCTACAAATGCCCAGCCAGCATTTAAGTTCAAGAAATTTTCAAAGTCACAGGGGCATAACTCCAACAAAAATCATTTGATCCTTAGCAAATTACAACTTGACTTAGATGTTTTCATGATGTATCTATATACCAAATTTCAATTTAATATGTGCATTCATTGAACAGAAAGAGTATGGAGACTGTTAATTATTAGAAATTCTGTTGTAAGTTTGGAAATTCTGTAAGTCCAAAGGGCATAACTCTGTCAAAAATTATTCAACCCTAACCAAATCATAAGCTGACTTAGACTATTTTGTGATGTTTCAGTATACCAAATTTCAAATTAATATGTGCATTTATCATAGAGATAGAGCACAGAAACTGCTAATTGTTGGAGATTTTCTAAGTCCAGGGACATAGCTCCATAAAAAAATTCAACCATAACCAAATAAGAGCTTGACCTAAATTTTCTTGTGATGGATTAGTATACCAGTATACCAAATTTCAATTCAATCTGGGCAACTGATGCAGAGATCGACCATGAAAATGAAATGACGACGAAATGACTGTAGGATGGAAAAGCGTAACAAAATATACCGTGACCATTTTCAAAGATGGGGCATAAAAATGTGGTTTGACTCACAAGATGGCTAGCAACAGGAGGTAACTCTGACAGATTCCTGTCTATCAAAATCTATCTATGGGACAGATCATAATAATCATCACAGAAAAAATCAATTTTCTAGTATATTTACAGGAATTATCAAGAGTAAAAATATTAAAAGTGTAAAAATATTGAAATTGTCATGTTCAATGTAGGAATAATCATGATCCAGTGTGGGTGAAACTCACCTTTTTGACACAAATATGCGGTAAAAACTGATTCAGTTTTATAAAACTTTCACTATTATTTCAATAAAATATAAAGCTTTACCAGACAATTGTCCTGTAAAACCCACGCAAGTTTTACACTTTACGATAATCATGTAAATATATATATATGTATATAAACTATACCTAGTATGTTTAAGAGTGATATTTAAGAGAAAGGAAGCTGAAAATCATTACATGTGTAATGTAAACAAAAGAATTATCCTGAGCTCAGATACTGCCAGTAGTATATATAGAAATAATTGGACAGATATTTTATCTGCTTTGGACAGATGTACGGTATTCAGAATTACAAAAAGAGGTGGGAGGACGTAGGGAAATCTGATATTCATTCCGGTACCATAAAATCAAAGTTGTTGCCCTTTAAATTTAAGATCATTATGCACAAAATGAAAAACATATTGGTAATTATTCAAAACATGGTATCTACTACACACTTCTTAAATAATTACACAATGCATGTATGAGAAATCCTAGCTGCATATTTATACATTTAAGATAACACATAAAAATAAAAGGGCTTTTTTCTGTAACATGTAGTCGTCTTTATATTTAAAACTATTAGAAGTTTCTGATAAAAGTAGGTAGTAATAGCTAGCTAGGTAACCTCCTAATAAAAACTAACAAATGTTTCATAAAATGACAAGTAAAATGAACAAATGCTACCAAAATAAAACACTGTTTGTTGAATTAGATATGGTATAATGTCACAGTTCTTTTTTCAATCATAAATTCATAGATGACATGAAATTAAACAGATATATATATATATATATAGGCAAAAAAGATTGAGAATCATCCAGAATAATCACAGGCATTTCTTGATAAGACAAAATGTTAAAGAGATCCATCAAACTAGATTAGAGCTGGTCCATGTTAAGGAAAGACAGACGTGTCTGAAACAAAAACAATTCCATGAATAGATTTTTAAAGTCAAAACATATGAAAGAAAATAATCCACAACAAGACAACAACATTACAGCTCAGCAAGTATTTCTGTAATATAACACACTACTTATCAGTAGAAAAAAGAAGATGGGTTCATGAAACACTTATGTCCTAGAAGGTAGTAATATCAGTAAATAATTTGAAAAGTTAAAGGTTTACATATGTATGTTTTTAAGTAAAAAATATTGGTACCAACAGAAAGTCTTATCACACAATTGTAAATATCTTGAATTTATTGCCAACATTTAAAGTTTCTGAGAAGTGGAGTCTAAGATCATGGTTGCAAAATTTTAGGGACCCATAAAATAGTCCATTCAAAAGGGTTCAAAAATTCTACAAAATATTCAAAACCTTGTCTTCATTTTCTTTAAAGTTAGAAAAAAACTTTTTGGGACAGAAAAATATGTACTACTAAACACAATATTCTACAACATCCTCTTGAAATAAAACTAACAGACACAATAACAGTCTCAACTAATTCTCGTCCTTGTGACAAATAAGAACAACATACGACTATTTCATTCCATTTGTCATTAGTAGTGCTTACTATCAAAGATAACAGATTCATTCCTCACCACAGTCATTGCACATTTTGTGTCCTTACTTGAAACATTTTATCCACACTATGTTAGTCTAGTATACATACTCCTACATCATTAATGTTGAATATGGCATACTTACCCCTGTATTAAACCTGAATATGGCATATTAACCCCTCCATTATTGATGCTGAACATAGCATACTTACCCCTGTATCATTAATGCTCAATATGAGATACATGTACTTACCCTGTTATTTTTAATGCTGATTGTAACATACAGTACTTACCCATGCATCACTAATGCTGAATATAACATATTTACCCCTGTATCATTAATGCTGAAAATAACAAACTTACCCATGTTTCATTAATGCTCAATATAACATACTTACCTCTGTATCATTAACATTGAATGTGACATACTTACCCCTGTATCATTAATGCTGAATGTAACATACTTACCCCTATATCATTAATGTTGAATGTGACATACTTACCCCTATATCATTAATGCTGAATGTAACATACTTACCTCTGTATCATTAACACTGAATGTAACATACTTACCCCTGTATCATTAACACTGAATGTAACATACTTACCCCTGTATCATTAACACTGAATGTAACATACTTACCCCTGTATCATTAACACTGAATTTAACATACCGGTACTTATGCCTGTATCATTAACACTGAATGTAACATACTTATCCCTGTATCATTAATACTGAATGTAACATACTTACCCCTGTATCTTTAACACTGAATGTAACATACTTACCCCTGTATCATTAACACTGAATTTAACATACTGGTACTTATGCCTGTATCATTAACACTGAATGTAACATACTTATCCCTGTATCATTAATACTGAATGTAACATACTTACCCCTGTATCATTAATGCTGAATGTGACATCATCATCCTGACCTAGACTATATTCACTAACATCATCTTGAAGAATTAGATCCACGTCATCATCATGGTGATCTGTATTAACTGCTCCATTATCCTCTGTTTCTTGAACAATTTCCACTTGTTTTTTGACAAAGTTAATGAATACCTACAAATCATTTAGACATAACTGATTTGATAAATAAGGTGATATTAGACCATTATTACTGATATTTCAGCCTGCCATTTATACATTTATTCATATCCATATATATAAGAATAATATCAAGAAGTCCATGAATAATGAAATATTTAATAACTTTTGGCAGATAAACTTGGTCACTGACCTTGATCTCATTTGGTTGAACTTCATCAGTGAGCATGCAGACCAAATAAAAAGAATGCCTCATTGCTTCAAAGTTCAAAAAGTTAAACGTTGTTGACAGACAGACTAAAAACAATAAATCTGCCCCTGATCTGATTAGGGTGAATTATATGGCAGGGGCTTGAAAATAAGGAATTAATTTAAGGAAATCTAAATGTTTAGAGAGTGAAATCAAAGAAAAGGACCTCAGAATTACTATAGCAATATTTAATCTACTGTTGCTGTATTGTCCACTTGTAACAGCTGTTCAACACAATAGCAGTTAAAAAATGTATTTCTAAAACAACTTTTTGTTAATAGATGAGAAATCTAACAGAAAAATGTGCTCTATAAACCTGGGATTGAGTGAATCAGGAATCACAACTCTACTGTAATGGTCATAAGAGACACAGAGAAATAATATCATATATCATTAACAATATGTTTAACGTGGGAGCTTTTCCTAGCTAATCATAATTCTTGTAGATAATAGTCAGGTAAAATGCTTACATTGTCCAGATTATTCTGATTCACTGAGTAATCTTCTATATCCAAATCTTTGTGAGCTTCTTCCAACTTGCTGAAGAGATCAGCCAATGAAAATCCTTCTGCCTTGTATTCATATTGTAACAAATTATAATGGCACTCCTGTTGAAAAAAGAGGACAATGCAATCAAGGAAATTATCAAAGGATTGAAATATTGAAGTCAATTTGTCACAAATGCCAGAGGTGTCACTTATATGCTTGGATCTGGTGTCTGAAAAGTAAGGTACACACAGTTTTCACTGCTTTGCCACACCTGATAAGCACCCTCAAAGCAACAATAAGAATTTTTTGTAGCAAGTTACATCAAATAGCAGGTCAAGCTTTATCAATCACTATTACACATATTACAGTAGTAAGCACTGGTCCATGTTACACAGTTTATTAAGTATTTTACCTTAAAAAGAAGGAAAGGTTTAGCTTTATTACTTTCTTAATCTGAACATTTTGAATTTTAACGCCACCTGTAGACCACATTACCTTTAAGACAGCAGCAGGAAGATGTCTCTCTACAAATCTTTTGACCATTGCTTGTGACCTCTCAAAGTCAGGACCTTTGAGACGCAGACTGAACGTATATCCTTCACCAAACTTGTTCTTCAGATGTTGAGAACTCCCGAGACATTTGAACTGACCATTTACCATGATAGCTAGTCTAGAACATAGGGCTTCACATTCTTCCATGCTGAAAAAAATACACACATTTGTGTTTTTCTATATCAATCACTGTACTATGTATATAATTAGTGTTGGAATTTTATAGTGTTTATCAAAATGTTTTCAAATTAATATCCAATAAAAAGAGAAATAATTCAAACCCTCTGTTTTATTGGTAGTTGTACATGTCATTATTGAATAAATTTAATGGCAAAAGGATTCAAAGATGTTATTTAAGTTAAATTAAAATGCATACATAAATCTGTTACCGGTAAATCTTTAACCAGTGGGCAAAACATGGAGCAAGGACAATTGCGTGAAAAAATATGGAGCTAGGCAGAACTGCAAGGAAAAATATAGACCTAGGCAGAAGGCAATGAAAAATAGGGGCCATACCAAACTGTAGTAAAAAATATGGAGCCTAGCTGGAACTTAACCAAGGACTTTTTCCACCTCTGATGACGTTTTATAAAATGAGCTATCAGGGTTAATGACTTGTATCTTAACCACATTTATATTTGTACCTGTGAGAAGTAAGGATGACAGAACGTCCATCTTTGACCAGATTCAAAACCAGATCCCACAGAAATCTTCGAGAATGAGGATCCATTCCAGTAGTAGGTTCATCCTATCAATTAAAAGAAATTAATTGAGCTGACTATTGACAAATTCCATCAATAAATATATTCATAATGCTTTATCATGATTTTCTTTTTTAGATGAATTCAAATTCTAACCATGAAGATAAGTGGTGGATGTCCTATAAGAGCTATAGCTGTGGACAGTTTCCTTTTATTTCCACCACTGTAGGTTCCTGATAGTCGGTCAGCATACTTGGTCAATCCTAACTTTGTCAGAGCCCATTCAACAACCTGGAAATGCAAAGTAACAGAATTATTACAGGTTGACAATTGTACATATAGAGTTGTTTTGAATTTTCTGGGTAAATTTCCAAATATCACATAGTTCTATAAGTGATCTTTTAATTATAAACCAATAAGAATATAGTACATTAAATTATTAACCAAACAGAAAGTTGCATCAAAGATGCAATATGCTACATTCTAAAACAATTTTGACAGATAAAGTGCTCCTTAAGCTGCCTTATTGCAAATCATAAGTGTTTAAAGAACAGACAGATGGACAGACAAAGTGATCAATTAATGTCACTATGTTTCACAATTTCCTTGGTTCATGGGGAGTTTTGTATGGGAAGTTTCATAACAATAGGTGGAATGTTAATACAGCTACAGTCTGGAAACCATTTTCACTATGAAAATGACCTTTGACCTTTTGATACTGAAATCTATAGAGCACATCTTTGGCTCAAGGGGAGTAAGTGGGTGAAGTTTCATAACAGGTGAAATGTAAATATAGTTATACTCCAAAAACCATTTTCACTTATCAAGGCCTTATGACCTTGATTTTTAACCTTTGATCTAGAAATCAATAGGGCAAATCCATGACTCATTGGGAGTATGTGTGTGAAGATTCATAACAATAGGTGGAATGTAAATACAGTTATAACCTGGAAACAATTTTCACTCATCAAAGCCTTAATTATAACCTTAACTTTTGACCTTTTGATCCTGAAATCAATAGGACATATTCTCTGATCATGAAGAGTGTAAGAATGAAGTTTCATTACTATACATGTACCTTAATAGCTGTAGGAGGTACTTAAAAAAACAATTGTTGAACCAACCACCAAACACCTTCTGCCCACACCACATCAAATTAAGAGCAAAGTTATACAACTTGGCTAAGCTTGGTACATTAAATCAAAAACCAATAGAAATATGGTACGTTAAATCATAAGCCAATAAAAATATCGTACATTAAATATTAAAGTACTAAGAAATAAGTAAATTTGTCTGATCATTTGAAACAGTTAATTTCAATAAATTTTAGAAGAGAATTTCTAGAACATTATTTACCTGTTTTTCTTCTTTAGGTGGTACACCTCTAAGTCTGGCATACAACTGGATATGTTCCCTGGCTGTCAGTTCATCATAAAGAGCATCAAACTGTGGACAATATCCTATATTCTGTTGAACTTTCAGCATATCTCTTACAATGCTGTGAAAAGTAAGAAATCTTGTTATTCTCAAAACACTTTTACCTTTTCTTTCACTGAAGTAAGTTTTCATTTCCCCTTTTTGAGGGGGCAGACGTGGTGTAGTGGTTAAGTGCTTGGCTTGCGGCAGCAACGATCCTGGTTTGATTCCCGGGTAGTGCCACTATGTTTAAGAGGTTGGTAACCTCCTGCTTCCATGTCGCGATATAACTAAAATGTTGTTGAAAGCAACGTAAAACACCAATCAACCAACAAACCCCTTTTTGAATACACTCATCATGTATTTAATTTCATACAATACTCTTGTTCACATCATCTTCACTACCTCCAAAAGCAGTCAAAGCTTTAACAACTTCTTCTGATAGCATCTGCACTGAATTCACTTAGCTTACCATTCACTACATTCATTATCACCCAATTGCCACACTAAATGTCTAGTAGGCATTAGTAGCAGTTCTGCCATATCTCCACCGGTAATAGTTAAGTGAAGATATAGAACAGTTCATTTTCATATTTTTGTTCTTGGGCATATGCTAATTCATACGGCAACGTAGAAAGGTCATAAAAAAAATTTTTTTAAGTCGTACAAATGAGATACCAAGTTGTACAAATGAGATACTTCGTCGTACAAACGACTTACCGGTACTTCGTCGTACAAACGACTTACCGGTACTAAGTCGTACAAATGACTTGCTAAGTCGTACAAACGAGATACTAAGTCATACAAACGAGTTACTAAGTCCTACAAATGAGTTACTAAGTCATACAAACGACTTACTAAGTCATACAAACGAGATACTAAGTTGTGCACAAGTTACTAAGTCGTACAAACGAGATATGAAGTCGTACAAACGATTTACTAAGTCGTACAAACGAGATACTAAGTCGTATAAACGAGATACTAATTATAAGTCGCATAATTGTGTAAAAATGATGGACTTGTAAAACCTGTTGACTTCTTCCGTACGAAGTACCCCGAAGGAAAGCATGAATAATATAAAAAACACACTGTATCCACAACTTTTCGGCCATTTGGCCTTTATGACTTGGCCTAATTCCCTGCGTTGATTTAACCAGCAGTTATGGATTTTTAGAAACACATAGAAAATGACACGAAAGTTTTGATTTCTCAGTATTTGTGGTACCGATATAACCGGTCAACCAATTCCTTTGCGGAAGCCCATTGGTTAGAATGGTTAACTGATCTCTGGACCAAGGCAAGCATCTGATATCATAAATTTAAATTGGAAGTTCAGATTATAGTTCAGTGGTGGATCCAGAATTTCGGAAAAGGGGGGGGGGTGTCCAAATGGGTATTAGCCAAACTTCTCAGCCATTTTTAGTGCAAAATCTGGATTTTTACTAGTAAATATGTGACCAAAAGAGGGGCCCGTGCCCCCCCTCTAAATCCGCCACTGTAGTTGTGGAGGTTAAAAACAACAATGATAAGAGGAAATTCCTTCATCTTCTTTTATGTATGTAACATATACATATATTGCGTGTATTTCAGCAGTCACGTTATACATTAATTACGAAACACCAGGTTCAGTTATACCCAAGACTGCGTATGACTACTTCAATCCCATTCCTCTTCTTCTTTTGTGAAAATGATGTGGACGTTTTTGCGTACAAATGTAGGCCTGGCTACGCTCCTGGCCAGTAGGAACGTGGTGTATTTTACACTATGTACATTGGTTGTATCTAATATACCTCAGTCTCTCCGTTACATGTGTTAGAAAACAAAATTAAAAGTATACAATTGGCATAATACTAATCATTGTAGGCCACGATTTACCCTTAATGATTTAAGAAATTGTACGAGCTCCCAAGGCTTCGTCCCCAGGTCCCCCTACTAGGGTTTTTCCCTGGATTCACTAGACACCACAAAGCAATCCCAGACGCATTGCCTTCACATGTGTATTTTTGCTTAAAAAATGTGCCCGCCACATTATCATCACTTCCTGGATTCACCCCTGGTACCTACGGCATACTTAGTCGTACGTATGACTTAATAGTATCTCGAACGTACGACTAAGTATCTCGTCTGTACAATTTACGACTTAGTATCTCGTTTGTACGACTTAGTATCTCGTTTGTATGACTTAGTAAGTCGTTTGTACGACTTAGTATCTCATTTGTACGACTTAGCAAGTCATTTATATGACTTAGTAAGTCGTTTGTACGACTTATCAAGTCATTTGTACGACTTAGTAACTCGTTTGTACGACTTAGTATCTCGTTTGTACGACTTCATGACCTTTCTAAGTTGCCGTAATTCACATGAAAACATTTTTGAGACTGAATATTTTGGTGATATTGTTGAGGAAGCCCATCATTCATTTACATTTCTTTATTACAGACAACACCAGTGAAGCTCTTTCACTTCAAACACGTAACAAAATAAAAACAATAACAAATCTTAGTCCTGTGATTAAGGAAAGCATAATCAAGATACGATATGGGTATTATGATATCCAGGCTAACTCAGAAACACTCAAACTATTTTCTCTTTACAGTAGAGAAGATCTGGAAAGCTACCTAACACAGGCATCTTCTCAACTAGTATGATTATTTCTCAGGTGACCATAAAACACTGTCTGTTAATGCTTCTTACCTATATCTGTTTAGATAAGCATTGCCATTGCTTGGGGTGATATCCCCAGTTAGCATTTTAAATGTTGTCGTTTTCCCTGCTCCATTCACACCCAATAAACCAAAGCACTGAAAGCATAAAAAGTATACTTCAGCACTGATTATGATGAAGGCAAGGAAATTTGACAAAGACAAGGAAATTGAAGTAAACCATTCTTTAACAGCTTTACATACTTAATGGTATATTTCATAGTATATGCCATTAATAAATTGTATATCTAAAATAGTGCATTCACTGTTAAAGACTAACACCATTATTAATGAGATACCTCGCCTGCTGGTACACCTAAACACAATCTGTCAACAGCCAAATGCTTTCCAAGTTTTCTTGTTTTATAAACCTGAAAAATAATTGAATATCAAATGAAAAGCTATTGAAATACAATCTGGAATGCTTTCTGTCTTCAAATGGACAGGCACGATGAAACCATGATACTTCCCTAGACCTATGTTGTAGGGGGGTGTAAAGTAAAGAAGCTAAGGGAGATAAAAATCAAGCAGAATATTTGATAAAAAAATCATCACATCAAGAGTTATTTTAGAGATTTCATAATTTTCATCTATGTCTATGCATTGTTTATAAATTTCATACTCAAACATATTTTAGGAGAAAAGTTACACCCCTGATGTTTATGTTGAATGAACTGAGTATAAAATTCACACGTAAACTCAGAAGTAACTGACTTTTGACAGATTTTCTATTCTGAAAAGATCTTTTCTGCCACTTCCTCTAAGGACTCGCCGTCTCTCTGCTGCTACATCAATATCTTCATCATAAACATTGGTTGAGGACTGATGTAGAAACCTGGAAGAAAAATAGATAGAAATTATGGATTATATTATACAATTACTTTAAAAATTGTACAATTTCTGCTAGATTCAGTTTAAAGTACATAAGAAATATTGTAATGTTTTTTGTTGAATAGCATTTTAAAACATGTCAAAGAAATTTTATTGGATCCTTAAAATGGCACTATATTTCAAGTTGAATTCTGTATGAACTCAGCAGAAAAAACATCAATATCAGTAGCTTTCTGTTTTATACTAAAGTTGCAATAATGAAAATATTACAAACTACGTACAAGAGTTATGGTGATTTACAAACTACTGAAAAGTAACATTGCATCAGGAAAGAGTTTTACAAGATACACAGGAAAAGATTTTTTGTACAGTTATCATAGAATTGTAATATCTGGAACAGTCACATTCTATTTTACCTGCTTTTGAGGAAAAACTTGAATTCACATAAAAGAGTCATTAGGAAGAAGAATAGTCCAACTGCAGTCATGGCAACCAATTTTTTTCCAGTCAAGTCCCAAGTAAATGGCTTCTGCATTTTACTATACTGACCTAGATACAAAATTATACAAAAAGATTTAAGCCTTGCTCAACTTATCACTTCATAATGAAGAACTAAATCACTGTATATCATGAATAATGCCACAATGTTACAAGTGTTAAAAGGAACATGTGTCACTTGTTATCAATTTCTCATGAGCGTAACAAGGAAGATGTACAGTTCTTCTTCTTCTTCCATTACGAAGTGTACTCATAAATGAGTGTCATACTGCATGTACAGTTGACAGAAAGAAGAACAAAATGTCAAGATGACATAGAAATTTTTATGGGGAATATTTAGCATATACACACATAATTAATTCAATCAAATTCAAAACTTTCTTAAATAACTATTAGATATTTACACCTTAGCCAAGCAACATAAACATATTTATCTATATACATATATATATATATATATATATATATATATATACACATAGATGAATATTACATATTAAACAGGGAATCCAAAGACAAATTAATATACATGTACTGTGTATTGAATACATTGAAATATTTATATGGTTACTGTGCCTATTCCGTTTACTATTTAGCAATATTTATATGGTTACTGTGCCTATTCTATTTACCATTTAGCAATATTTATATGGTTACTGTGCCCATTCCATTTACTATTTAGCAATATTTATATGGTTACTGTGCCCATTCCATTTACTATTTAGCAATATTTATATGGTTACTGTGCCTTTTCTATTTACTATTTAGCAATATTTATATGGTTACTATGCCTATTCTATTTACCATTTAGCAATTTTTATATGGTCATTGTGCCTATTCTATTTACCATTTAGCAATATTTATATGGTTACTGTGCCTATTCTATTTACCATTTAGCAATATCTATATGGTTACTGTGCCTATTCTATTTACCATTTAGCAATATTTATATGGTTACTGTGCCTATTCTATTTACTATTCAGCAATATTCAGTATGATAGATATACTTAAGGAATGAGTGTCTTAATGTTGGTGTTCATGGAAAGTTTAGCTTGCATGTCATACATGAATTCCATGAATGGCAAAGCTGCTTTTGGGGAATATGTACGTGACATTCTGACTTCATTTTCTATAAACCCCAACAATAAAGACATTCATTCCTTTTATTTCCACTACAAAGTATTTTTACAAATATTTTGTAATCTACAAATCTATTTTTCATTCCTTAAGCACTCTCATTCATAAAATAAATCTGAATTGTAAGCTGACAATTTGTTCAGATCTCTTAATCTCATTTTTATTTTTGTAGCACAAGAATATAGTGGGTGTTTAAAATTGTAAACCTATTGAATCAAAAGTTTATCACAATTATAACAACTGAAAGCCATATAAATGCTCACATTTTTTTCTAAACTTCAAATGTGTTGCTATTGGCAATAAGCCTTGTTCATTTGCTTAAACCATGTCGCCATTATTAGCAGACGCACAAGGCACACCCACTTCATATTACTATGAAAAGTTTCATGTATTAGCCCTGTTCATTAATAAAGTCGTTATTGTGCATGTGCCATGGTAGCGTTCATGGAGAACAAACTCCACCATCCTCTGTGTATTTCATTTACAGAAATATGTTGAAAATGGAAATATTGTACTTTGTCAGCTTTTCCATTAGATAAGATAAGAACAAGTTTATATATTAATGAAGTGCTAGGTTTTAGAGAAAGCAATTCCTAATTATATCTTTAGGCTTTAGAGCAAACGATTAGTGATTGTTCCTAGATTATATCACTACTTAATTAAGATAATTCCAGAATTGTGAGTTCAAAGTCAAAGACGTTATGGTTCTGAAATAGCATAAAATTTGTAAATATGTTACTAAATATGTTTCAATGAATGATTTTACCTGGTAATCACATTGTCTAATCTGTTTGCAGTGATGTCGTCAAAGTTTCCAAAATAGATAATTAATTTGCTAAATTTAAAGTTTTTCAAATACAAAAAAAATAAGGTGGTAACTTAAAAAACTGAATTTTGGTGAAATTTTGAAATCATGTAGTCAACATAATAAAAGATTACCAGAAAAAACCATCATCTGATGATAACTAAATGTGTAGAATGTCAACGGTGAAAGGGTTAAGAACTAATCACCTATTATCACTTTAGTTTCTTTATGTCTCAACTAACATGTCCTGTCAAGATTATTTATGGTGAACGCCATATGTCATTAATCTTCACAACTGAGGACTTAATTATATCAAGATGTAGGTATACAGACCTGTTTTATAAAAGAACTCATTCTTGTACTCATTGAAAGCAATATCCATTAACCCACGGCCAAGGCAGTAATTAGGAAACATCAGGAACACATCTTCCACGATGTCATGGACTTTTTTCAAATCATGATCATACGAAAATATTTCAAGGAGAAAACTGGATACGATGCATGTTATTCCAGTAAAGAGGTTTATAACTATGAGACTGATGTAGGCTGCACTCGGCTCATTGAACCAAAAGGACGCTGGGTACATCACGGGAGTAATCGACCACCTATACAATAAAAACACATAATAACATACAGAAATCTTATTGATTGATTGATTGATTGATTGATTATTGTTTGAAGAATACATAATGATATTTTATTAGACATAGTTACTTCATTAAGGATAAGCAACCATTAAAGGAAACCTGGTAATGCATTCACATACTACTGTATAACCAGAAATTTTTGTGAGATACTAATTTTCGAGAGTATTTGGACACTCGCACATAAGTTACCATGAAAATTTGTACTCCAAAATTTGAGGACCAAACTGTCATTAATGCCATCCCTGTTTCTCAATGGACCATGAGCATCTAGGGGCAAAATGAGTATAAATCCAGATGAATGACTAAAAACTCAAATTACATGTATGTACAATTTTACAACCCTCATTGATAAAGCCCATGATTTCGTTATGTGAGTGATTTCACACATATGTCGACAGGCTAGCTAACAAGCAATTATCAACATGTGAATGAATACAGCACCTGGTAATCATAGCCATTGTATGTGTCCACATTCCATTAATTACTGTGTATACATATTTATTTATTGTTTGAAGGAACTTTCGCTGGGTCAATGGACAGAGTGGCAGGAAGACTGATAAGTGCCATCCGAAATTCTGATTCCCCTCAGAATTCCACTTAACTCATTCCGAAAACCACTGGGCAGACAAGGAAACAATGATTCAGTACATCGAAAAAATTGTATGCCCATATGTGTCGGATAAAATTTAGGAATTTTATCTGCCGCTTCATCAAAAACCTCTTGTCATTTTCGACTGTTTTCGTTTACAAATCAGATAATTTCCATTCAAGTCAAAGCGTCACCGTCACTCAAACATTCCACGGATTGCACCAACAAGCTACAAGCCATGGATTTGAGCGGAAACAAGTGCAGTTATACATATAGGTAAACTGATTCACAGAGATGTGGATATAGCTTGTTGTCCGTCCACTTGTTTGATGAGAGTTGTTTTTATTTCATAGTTAAAGAGTATGTAATTTTTTTTTTAAAGATATGCTTTTCTGATGCTGAATCACAAAATTTGATACTCGTAAAAATTTCCAGTTATACTGTATGTTGAAACTCATAATGTGAACATCATATACATACACAATGGGACAGATTTCCTCAGTTAGCATGAACAGAATCTAAACAGTGTCACATTTATTTATGTTTTGATACAAGAAATGGAAGTAATCAAATTCTCCAGCATAATGTCATGATAAAAAATCAAACACTGAATGAATCTAGACTTAATGATTACAGAATTTCTGCCCCCAATTTTATGTATGATGACTCATATACTGTATTTATTTACAATAGTTTGTTTATTATCTTATGCTTATTTATGAATTGAAAATTTCAAACTAGGTCATCAGATGAGACAATAATATCACTTGACCAACCTGCCCCTAATTCTCCAAGGATTTATTACTGGGAAAGCACATATTATAAATTAAAAGTTTTTACTATCATAATGACATACTGACCCATAAAGTAGAAACAATGACACAACGGCTGGCATATTCTGGCTTGAGGAGTAGGAGGGGATTTGGAAGATTATCAAAATGATTATGATAGCCAATGCAGGAATTATATAATTGCACTGAAAAATAAACAATTTCTTATTTACAAAACTAATGACATAAAGATATACATATAATCATGCAAAATTGCTACCATCAATGGAGCAGAATATAAAGTGCAAAATACTTGTAAAAAGGGTTTCATTCAATGAGGTTTACAAAATATTATACAGTAATTCATTTCATACATAGAGTTGAAAATAAGGGGTATAAATATAAATGATTTCTTTTATATGTCAATTGAATGAACTTACCATATCCCAAAAATAATTTGCCAGCCAGTACATCACAGGATCAATTCCGCTAACAAATTGTAAATGCTTGGATTTAATGGATCGTTCATACACTAAAAACACAACAAAACTAGCCGGCACAAAAGACATGGCCGCAATAATGAAGATGGAGATAAGGACATCGGAACCCTGCAGGCTGAAATAGAAGAGAAGCAAAGTGTGTACAGACAAGTACAAAAGACCTTTTTGTAGAATTCCATTTAATGCTGTTAATAAGACCATTGCATAACTACATATACTAGAAGGGAAAATCTCCATGTAAAACAAGAATCATATCAAATTTTAGTTTTCTCAAACCTCTACAAAGTGTATTTGTTATACTACATACTAGCAATTATGCTAGTTATTTAACAGGAGCATATGTGATGATCACAAGAATATAACTCTGACAATATTATCAGATAAATACAAATAGGTTATTACATTGAAGGGAATTAAATTATTTGTATACTTTTTACCTATTCTAAACATTCAAGTAGTGAACATTTTGCATAAATTTTAAAAAGCAATTTGTAGAAATGGCTAGTTTTATGACAGTTTAAACTTACATGTAATCTTGATTCAATTTGTTGTTTGTTTGAACCATCGGATGATTTGTAGCAGTAATGCCTACAATATAAATGAACTAAAATATAAATGTGCTAATTTGAACCATAAAGTTCTTATTTTCAAAAGACACAACACGATAAACTAATTAGCAAGCTGTGTTTGCCCTGTGGCAACAAAGTCCAAAAAGTTATTTTTAACATGAATGTCACTGTCAACATCAAAGGTCATCAAATTTGGTGTCATTTGAAAGGGCTTCATTAGTTGAGTATACATGTCATATATGAAGTTTCTATTCCTCACGGTTCAAAAGTTATGGCTAAGGTTAAAGTTGACAACAAACAGACAAAACGAAAACATTCAGAGCTGCAAAACACTTAAAAACTTGTTTCAGTGTAAAATGAAATGAATTTTTTTGCCTCCAGCAAATTTGAAGTGCTAACCACATGCTAGAACTGGCCTATATCAAAAACAGAATTTTCACATGACACTTTCAAACAACTCTTGAAATAGAAATTTTTAAATCAATGTAAACAAACAAATGCTTTGTTACAACTTTGAAATATCCAAAAAGACAGGAAAAAATGGAAAAAACTTTGATTATGTCAACAGGTGGTACCATCTTGAGCAAAATTTGTCTTGATAACATTCATCCCTTCCAAGTTTCATCAAAATCTTTCAATTAGTTCTGAAGGAGAAATCCTTCAAATCTAATTATTACAAACTTATAATAGTATACATGTAGTAGTAATAGTATACCTGTTAAAAGATCTGAATACAAAATACAAACTTTGTAAAGGTCCACTCATACTACAAGGATACAAAACTTATCAAAATCTGTCTTAAGGTTTGTAAGTAAAAGTTAAAAACATGAAAAAAGTTTATGACAACCAACAGATGACTACACAAAGGAAATACTATAACAACAGCTCTCTTGAGCCTTCATGCCATAAGTGCATGATATACCCGTGTGTATGAGAGCAAATATGTGATGTTAACTCAGTACATTTATCTGTATATTGCATCTCTGGAAGTAGGAATTTTTGTAGGATAAAATTGGTTAAGATGATCTGTCCTTACAACAGGATATGAAAATTTTGCCAAAATATTTGACAAGTCCCATTACACCATAAAGTAAAACCAAAATTCAACCAAAAAGTATACAGACTGTGCTGTTATTACAACTGTGTGAAGTTTGAAGTAAATCACTGCCATTAAATCCTAAGATACAGTATGATATTAAAAAAATAGGCCAAAAATTTGACAAAAAAGTTCCATATTTCCAGAATGAAACATCCAAATTTAGCCAAAAATGCAGACAGATAGTTAAGCTATCACAACCAATAACATGTTTGAAGTAAATCACATTAAGCAATTTCAAGATATGATGCAACATGTGGATGACAGACAGATGAATGACCGAAGGATGCACAGGCATTTATATACCAGCACATGTCCATCATAGAGGTAGTGCCTTTAAAACAATTAACATGTGCTTGGGCAGATACTTTTGGAACACATATATGGACTCACTCCCTCCCTCCCCTTCCCAATATTGATTGATTGATTATTGTTTTACATCACCCCAAGGTTATTCCACATATATGGTGATGACACTTGCCTGATGCACTACATAAAAATTTCTACCTTTGCAACAAACCCACCCAAAGCAGTGAAGGATCTTTTATGTGCCACACCTACTGTGACACTGGACTGGACTGTTTTTAAAGTCTCATCTTAAAGACAGAACACCGATGTGCCCAGGGCGAGAATCGAACCCAGGACCTCTTAAGTCACGAACCAAGCACCTCATCCACTAGACCACACCAGCTTCCCCCAATATTGAACCATACTTGAAGATATAAATAATATGAACATAATACTACTCACCATATGCTGCAGGGTTGCCCTTTGTTTTGGGATCTAGATTTGCTCTCAGTATAGCATTATTTAGTGTGTTAAGGAAGACTGGCATTGCATGATAGCCCTTATGATTATACCAGGCCTGAAATAAAGATTAATTAAAAAGTAACTTCAATATTCATTTAATGAGTTAACAGTACATTGAGAAAATGTTTTACCAATTGCAAAACAGTTTCCCATCTAAATCTTTATAAATACAGTTGAAACTTGTTACCTTAAAGTCACTTAAGTAAAAATTCCATATCAATTTTATCTTAAAGTAAATTTCAAGTTCTGAAATTTTTCCTTAAATATTTTTACAATTCTACTTCCCGTTGAGTCAAAATTCCACTTATGTTGAAGACATTGTGCAGTCCCCAAGCTCTATTTTCTATATATTTATGCTCGATATCTTATAATGTCATTGTTTGTACAAGCAAATTGGTTAATATGGCATCTCATTAGTTTAATCATCTTCATTTAGGGCATATTAGAAGTCTGAATCATTTCACAGCTTGTAAATTGTTACCGTAATTAAGAAAATAAGAGCTGACAATACAACTTTTAATTTCAAGATAAAAGGTTATCAACATTAATTAAAGACTTGCGATTAAGGTGATAGATACTTGTTCAGATTTAGTCAGTAGATATATACATTATATAGAAGTAAAATATGAAATTATACTGAATAAACATATACACATAAATGTAAACTGATATGTTTATATGAAAGATTGAAAATGGTTAAATAAACAGGTGATGTTTATCTCAAATTCCACTTTAACTGAAATATTTGCTCTAGTCCCATCAACTTCAACTTAATGAGTTTCAACTGTATATAAAAATTTTTAGGTATTCCTATAACTTGATTTGTAAAGAAAACAAAATGGTTAAATATTTTAATGTTAAAAAAATCTAAAGAACTCAAGTAGCTGCAAAGCAGACAGAATTTGGTGGAGCTTATCCATTTTGTCAGAGATGTACAAATTTAATATAATATACCGAATATGTAAGCCAAGACAATGTATCACAATTTAATACAATATACCCAATATGTAAGCCAAGACAATGTATCACAATTTAATACAATATACCCAATATGTAAGCCAAGACAATGTATCACAATTTTAATATTCTTCACATACTTTCATGGCTGTTTTGACCGCAATTTTTCTGAAGAGTGGTGGAGACCCTTGTCCAAAATCCCTTGGAATATTCGCTCTCTCCATACCAAAGGATAAAAGACCATACCTGAACATTGGACACAAAATAAAGTTAACACATGTATAAATTTAATCATTTTCTTTAAATCATACAGTAGATTATTTGCTTAATGAAAATGAAATACATGTATGCACAAGTAAAATTATAGGCTAAACATGTAAAGGATTCTGTAATTCTGGTATGCAACCGCTAGTTTTAATGAAATTCCTGTAATCTTTACCTATGAAGCCTATATACTGGGTCTTGTGTGTACAATATGAAGTCCTCTGTCTCTGATCCTGTTACATTTTGTAGTATGTCCTTGGTAACCACTTGGAATTGTGGGGGTCTAGAATATGAATCTGAATCAGTGCATATAAAGCCTGACTTATCCGGAGAACAATAGCATGTAGGGTTATAAGGTCCTCTGATGGAAGGTCCTGTAGAAAAAAATTCCAAATTATTACAAAAAATGTTATATATTAAACAAGACATGTTAATGAGACACTGCTTTGGGGGTTTTTGTTTTACAATCAAGGTAACTGACCTTATCATCATTAACATGGATGTAAATTATATGAAGTCTTCATCACTTAATATTAAAAACTTAAACACTGAAGGTCAAAAATGCTGATTAACTCAATGAGAAAATAAATCATATTCCAGATCTGTCAATCCATTATCTACATTTCGTAAAGTTTAACAGAAACACTGAGATCCACTTCCAATCACAGTTATACAAATGAATAACAATCTAAATCTATATACACATGTATATAAATAATAATAATACAAATAATAAAACAAATATACAGTAAATTATATCTGTAGTGTTCTCTGAACTTACTATGAGCAGGTCTTGAGACATTTTTCTTGAGATCTTCTGGTTGTAGTATTGGCACTTTAGGAGTATAACTGGGAATATGGATACCAGACACGAACACATTGCCACAATCAGCACTATAGTAACGACGTAAAAGTTCAAAGTCTTCAGCACTATAATTAGAGCTATGAATCCAATCAACATCAAAGGTGCTGTTATACGGAGACTTAAGTACACAAGTAGCACCAACACCAGAGGCAAGTTTAAATGTATGCATAAGCTTATCTGGGCCAGCATCCTTGAAAAATAGTGAGCGATTAAAGAGTCCTTTACTCTCATCCGTAAACGGTATGTAATTGCCCTTTGGTTGTGTCACATTGAAATACTGAGATGGTGAAAGTTCTATTGGAGGCATATCATCTGCTTTAGGGGCTGACAGGGCAACTGTCATAGCAACACAAATAAATAAAGCTGGCAAGAGGATTTGAGAAAAGAGTCCTTTCCAGTTTCTAGTGATGTAATGGAATCTCTTGACTATAATGGCTCGGAACTGGTTCATCCGTAGGTATCTTTTACTGAGGACATAACTTCCTTTCCCATCTAAATGACATTTTGAATACATGGCACTAGCCAAGTCTGAAAAATATACAGAATATGTATAAATAGGTTCCATATTTCAAAATTACTGTTTAACGGAAACAAATGCTATTGTTAATCACCACCAAATCTACGTATATTATTCCTTTAAAGGTCTTGATAATCTGCTATGAATATACATGTTAAACAAAATTCCATAAAACTAAGTAAGCTGAATAATCACATCATTAAATAGATATTCATAAAATGTATTTAAATTGCTCTCAATCTTTTAAATCCCACCGAGATTATACTATATTATGGTAAATTTGTTTTTGAAAATTTTCATGAAAATTCTGATATAAGATATTTTTTGTAATGTTTTCAATATGTTTGTTTGAATATAAGTTAATAACAGTAGTTAATATACTACAACAATTTCTACAGGCAGTATTGCTATACTTTCATATATTTAAACATCCTCTTGGTTACAGCCTCAAAATTCAATGTTTCTTTGCAATATCACAAGAAAATCCTTTTATTAAGGAAATCACATGGTATGTTACAATCGTTTCATAAAATAGATTATAGTCATGTTGTTTATTATACAATTATAGTCTAGATTTATGCTATCTTAAAACATTCAGAATTAAACATTATAATAAAAGGCCTATTAATCTGTTCTACAACGTAATTAATTACGCAGTCATGTACCTTGCATATTATCATGTGTCGACAACTTCGAGTAATGCCCTTTGCCATCATTGCTACAATGAACATCACTGTACAAATTGTTCTCCATATTCTGCATCTCCTCTAGAGAAATATTGCTTATATTGCTAGCTGACCTAAAATGACCCCTTCTTGTGTTGGTCTCACTGGGGGTCATCAAGGGTAATTGGTCTGAATCATCATTATGACCAGTCATATTCATTGTGAATGAGTCCATGGGAACACTAGCTCCTGGCTCAGCAAGTTCTGAATTCGGCACATCATCAGTATTTTCTGGAGACTCTTGATCGGATTTCAGATCTTTACTTCCTACTTCAGCTGTAAAGAAAAGTATACATGAACTATCTTTACTACTTGCTCGTTTATTGTTTTACATCATTCCATGATTATTTCACTTAGATGGTTACAGCCTTTACTGATGCTTGGCACAGAAATCTCAACCCATGCAACAGAATCAATGGTAACAGTAAGGGATCTTTCATATCCATACATGACAAAGGATCCCAGTTTGTACTTTCTAATCTGAAAGACTAGACACCAAAAAGTATACAGCTGGGCTTGTACCCAAGATCTCGACTCCCAAGCCAAACACTCTGTCAACTGAGGCAGCCAGATCCATCGTATGTGTCTGGCCAAGAACTGAGGTGTGCCTGTTCTATCTATCAGGCCAAGACCTTTCACAAAAGAGCTATGCCAGTTCTATTTTACCTGTCATGCCAAACGCTGTACTCAATGAAGTACATGTATACTAGTTCTATCGAACCTTTATTTTACATATTTCACCAATATATTTTGAAACTATGTGTTTAAAGACAATCTTCTGAAAACATGAACTGAGTACTTTATATGTAAGATTTTATTCTATAATACTGCAAACATTACAGAGGTTGAAGAGGTACTCAAGGATGAAAATAGCTATAATATCAATGTATGTGAAACGAAGACCAAAATTTCAATTTTTCATATCCTATACCTAAATCAAAGTTTACTGAAATATGTAAAAGATTTAAATTAATTGCCTTCACAGAATATCACAGACCTGAGCATTTAAGGTTTTATTCATCAATCAAGTTTATTAATTTTCTTTATTACTTTAACTATTTTTGTGAGTTATCTAAAATTTGACTGACTGACAGTGAAATGAAATATTGGTTTGAATCACTGTCATAAGCAAAAATATCTAACTCCAAATAAGCCAATTTTCATTAAAAAAACTTCAGAAAAATAAACAAGTTCCATGATAAAATATCATTCTCATAACAACAAAGTATATTTGAGAAAATGTAAATGCTTCATTTAATAACTTTTATAACAGTGTTCAATTATTTTTAGGACTCAAAAGTAAAATGGTAAAATTCTGATTATGATTAAATGTTTTCCTTAACTTATCGGTTTATTCAGACCCTTTCACGTTATTGTGGGACTAAGTAATGTTTTAGCTGGCAAATGATTTTCAGTAAAATTTTAAGATGTCAAAATACAAAACGGAAAATTGTCTTCAACATCATCCTGCTGGAACAATGATGACTTTGCCAATCAAAAATGTCAGTCTCACAGTAATTGTGAATGGTCTTTGAAAAACTTCAATATGAATTATCTAAGAATTTGTTTGTTTTCATACTGCATAAAACTAAATACTACCTTCCTCCTCTGCTAGACCTGCTTCAGTGACCTTCAAGAAAACTTCCTCCAAGGTTGTGTCCATGACACCATAACTTGAAATGTACAAATGTTCCAAATTTGCATCTAAAGCCAGAAAAAGCTTTTCAAAATTGCCTTTCTTGGCTTCTTCAAAAGGCAATATATAATGCAACTCCCTAATGCTTTCTGCCTTCAAATAACCGGTACACACAAATTTGTTTATAAATTCAGTCACTCCTTCAGTTTTACATTTAGAAATGAATGGTTCATTTCTATTTCCATTTTCTCCTTGTTCAGCTACATCTGAAAAATCTAAAATATGGAACAATATTACAAGCATAACTAAATCTTTCGAGTATCTTTCTTGAACCTTCAATCTTTACCAATTCTCTGAAGTAAATATCTATAAAGATGCATTGTATTTCTTTGGTTTCTTGGAATTAAATCAAACTCGATAGCAATGAAAGACTACAAATAATGCAAGAAAAACCAAAGCACCCAGAAATGTTGACATAAATCTATGTATTTAAAATATAGAAAAAATGCAAGTGTATTTACCTGAGCTAACAACATCCTCTTCTGATGGCTTTTTCACCAGATACAAATGATAACCATCACCAAATGTGTTCTTTAGAAAGAGAGATGACCCACAGCATTTCATTTCTCCATTAGATATAATAGCAATCCGATCTCCCAGTATATCTGCTTCATCCATATGGTGAGTGGAAAGTAAAATTGTCCTCCCTGAAAAAGCAAATTCCTCAAAGATGTTTGATTACAGTAAATATGATTATAGATAGTTTTCGAATGTATGAAGTTTAATTGGAGTTACCTCCCTTTTCTGCCATATTGGAGGTGAAGTTGGACTTTTTGCTTCATATTCATACCAATTGCATTGAATTATTGTGAGAAAGTTGTCTATATTTTCATTCTTTTGAAAACATTTTGACAATGTTTTATAGTTTTATTACTGCATAACAATTGCAAAAATTTAAGAAACATTCTTAGTTTGGAGAAATTCCTTACACAATTTGGTTGATTTATGCACAAATATTAAGTCATTTACCTCCAATATGGCATAAAAGGGAAGTAACTCCTATTAAATTTTATGCATTCGAAAACTATCTATAAATAAGACTTTTCTTCCTTATTATGTGTCTATTGCATCGGCAGTTTACCTGAACACAGATAATTCCAAAAATAGAGCAGACTTGATTTTCTTAAGTTCCAATTAAAGTAAAATTTTATTCTATTCTTTTTTAAGTCATACTTATGAGAATTCATCATTATGAACGACAGAAGGAGTGAAAAGCTACATCTATCATATAATGGTTGAAGTTTAACTTATTCAAAAATGAACAGTATATATAGAAAAATCTTGATTTAAGGTTTTCTAACCCTTAATTCATCTAGAATATACTTGTGTGAGATGATGACAATTATCATTCAAACTATTGTATAAAATAACTTCCATCTTTCTTCTAAGAATGGTAATAGAGACGTATAATGTGCAGTCAAAGCAGCACTGGTAGTAGTCGCAGTAGTAATCATACAGATGGTCGTACATGTAGTAATGACAAGTAGCAGTAGTTCTATATGTACTAGTACTGCTGATCAATGAAGGCTTAAAGGAAAATCACTTCTACCTTGTAACTAAAAATATCTGTTAGTAACTACATGAAGTAAAGTTGTACATTTTCTTAAAAAAAATAAGTATTACTATTTCTCTCTCTTAATTCTTTGTTTTGTGAAGGAACTAATAACATATTGTGTGTAATTCATTATTTTCTTGCATAATTCAAAAGAAGCTACTCATTTAAAGACTTTAAACAAAATGATTTATATAGCAGAGGTGGTATTGTACCATGTTTATATTTTATCAGTAGATCCCAGATAGCTCGTCTGGCATACGGATCAACACCTGCCGTAGGTTCATCAAGAATAACCGTCTGTGAGCCACCTACAAATGCTATTGCAACCGAGAGCTTTCTTTGCATTCCGCCTGACAGACAGTCCACTCTGACTTGACGTTTATGTGGTAGTCCAATATCAGTTATCATACTACAAAGTAAAAGAACATTATTCAATAATTCCCCATTACTTATTCTATAATGCATACATAAAGATAGAGATACAAAGTAAAGTTAATATTTATCTAATTGAATTCAGACTACTCTAACTTCCTGTCAGCATTAAATTATTTCTAAAGTCACAATTTACTTGTACTACAGTGCTCCAAGTTTCAACCAAACCAATGCATTTGTGACTTCATTATTGATTTTGCGATTAAATATCAAATACATTCGTAAAATTGCAACGGAAATTGTGAGATGCTGTGTGGTGCATTTTTTGTACAAGTTACTATGTTTGTAGAATTTAAGCCATTCATAGAGGTCATCAGTTTTACAGATGTAGTTGTTATATATTTCATTTTTGTCAGCACGAGCTCTTTTGAGTAATTCAAACGTTAGAGGAGCACAAGCGTTGAGGATAAAATCGGATGTTAGGATTCCTCTGGCTACCAATATTATAGAGGCACTGATCTGAATCAGCAGTGAGGCCCCTAATGTGACAGACTTTAGACCCAATCCATACATCACACATGGCACTGGTTTTCAACACCCCAGAAAGTAAAGTATCATGGATGGCCATATGCTGATATGATTTGGACTGGGAATGCCATAGTTTCAGACATGAATTTCTTCAGTTCAAAATGTGTTGGATTTTGTAAAAGAAAAAGTATGAAAACAGCAGAATTTTAATGTCGATCCCCCTTTGTCAATTCTTTTCTACGTAAATGTTTTCAGTTTTTTCTGCAGTTTTTCAAAATCATGTCTGTAGTCTAGAAATTTGATTAAAATAGTAATTTTGACTTGAATAGATAAGCTTACAATGAATTCAGCTGTTATAAAATATATTATAAAGAAAATTTGATTTTCACTATCGAGAGTAAATATTCTCTATATTGCAACTGAATTTTCTGAAAAGGCAAAATTTCGACTTGGTCTCTAAAAGCAGCCTATGACCAAATGTTTTTTGGAGCACTGTAATGAAGTTTCATCAACCCGTTAAGTCAAATTCTTGATAAATCTCAGTATTTTTCTTTGGTCCCCTAAAGTTCAACTAATCCACAGTAAACTGTATCTATATCATACTTAACTTTTAAAATTTCAAGGCAGTTCAAAATTCAAGGCAATTTAACAAAAAATCTCAGTTTCTTATTAAGTAGTTTCATTTGAGTTTCTTATTACTCTTCGTCTTTTCTTTATATTCTAATACTAAATCTTATAGACCTTTTACCAACTGCACTTTATGTGAAAGGCCTGATGCTAAGCAAACTACATTTTACCATTCTTCATAGCATCAATGCTCTGAGTCTTACGTCACAGTAGAATGATGATAATTTCTATGGCAAAAGAATCATATGTATTGCAAGTCATGACACACTACAAGAATATGAAAAAAGGTATATTAAAGCAAGATTCAATGATAATAAGCACTGAAAATTTCAAAACAACTACAGTACTGAATAACAGTTTCACAAAGGTTAGTTACGTTTTCATCTCTTCATTGATGTCCTCTGATTTCATCCCTTTTAATCTTGCATAAAACCAAAGGTGTTCCTCTACTGTTAATCTGAAAATGGCCAAAAAAATTGATAATATATATAATTACATATCAGTATAAATTATATACATGTAATAAGTTATGAAAGACTTCTTTAGTCATTAAATACTATTTTATGTAACGTATTTTGTAACTTACTTAAATCTATCAACTTTCATGAAATCAAATGTCAATAATGATAGAGTTTATTTCAGTTGTATATCCACATTATACAGTGACTTTACTTGTCAAAGAGGACATTATGTTGAGGGCACATTCCTAGACTCTGTCTTATCTCATCCATATCTGTCCTGATGTCATTCTCATACACCATGGCATGACCCGAGGTAGGGGGAAACAACCCTGTCAAAATCGACCTGAAACAAAGATAAATCAATTGAAGTATTTATCATTTTTGTGTCCTCAATATCAAACTGAATGAATGAATCAGTGATTTTATGAAAGAAATACAATAAACAAAAGGCCAATACATACCACAGGTGATTACATGAGGTAAGCTCAGAGTCATGTTACCTCAATGTATATTAGATGCTTTAACATGCAAGGAAAATTCAACACAATTTATTACATTATCAATATCACATAGCAGAGTTTTTGTTGCTTTTCTCATCCAAATTGGTGTGGGTTTATTATTTTTTTTTCATTTTGTTTTTATGGGTTTTCTTTTTTGGGGGGAGTGGGGGGAGGGGCAATTTATGTTCACATCACTTAACTTGCCCGTCCGTCTGTCAGCCTCTTACTGGTACATGATTTTCATCGATACATTTTCAAACGTTAAAACGTCAAGTTCCCATTTAATAACGATTGATTGATTGTTTTTTGTTTAACGTCACACCACGAATATTTCACGTATATGGTGATGGCATCTGCCTGATGCGGGGCATACAAATTTTGACCTTTGCAACAGACCCACCCGAAGCAGTGAGGGATCTTTAACGTGCCATGCATACTACCAAACGTGGACTCGGTTTTTACTGTCTCATCCGAAAGACAGAACACTGGCATGACCAGAGCGAGACTCAAACCCCGGCCTCCCGATCAGGAGGCCAGCGCGATACCAGTAGGCCATGCCGGATTACCTCCAAATTAAAAAGAAGAAGTTACGACTCGCACAAGAATTCTGGATATATATGCACTGCGACCTTGACCTTGTAGATATGACCTTGGTTCAAGATCATGACACACCCTTGGGTCATGAACAACAATTGTGTAAAATTTTATCTCCTTCCAAAGTAAAAGAAAGCCCCGACAAGTTTCATGGACAGACAAATGGACAGACACACAGACAGACAACACACTCCATATAACATGATACACACATTTGGATCATGGAAAACAATGGTGTGAAATATTATCCAGATCCTACATAGCAGTAAGGAGCTATGACCCGTACAAGGATTTTGAAAATGCGAGCACTACGACCTTGACCTTAGAGATATGATCTTGAGTTAAGGTCATGACACATCCTTGGGTCATGAACAAAAAATGTGTGAACTAATATTCAGATCCAATCTGGAAGTAAGAAGTTATGGCATATGTGCTCTGTGACCTTGACCTTGAAGATATGACCTTCAGTGGAGGTCATGACTCACCCTTGGACATGAACAACAATTATGTGAAATGTTATCCAGCTCCAACTTAGCAGTAAGGAGTTATGGCCTAGACAAGGATTTTAACAACTGTGCACTTTGACCTTGGACCTAGGAGATACATTATTTAGTTAAAATCATGACACACCCTTGGGTCATGAACAACAATTCTGTGATATATTTATCCATGTCCATCTTGGCAATAAGAAGTCATGTCTCTGTTCTTAGATAGATATTACACTCCCAGTAAATGGTGAAGAATACTTACATGGTTGTTGTTTTCCCTGCTCCATTGTGTCCTAAGAAAGAGGTGATCTGATCTTCATACAGATTCAAACTCAAATTATTCACTGCAAGCTTCTTTCCTGTTTTATAAATCTACAAAACAAATATAATTAGATGTGTTTGTGAAATATGAATGCCCACAATGGCAAACAAGAGGCCCAAGTGGGCCTATATCGCTCACCTGAGTACCTACATTATCAGTCCTGCAGGAAGGAAGAAGTTATTTATTTTTGCATTACAGTGACAAAGTCAACACAAATGTAGAAATATGTCAAATTTTATTTCAGACCAGAATAAAAAGCAACAACAGTTTTTTGAACATCCATTCAAGTGATTTTGATATTAAGCATTTGCTTTGTCTCTGCAAGATTCAGGGCAACAAGTTAGTCATTTTCTTTAGGTGGGGCCATTTGTTGACTGATTTCAAGTCTGGGTCATGAACAACAATTGTTTCAAATATTGTTCAGATCCAACTTAAAATGACCTAATTTCATATGTTGAGTGTTGAGAAACATCTAAAACTTATTTAGATGTGTAAAGAAATGAAAAAAAAAATTTGACCACAGCTGGATTTGAACTGCTACTCTCCATATTTTAATTACCAAGTGGTATATATAGCATTATGAGACCTATTTTGTAGACATGGTGGCACCATCTGTTGACCAATTTGGATGAAATGTACAAAATTGATAGAGGACCTATAGTACTTCATGTATACCATGTTTCATTAAAATCTTTCATGTGGTATAACAGCAGTTCCAAGTTAAAAATGTGAAGAATTGTCCCTATACACCCTCATTTGGAAGTCTTCATTAGATTCATAGAAAATCCAAAACTTGAGATATTGACAAAATTCTTTAAAATTAACATTCCTTACCGTAATTATGATCAAAATAGTCCATAAGAAATCATCATCAATTGACCTCTCCACAGAATTTGATTAGCATTATCTTTGACCAATCAAGCTAGCAGTTATGTCGCGCAGTAGGGATGCTCACCTTGGAGATTCCGCGGCAGCCATCACCCGCGTCAAAGTTGTGCTTGGTTACGTTATTATTACATTGGTACTCTCATTGTATCCCATACAAAATAAAAGAAATAAGCGATTTGGTAACTGCTGTAAAGCTTTAAAGGGTAAGGATATGATCTTACACGGTCAACAGTAGTGCCACACACTTCTAATTTCCTGGTTATATTCCAAAAGATTCCAAGTTTACAACAAAATGAAAGAAAGGTGTGGGGGGGGGGGGGGGGGGGAGGCAGGCACTTACCCTCGTGTTTCATTACGAAGGATGTAAAGTATTGAAAGTGAAATAATATCAAATCCATAACTGTATACAATGTATTAATACATATATGTATTTATCTCATATTTAATTCTTAATTCTTTTCTGTGTGACCGAAGAAATAATAAAACAAGAGGCCCACGGGCCTTATAGGTCACCTGAGTATTGTGTAACAACTTTCAAATAACTTTGGTTCGTGTCTTAAACCAGAGGTCATGAAATTCACAATGCACAATTTTGAAAGAGGCACTATTGCTTATCATTATTTATTTATAAACTTAGCATGCTTACTCTATTTACTTAATACCCAGAGATTGATTGGAGTATAAACAAAGAGAAAATGCATTTCCACTTTATAACCAGTTTTGTACCTCACCCCAAAAGAACCACTGACCCTGGGGGGGTTAAAAATAACCATTTTGCTAGATGCACCTTTTTTCATCAGAAATATATATACTTGGAACCCAGGAGCAAAGGAAAATGTATTCAAAGAATTAATGTATTTTCACTATATAATCAATAAAGCCCCACCCTAACACCATAATACTGACCCTGGGGCCATAAAATTCACAATTTTGGTAGAGGCACCCTTGCTCATCATAACTATGTGCTTTGATAGAAGCAGAGAAGAAGATTTTCAAAGAATGTATGCATTTTCACTATATAATCAATAGGGCCCCACCCTAACATCAGAACCCTTAACCCTGGGGCCATAAAATTCACGACTCTTGCTTATCATAACTATGTACTTAGTTGGTTTATTTAATACCCAGGAGCAGAGAAGAGGATTTTCAAAGAAATAATGCATTTTCACTATATAATCCATATAGGGCCCCGCTCGAACACCAGAACCCCTGACCCTGGGGCCATAAAATTCACAATTTTGGTAGAGGCACTCTTGCTTATCATAACTATGTACTTTATTTGTTTATTTAATACCTAAGAGCATAGAAGAAGATTTTCAAAGAAATAATGCATTTTCACTATATAATCAATAGAGAGCCCCACCCTAACACCAGAACCCCTGACCCTGTGGCCATACAATTCACAATTTTGGTAGAGGCACTCTTGCTCATCATAACTATGTACTTAGTTAGTTTATTTAATACCCAGGAGAAGAGAAGAAGATTTTCAAAGAAATAAGGCATTTTCACTATATACATTTTTAGCCCCGCCCTAGCACTAGAACCCCTGTCCCTGGGGCCATGAATTTCACAATTTTGGTAGAGGGCTCAATGCTGAATACAGTCATGTCAACAGTTTGGCTGTTATGTGTCCAGGAGTAAAGAAGAAGATTTGGAAAGATTGCATTAATTTTAGTGGTTTTGGCCCCACCCCTCAGCCCCTGGGGGAGCAGGCACCATGAAATTCACAATTTTTGTTCCCCTTCAGCCATAGATGCTTTATGCCAAATTTGGTTAAAATTGGTTCAGTGGTTGCAGAGAAGAAGCTGAAAATGTTCAAATGTTAACACACGACGCACGACGAACGACGCACGACGACGGACGAAAACAGATAGCAATAGGTCACCTGAGTTTACTCAGGTGACCTAAAAAAGGGGGGCGTACTACTGATACCATTCTCCGGTGGTTTAGTTAGTTAAGAAAGATTTATATACGTGCAACTTACATGTATATCATTTGATAATTAAACTATGTCCTATATACATACAAGACTGAGATGTTTAAGACAGCTGGAACTTATTTCCATTTTTTTTTTTTGCATGATTATTATTTACTATAGTATTGGGGTTTTTACATACTTATTAAAATAAAATTGCGTCAGTGATATTTTTACATATTATATAAGCCGGTGTGGCCTGTTGGATAAGGTGCTCGGTTTGTGATTGAGTGGTCCCGGGTTTGAATCCCAACCTGGGCACACCGGTGTTCTGTCTTTCGGATGAGAAGTAAAAACCGAGGTCATGTGTCACGGTAGGCGTGGCACGTAAAAGATCCCTCACTGCTTCGCATGGGTCCGTTACAAAGGTCTGAATTTGTATGTAATGCATCAGGCAGATGCCGTCACCATATACGTGAAATAATCGTGGAGTGACGTAAAACAATAATCAATCAATCAATTTTTACACATTATAATATTTAAAATATTTAAATATCGCAAAAAGTAATAAATGAAGTACTTAAACAATATACATAAGTAGTTCACATGTACTTTCCATTCAAACCATATCGCTGCACGTGACAGCCAGAGACATATATACAGTTTGTTAAAGGAGGGTACCCTTTGCAACCTACTTTTGCCTGTGGTGGCGCCACCTGTTCACAGATCTGGACGAAAAACAACAACACTTGTAGGAGACCATGAGTACTTTATACATAACTAGTTTCATCAAATTCTGTGCAGCTGTTCTGAAGAAGAAGTCGAAAATGTGAAAAGTTGACGACGGATGGACGACGGACGGCTCAGGTGAGCTAAAAAGTCCAAATAAGGCAAATATTTGAAATGTAGATCAAAGGTCACAGTCAAAGGAACAAAGTCAATGACCTTGGTATAACTTGAAATGGCTTTATTAATGGACAAAGCATGTGAAATATGGTATCTCCATCTCTCATAGTTAAAAAGTTATGGTGAAAGTTAAAGTTAACAAGAGACAAACAAACAAACAGACAGACAGATAAGATACAATATGCCCCCAATCTGTGGATCTGGCAGCATAAACACATTTGACTCAAGAGTAGTCCTACAAGCATTCTATTTCATTTATAAATCTCACCTGTGGTATAAACTGCTATACATTTTTGATTGAGCAAGTTTGTACTCACCTTCGTCAAGTTAACAATGCTCACTCCAAGAGGAATATGAGTTGGTTCTGGTTCAAATTTTCTGGAGTAATCTGAAATAGAACAATATTTTCCTAGACTTGAATACTGTCTACAAAGGGTGTTACTAGTTTGAGAACATTTTAATATTACATAAACAGTATTTTACAATTATTTATCAAGTTTTTTTTTTCTCTAGTTTCCTTTCTTTAATACCCATAAAAGTCCAATTGTGAATTCTATCCAGGATAGTTTAGTTCCTAAACTGTAGCAATATTTAGCCATGTTTAATGAAGGCTATAACCCTTGTAAACCATCAATAAACTACTTTCTGAATAGCTAAGACAAGATGATTGGCTTTCTTCAATAATTTTCACATAGTATAATTTACAATTACCTAATTGTACTCTGTACAAATATAAATTTAAGCTATAACACTCACAACAAGATACCAAAGCACAGTACAAACCATTACAACTATTACATTACAAATATAGAAGATGACCTTTTCTTCAGTGTGTTGATAATCAGTGTATGCAAGGTGCATAATGATAGGACTGCTTCTTTACATTCCTTATACAATTCTTTAAAGATGGATATAATTGCTTATTTATAAAGTAAATGCACCTGAATCCCTCATTCCACATGCTTGTTCTTCATCACCAACAAGCTGGTAGCCCTGGCTTCCATGGCGACAACTGTCAAAGATATTACTACAGTCTATCTCAGATACTCTGTTTTGACCTCCACACCAATACGTCTTTGTGAAAAGAAAATACCATGGCTTTGGCAATCCATAGGACCCTGCATGTATCACAATATATAGATATAATACATGTATACTGTATACAGCAATATTCATACTGTTGAAAATGTGGGCATGTAAATTTAATTTCTTTAATAGTAACATTTTTGTATTATACATGTAAATAATCCTGTGGATACAAAAATAAACTGACATCTTATATTAAAATCAAGAATGTTAAAATGCAATGAAAAGTGTAATGTTTACAAAGATCACATAAATCAAAAGCAAACAAATATGTAATTAAATCTGGTGAGATAACACAGATGTTTCCAAAGAATACAAGTATTGCCTGGGAAGAAAGTTATACCTGAGATTAGATATACAGACAGACAGACACAGAAAAAGTGAACAGACAGAAAGACATATACAAAGTAAATATAAAGATTGACTGACACATACATAGTGAACATACAGACAGAATAAAACATAAACACAAACAAAGGAAAGATAGACAAAAAGTGAACACATAGACCAATAGACACGAAGTGAACAAATAGACAAACAGACATATACAAAGTAAAAATATAGATATACTGACAGACAGACACAAACTGAACAGACACAGACAATGTGAAATACAAACAGATAAATACAAAGTAAACATTTAAACAGACATATAAATTACAAAGAGAACATACAGACAGACACAGACAAATTTATCATATAGGAAGACACAAACAAATTGACGAGATAGACAAACACACACAGATCAATTTTTTAAATGACGCTTACTTAAATTTGCCATTATACTCTAAAACATAATGATAATGTACCTGGGAAAACATTTTCCATGTACCAAGCAATAAGTGAGTATAGGAAAGTATCCATGATCATCATCATGATGCAGGTCATCAGGCTGAATTCATCGTTCTCCACTGGTGATAGGTTCAGGTTGTAGAACTGTACACCGACTCCTTCCTCCTCATAAAACGCAAAGTATTTACCACTCAGTCCAAATGCAGTGGTGGAAAAGAGGGACTGCAACAGAATTAAAACTTACATATTTTTAAGATTCCATAATGAATACATGTATGGAAGAATTTACATTCCACCAAATAGTAAGTATATGTCATATAATTTTTTTGTTTGTTTTATTTTATTTCCATTTTAATTTCTACATTTCTATAATCAGAATCATTCCTAATTTTTTAAACACAATCCTCATGGAAAACTATATTCATATTGTCTTTCGTCTAAATACCATGTGATAAATTAATATAAAAACATACCACAGCTGATTTCACGATAGCAGAGATCTGATCACCGGCCACATCTTCCCTTATGGCTACATACATGTAAGGAATATAGGTCAGGAAATAAATGATACCAGCACAGGCTGCTGCAACCTTGGCCTTGGAGTAAAATGTACTCACAAGGAAGCTGAAATAAAGTGTCAAATATCAAAGAATTTCGTTCATAATTATAATATTATAATTTAATTTTTCTACATATATATGTATGTAAAAGGTTCTGTTAAATGCAAGATGAAGAATCCATTTATAAAATCAAAGGACTGAAGGTCCTGAGTAACACTCATATGAAGAAAAAGAGGAAATCGTTTTATCAATAGTATCAAGGATGTAGTCTGGTGAGCGATTTACGCCTAAAAGTAATCTGCCTAATGGGAGGTAACTCATACTGTCACGAAGATGTAACGTTTTTAGTCGTGATAGAAAATACAGAAGTAATATTCAATAATTTGTCTATTATGCATGTGTTTGTAAATTATCATGTGATATTGAAGAAAACTGTTTTTACAGTTATTCTATTGACCAAAACTCTATGCCGGCAAATACGAAATGGGAAAAGTAAAATATTTTAAAACCTAAAAAAGCACAAGATAGTCAACTAAAAGCGAAGGCCAGTATATTTAATTATCTTGAAACAATTAATTCAATGAACAAGAGAGGGTTTTTATTTTTAATCCTCAGAGTGCTAACGTATTTGAAAAGGGCTGCAGATTTACATCATGCAGTAGAGGATGATGTCATTGAGACATTACGTCTTAATGACATGATGTCGTCGCACCTGCTGTATATGCTGTCTTTTGAAAAGTATGGTGTCTTTGAGCCATTATATTTCCAGACTTGTTCACAGAAGAGGCATGATTTACATATCATTAAAAAGAAGACATTTTAAACTTTTAAATAATACTACGATGTTGTTACTGACATATTCATTGAATTGTTATATATGTACCACAAAGGCAGATTTTTCAAGGAAATATATGTACTTGTTTTCCAAATAGCCTCCAACCTCCTGAAAGGGGGGAGGGCATTAATGTGTTTATATATTTTGATAATATCAAATCTAAATATGGTTTTAATTTGAAATGTCATTTGAAGCTTATGTGTATACAAATCAATTCCTTTCTTGATCATGAAAAGGAAATATTTCATTCAATATATATTACACACAAATGAGGTTATAGTAAAATGGGGAGGATGTAATACCTATCAAATTTCTTTGTAAAATGCTCCATTACCTATTGTAATTTTATGATGTTTTGACTTATGACAGACCATTGCACATTACAGTGTAATATCACAGTGTGAAATTGTCATCATTTTAGTAGGTTTGTTTAATTACTATAGCCACTATGAAAGGCTTCGTAAGTTGTCAGAGCTTTCCCTAATCCTTGTTATTTTTTCAATCAATCAGTATAAATTCATAAGTTTATCTACCAAAATAAAAAAACCCAAACTTTTCTGTGTCATATTTGTGAAAAAAAAAATATAAATTGCTCATTTCTCTATATCGAAATAGGCATGAAACAGTGTTAATTTGCATTGATTATAGTACAATAATTTGCTCCATAACATGATACGTTTTTGTTATTATTTAATCTACCTTTGTCTGTTCTTATAGAATATGCATGAAATAGCCAGTTGTAGATTTTAATTCTTCTTACTAGTTCACCAGACTACCCCCTTAATTCAGAACTAGTTTCATTCTTACAATGAACAGCACAAATTCAAAATGACACTTAAATCATTATTGAGTTATTCTAATCAATTTTCTTTTAATGAAACAAAATTGAAGTGGGAATAGTTATATGAAGCTTGCATTCAAGTCTGGGTCCCAAGATGAACCATTAGCACAAGTTTAGGAATTTTCACACACTGTTTAGTTGAGGTGACTTGGCATACGGCCAAGTCAGAAGTCTTTTATTTTTACTAGTTTGTTGCAAACTGAGGTATCCCCAACAGGTTAACCAAATCACTGAAGTGGAAAACTGTCACATGAAGCAATCAAACCAGGTACTCTAGTGTGCATCCCATTGAATCATTGGTGCAACTTTGGTGAATCCATGTTTGTAATTAGGAGGGGGTTGTAATCAGATGAGGGTGTTCCTGAGGATACATAACTGTCAAGATATACAAGTGAATTCAAAAGAATTCTAAGATGTCAAAAGTAATTATCTTAAGTGGAAAGTCTCATCACAAGGAATCTACATGTGAAGTTGTACTCCTACTGGATCAAAAGTTATTGCCAAGGTTAAAGTTTTTTTTTTGACAAGACTGACTGATGGAGGAATGAGAATTATGAGATGTAATGTCCCCTTGCTTTCACAAAAGTGGGGGACAAAAAGTGATGTTAAAAAGACATTCTAATTCACTTGTTCTTCTTCTTCCATTACGAAGTGTACTCATAAATGAGTGTCATACTTCATGTATAACCACGATATAGAGTCCTCAAATTTACATGAAACATGTTTTGTTTTGATAATTCTGAATGGTCCACACATTAGCGTTCAGACATGTATAACCACGATATACCGTCCTCAGATTCAAAAGTCATTATACCTACTCTTTGACCTTGTCCACATTGCCTCTGACTCCAACTATCATAAATTCTGACTGAACCAACTTCGTTCACTGTTCTTAACGTACATCTTAAATCTCATATCAAGGATGATTTGCAAGTTCTACCATTCACGTGCACAATTATTACAATCAAGTTAAACCAACAAAATTGACAACGTATATGACATGCGTGCGTACCACTCAACATGCTTTCCATCATGTTATTTCATCTCGCCGCGCCGGAGCAAATCAGATTTGAAATCTGCCTGTTCAGCTGTTTACGATGCGATGTCAAGTCACTCATGTATGAATCAATTTGTGATTAATAATTTAATCATGGAATTTTAAGAATATGAAACCGAAGAAACTTCTTATGTCGGTGCACTAAATATCAATTCGTTTCTCGGAAGAATTTTATGCATGACGCTATTCGTCCCTTAGCAACGCGGAATTTGGAAAGGGGGGGGGGGCAATTTCACGTTAATACCCAGCTCTGGTGAAACTTACGCAGAATGTTTACAATACACAAAGGAAAAATTTAACTTATACAGTCTGATAAGGCCCGAAAATGTGCGATCAGTGCGTAGTAATCAACGACTGAATGAAAACATAGGTTACATGCCAGTTAGTTTCAAAAATAATCATCGCGTTTGTTCAGCTCTGGTATAGACTTTCCATACATCTTCCTAAATAATTTGCTGAATATGTAGTTAATAACATACCAGAAGTATCAAATGTTCATGAATATTTGCAAATTTAATGCACATAATCATAGACCTATTTCACTGAGTGTAGGAATACATGAGCAAAGGGGTGAATCCCAATATGGCAGCGCCCATGACCCGGGTCCATAACAGTGTAACACTTCGTGTTACAAAAATCACATTGAGCTCTGTAAACTTACGAGAAGGAAATAGTAACAATAGCGAAGACCTCCAGTACTATGAAGACAATCCAGGGGTTACTGTAGGTTAGCACATTACCCATCTTCAGCATGACAGTCAGCACACACATAGTAATAGTCATCTGGAAGAAGACCACGGTAAACCAGGCGCACCAGTGAACAGCATTACTCAATCCCATCATCCTCATCACCTACGAATAATACTCACTATCAATTATATCAATGTAAACACTCAAACTGGTGCTACGCTGAGTGGCATTTCACAATCAGGTACTAGAGTGGACTTTCATGGACCTCTAAAAATCAATAATCCAGAAACCTTGGAGGAGTAAACAGCTTCTGTTTGGCTAGTTATACCCACCATGAATGTAAAAATATAGACACAAAATACATCAACATCATACAAGGTCAACTGTTCATAAAATCTTTTGCACAAATATTTTACAGAGATGAAAATATCAAAAATATGAATCAAGATGATACGGGTAAACTTGGATCATACAAAACATCCTTAAAGAAAGAAACAAAAGGTTTCTGAAATTGACCTACCCTTGAGTAAATATCGTTAAAGTCATGATTACTGAAGGCACTTGAAATCTTACTTCTTTAAGTCGTTGTTCCTTTTCATAGACGATACTTTGGACAAGCATGGAGACTGTGTACACCCAGGAGACAGTCAGGCATAATGGCATCACATGCTCAATCATATACACAAACCTGTAGGACACACAAAATTCTACAGTATACACTACACCAATTCATGTAAAAGATTCATCCTTTTCCTACACATAAGACATTCACTTTTATTGTCGACTGTTGTCTTAATACTTATTTATCTAAATGGTAGACTGGAAACTTTGGTAAACGGAACTGAGAAATGATTAATACATACTGATCATAAAGATAGCAAGAGTGTGGGAATTGTTGTACATAGCTGCCTGGCTCTACCACATCCCTGCCCACCTGGACATCTATAATAGCTCTCTCCACTATATCCTATATAAAGAGGAAAGACAAATGCTTCATGAAATGTAACATAATTGTTACCATGATTTTCTGGCAAATACTACAGAAAAACTTGTCTCATATAAGGAAATATATCTAGGGTATACACATGTACAATAGATGAAAACACCTGCTGTTAGAGTATTCATAATGTACCATGGTACATATTCATGGGCTCATGGAAATCAGAAGTATGACAATGTGTCCAACAGGTGTTACCATCCGCTTTACCCACAATAAATGTTTAAAAACACTTCAGGTGAGTAACATGTACATTTTTGTTATACCATTCAGACATCCATCTAGCAACAGACTGTCTAGTGTACCATTTCATGACAGCCTCCCTCACAGAGCTGGTATCGGTACATGTAAATCTACATTACAAATAAGAGGGCACTTGCTTAGTAAAAATAGGTCACATTTACATCACATATGCACTTGTATATGTCTGCCTCAGAGAGGCATTCTGAAACAAGAGCAATGCCAACGTAGCATATGCTCTCCTGGTCATTTATGTAACATGGCATAAAGTACTGACACTCCTTTTAATTTTTCTATACCTGAGATTTTCAATTACTGGGAACTGCATCAGAATCAGTATATTATCTGAATCAACAATCAATCATCAGCGATAATTATTTCATCACTGTGCATAATAAAACTTGACCTAAAGAGATAACTCTGACAAAAATTATTGAACCATAATCAAAGTTGAAATTGACCTAAATATCCTTTAGATATATCAGTATATCAAATATAAATTCAATATCTTTATTGGTTCCAGAGATAATGTGTGGAAACTGCTAATTTTAAGAAATTTCCTAAATCCAAGGGGTATAACTCTCATCAAAATTATTGAACCATAACCAAATTTGAACTTGACCTAAATTTCCTTTAGATGTATCGGTATATCAAATATAAATTCAATATCTTTATTGGTTCCAGAGATAATCTGCAGGAACTGCTAATTTAAAATAATTTAAAAAACAAAATTCTGAGTCCAACGGGAATAACTCTGACAAAAATTATTGAGCCAAAACCAAATCTGAACTAGACCTACATATACCTAAGATGCATCTGTATGCAAAATATCTCTATCCGTTCCTGAGGTAATGAGCGGAAACTGCGAATTTTCAAGAACTAAATTTGAACTGTCTAATTTTAAGATAAAAAATGATTATTTTGATCATTCCTCCAATGAAGAAGCAGCAGTAAATATATCTTTCTAAGATGAAATTCCACCATCTAGATTTTTCATTCAATAACCCATTAATTAAGCTTTAATATAATCAACAAATATTACCTGAATCCATACAAATCCAAACTGATAGTATGGATGCTGCCATGCTCCTGGTCCTGGTGTCCAGTATCTACTACGTACATACTTAGTAGTAAAGGTGAAAGTAGCATTCTGTCGTATTTTATATTTAACATGAGCAGGTAATCCCCCTCCTGGCTTTATATTCTCAAAGACGACTCCTGTTATCAAGATAATTGATATATATTATAACTAGTAATTTTCAGCAGTGTTCTATTAGTTCTTTCTTCACATACATTACTCATTCTTCATATTTAACAAAGCACCTAGTGCAGCAATCTTGCTAATTTTAAAATATACATCTCCTATGAACAATTAACAAGTGACTACGTTAAAATTTTAGTCAAACTTAGAAACAATAATTTCATGATAGCCTACCTGCAACAGTTGTTACATTTTCAGAATATGCTTTTGTCAAGAAATACTGTACAAGATCTTCTTCTGACTTAAAGCCCTTAAACACGTTAAGATTGATTCCCGCCATTAATGAAAGCCAGCTACATGCTGCATTATCTATAAAATCCAGCTCTCGAATAAAGAATGCTATATCAGGTACAGAATGTTGAAGAAATTCATCAAGCAGTTTATTCTGTTTTATTAGATCAGCAATAAATCCTGTACTAGCCTTCAGCTCTTTATGCATCTGTAAAATCAAAACTATCATGCATGAGATGGATTGTAAAACTATCTGTAATACTAAAACTATCACGGTAGTGAATGATTGTAAAACTTTCTGTAATATTAAAACTATCATGGTAGTGAATGATCGTGAAACTATCTGTAATATTAAAACTATCATGGTAGTGAATGATCGTAAAACTATCTGTAATATTAAAACTATCATGGTAGTGACTGATTGTAAAACTATCAGTAATATCTAAACTATAATAGTAGCCACTGATTGTAAAACTATCTGTAATATTAAAACTATCATCATAACAACTGACTTTAAAACTATATGTGATATTAAAACTATCATTGTAGTGAATGATTGTAAAACTATCTGTAATATTAAAACTACCATCATAGCGACTGACTTTAAAACTATCTGTAAGATTAAAATTATCATTGTAGTGATTGATTGTAAAACTATCAGTAACATCCAAACTATCATTGTAGCAATTGTTTGTAAACTATCTGTAATATTAGGACTATCATTTTTGTGATCAATTATAAAACTATCTGTAATATCAAAACTACCACGGTAGCAAATGATTGTAAACTGATTCTATATAATAAACTGAAATGATCCCCAATTGCCGGGTTTTATGAATTATTTTCCTACAAGAATTGACAGAATATTGCACTTATATGTACACTCTAAAATAATCATATGTAATTAGAAAATATATAGGAAAAATTAGTCAATTCACCATTCCAAAAACCTGAAAATTTACCTGTTACAGGAATTCACAAAACTACCATAAAAATCTTTATCACACAATGACTAAGGAAATATGCAAGTACTTAATATTCAGTGATAATTCATTATTTCAAAAGCAATATAAAAACATCTCGACTTTCTCAACCTGTTGTATGGATGCCAAATGATTTGCAGTCGTATTCTCTAATAAGTATGTTCTTATCTCAGTCGAGATATTCAGCCATTTCCTAGCATACTCATTGATGAGATCCACCAGTGCAAAAGATTCATTAGCCTGTAAGAACAATTTACACTGTATCAATCATCCACTAGAAAATTCATCATAAGTATTATGAAGATAAAATTAATGCATTGGAATTTTTTCTAACTAGATATATACTGCAAGACACTACCTGTGACTTGATACAGAAGTGTAACCTTGCAATTTAAGCATTGCATTTACAGTAAAATCTGCAAACAACTGCAAGAGCACTACAGTTAATTTCCCTATGATACATTATCCAGTATAACAAATGACAATCTATACAATAAACTACTGTTTGCTGTAATCCAAGAAGAGCCTAGAAAAGCTCAGATGGCATTGCATGTGCTCGGCAAAATAACAAAGAGGTCCAAGGTAGAACCCACCAGCGACTCACGCATCATAGCATAAAGATGACAGAATGGAAATCAATGTCCCATGTCATGGTAGATTTTGGCAGATGAAAGATCCTGAACTGTTTTGGATGAGTCTCTGGCATTATAAAGTAAATTCAGTGAATTAAACCTGGCATGCCTTTAAAACCGACACCAAATATGATACTCCCAAAGAATGATTTTTTGTAAGATCTTATTTTTCAAATTTCTATAGGATATGTTTTGAATGTTGTAAGAAAGTGAATGGCAGACCTAGACTTACAAGACAGCAATATGATCAAACATTACCTTGCGTATGATAACATCAGCTGCTGAATTATTTGGAGCATACAAAACTCTGGGATTGTTGTACAACACGTGAACAAGAATTCGTAAATTGTATTGCTGGTGAGAAGAAATACCAAGGTCGTCTAAAATTGAAAATATCATAAACTGGTATATAAACTACTACAAAAATGTGATTAATGAAACTGCTAAATTAAGGCACATTAATAACAAATCTTATTATGGATGTGACTGTATATAGAAAGCAAATAACGGTACATACAGATTTAAATTTGGTTTCTGATAATGACATGGGAAAAAACCCCAACAAAATACATGTATAAGTAAACTGAGCACTGACCAAAAAAAAATTACATTTTATATTCTTTGAGATGAAAATGAATATGATCTATTTTAAACTACATGTCAATGTATTTTAATTGAAAATACTGTGTTTGATGATAAAATATCATTTATTTCCTTATTTACCATATTTACTTAAAAACAATGAGATTTCAATCGGAGCACAATATGTAGTAGTAAATGGACTAAGACCTACTCAGGTTCATAGTACTGATATCCTCCTCTAATCGTTTCTTTGGCAACTGCTTTGGAGGTTTGCCACATATTGTTCTCTGGATAGTATTCCATAAATGTAGCACTCCAGAAAACTTATTTTTCTTGTGATGTTTAAGGGGACCCTGCATTAGACAGTGTTATGCACAATGGAAATATCTTTTAATCCAAAGAGTTGTAAGTAACATTGAACTTCATTAGAAATAATGTATGTGATAACAAGCATTTAAGTCAACTAAAAGTAAAACCCTTCTACAGATGCCATTATCAACACCATAGCACAGTACAGCATATGCACAATCAAAAATGATTTTACATGTCATTTAACATTAGTTTGCATTGTATAAGTGTTTGTCTCATACAAAAATTGTTCTCTCAAACTGCAACATTGAAAAACTAGAATGTCCACCTTTAAAATGATTATTCAGTCTTAACTGAACTGGAAACACCTACACCTACACTTAAACAAGAGGCCCAAGTGGGCCTATATCGCTCACCTGAGTACTTAGATTATCAGTCATGCATGAAGGAAGAATTATTTATTTTTGCATTACTGTGACTAAGTCAACACAAATGTTGAAAATATGTCAAATTTTATTTCAGACCAGAATAAATAATAACAGTTTTTTGCACATCCATTCAAGTGATTTTGATATTAAGCATTTGATCTGTCTCTGCAAGATGTGATTCAGGGCAACAAGTTTGTCATTTTCTTTAGGTGGGACCTTTTGTTGACTGATTTCAAGTCTGGGTCATGAACAACAATTGTTTCAAATATTGTCCAGATCCAATTCAAAATGGCCTAATTTCATATGTGTTGAGAAACATCTAAAAACTTATTTAGATGTGTAAAGAAATGAAAAAAAATTTTGACCACAGAGGGATTTGAACCACTACTCTCCATATTTTAATTACCAAGTGGTATATGTACCATTGTGAGACCTAATTTTTAGACATGGTGGCACCACCTGTTGACCAATTTGGATGAAATGTAAAAATTGATAAAGGACCTATAGTACTTCCTGTATACCATGTTTCATTAAAATCTTTCATGCGGTATAACAGCAGAAGTTAAAAATGTGAAGAATTGTCCCTCATTTGGAAGTCTCAAAAAATTCATAGAAAATCCAAATATTGAGAAATTGACAAAATTCTTTCAAAATAAGATTCCTTATCATGATTATGATCAAAATAGTCCATAAGAAATCATCATTATCAATTAATTAGGAAATATGACACTTTTCTGCATTGAAATCACCAAGTCCCAAAATATGTCGAAAAAATTTCTAAAATTTGATTTTGGAAGGGAACCAAAATGACAATACTTCTGCACTCATTCCTCTAGATCATTTCTATGCATTCTGTTTGTCTCTGTATACAGCCAGTATGAAGAAGAAGATTGTCAAAGGAGGGTACTCTTTTGTGACCTACTTTTGACTGTGGTGGCGCCACCTGTGAAGAGGTCTGGACAAAAACGACAGAATTTGAAGGGGATCATATGGGATTTATTTCTACAAAGATTTATTAAAATCCTTTGACCAGTTTTGCAGAAAAAGTTGAAAATGTGAAAAATGGCCAACCCCCCTCCCCCTTTTATTTGGAAGTCTTAAAAAATTCATTAAAAAATCCAAAAATGGAGATATTGACAAAATTCTTTCACAATAATACTCCTTACCATAATCATGATCAAATTCGTCCATAAAAACTCATCATTATCAATTAACTGAAAAACATGACACTTTTCTGCACTGAAATTACAAAGTCCATAAAAATGTCAAAAAAACATCAAAAATTTCAGAACAGAACCAAAAATAACAACACTTCTTCAGACATCCCTCTAGATCATTCCTACTATTCAGTTTGTCTCTGTATGCCCCCTGTCTGAAGAATAAGTTTGTTAAAGGAGGGTACCCTCTGTGACCTACTTTTGCCTGTGTTGGCGCCACCTGCTGACGGATCTGGACAAAAAACAACAACACTTGTAGAGGACCATGATTACTTTATGCATACCAAGTTTCATCAAATTCTGTTCAGCAGTTCTGAAGAAGAAGTCGAAAATGTGAAAAGTTAACGACGACGGACTACGATTGATCACAATAGCTCACTTGAGCCTTTGGCTAAGGTGAGCTAAAAAAAAATCTGAAGATGAAAATAAAAAAGTAATGGCTGGTATGGTTGAAAAGTTTTGTCTAATGTTAAAGTTTTCCACAGAAAAACAAAGAGACAGGACAAAAACAATAGGCTCCCAATCTAACAATCCAGAGAATAGAAATATTTGTATTTATGACTGTTATTATATATAATAACAAAACACTCTTTCTCAACAAAGTTTTCGCCATCTGGTCTTCATCAAATGACTGACAAAATTACAAAATTGTAAGTATGTTCCATGCTTGTTGCTATAAGTGACATCCCTCATAACAACAGGCATGGATCATTCTTAAAATTTTGTAATTTTCTGTCAACCACGAAATCAATGTGAGACAGCTAAAAAATTGTGAAGAAGGACTGTTTTTGTTATTACATGTATAATTACTTCCCTTATGGAGGATTTAAAGAACATTATTCATCATGTTATTATATAAATATTTCATTTTTATGGGGTGACACCATTCAGTCAACCTGAGGACACATCATCAACCCACGCAAAGCGAATGTTTTCCAAGGTTTGCAAAAATGGCATGTCACCCCTTACAAAAATGTGATATTCACTTTATCGTATCAAATGTTACATTGAACATATCATACTGTTTAAATTTTATGTTATACTTTCTAAATCAATAGGCAAATTGGCTACTGCAAGTACTGTCATCAAGGAAAAATACGATCGCCATAGTTACATTTCAATATTGAGTCAACATGCACATAAATTTCACGCATGTGATATTTTTATTGAATGTCACCCTCCTATTGGTTTCATTGCAAAATCCTGGAGACAATCAAAGTTTTCAACAAGATGATCAACCAATCAAATTGCAGGAATTTAACATGAGGTATAGTAATCATTATTGCTGCTAAATTTAATTTACCTTATCCCTTGTCTCTGAATCATCATCAGAACCATTACTATCATTATCCTTAGGAGTTGTGTTATTTGTTGCCACCGTCACATTGCTCATTTTACTGGACTCCTCAACATCTTGATATAAGGTAGAATTACACGCATCCTGAGGCAAGTTTTTAGCTATAACTGTCATTTCATACAGACTCTGTTGGAACTGATAAAACTTGTCAAGCTGTAAGTAAAACAAAAATCAGAATTTATCAGTGGGTACTCCCAACAATATGTCAATAACAGGAAACAGATAACCTTATCATTTGGTGCATGTACATTGCTGATCATGTATGACATTTTACTGGCAGTATAAGCTGATAATTTCAGGTTTATAATACATGATTATTGTACACTTCCAATCTACACTATCTATACAGTATATATCATATACTCACCCCTGAAGTATAACTTCATTTAAAGAAACAAGAAATGCCTTTTTTTTTAAAAAAGTAATGGAATACTGCCCATTTTTCAACCATATTAATAAAGTATTGCTGATCAAAACAACCAATACTTCATCCCAATCTAATCTGCACTGGACTGGATATGTGTGCAATAGTGGATATACACAGGAAACAGGTATGAATGACACAAGCAAAGTATAAATCCACAAGTCAAAAAAGCAATATTCACTTAACTCAGAAAGGAAATTCTGAAATGTTAATGTCATAATACAGTATTTGATCTCTATGTCAATTAAATCTTCTACTATTCATTTAACCAAACATGGGGTTGCTACTTACATTTTCCATGAAGTCTTGTAGTTTTGTAACCAGCTGAGTAGTATTCACCGTTTTCAAATGCAGCTACAGAATAAATCCATCATTCTTTTAATATTTCTCTCTTTGAAACGAAACAAATTCTCGAAAACAAAATTAACAGATTTTATTGATGAATAATATCGCACGATGTTGTCACATGTAATTGTAAGTGCATATAACTTATTATTAACGATGATGTCTTACTCTCTGCCTAACATGATGTTTCTTCCCCTAAATTTTACTGTATAAAAGTGAACACATTAACATTACTTTGTATGAACTATACATCTTGAATTAAAGTTTAAGTCCTTTGAAATCTCTAAGAGGACAAAATATATACATGTACACATACTACAAAAAGTTGATCAGACATCCATTCTACTAACAACGGCCATACTTCTGAATTGATGAAATTTGAGGTATTGATAATCAAACTTGGTTTATGTATCATAAATTCCAAGTTGGTCGATCAATGCTTTTAGAACTTACTTTATTAATAATAACAGAGTCATCCACTTGTTGTTTAAGAATATTTGATAATTCTTCCAACTGTGATTGGTTCAAATGGCACAGCCTTCTCTGAACATCAATCTGAAAAAAAAAAATCATTAAAAACACTGGTATTTCATAAAATAAATGGAATGGCATTTATTCAAAATGTAATACATTTAATAGCACAAAAACATAAAAATTAATGTATTCTGGTAGTGGGTTTGTTAAGTTCTTACTTCTCATTTGACAATATTTCAATCATTTCCCCACAGGAAAACTGGCGGTTATCAACCTATTAACAAAATCTGGTATAATATGTAAATTATCTGTATCATAAACAAAACATTATGTACTTTAGTGTAACCACTATAACAAGTCGCCCACCAATCTAGTATAAGCGTACATCAATAATTCTTAAATCATTTTCTTAATGTGATACATCACTCTGGTTCATATAGTCATACAGACACATGTACAGTACAATATAACACTCCCTGTAACTTATAATAGTGGTTAAACTTAACCAGTTAATCGCAAATGGTAAAACTGAACAACTGAGTTAATCAACAATGGTAAAACTTAACTAATGAGTTAATCACCAATGTAAAACTTTACTAATGAGTTGACACAAACATGAACAAAGTTAAGGACAGATAGATGAAAATAAAAATGATGAATCAGCTACTGAAAATCCCTTCAAACAACTGTGTTCAAACATCAGATTGCATTGGAAATGCAATCCAGCATCAATTTGAACTACATAAATTTTAAGTTTCCAAAACTTTTGAAACATGGTGAGAAAGCCTGATACATAACATGATAAATATCAATCACATTACTATACAAATCACATATATCTTACCAATGAGGACTCATTAGACTGTGAATAGGATATGAAGACTTTCAGGAATTCTTTTTCATCGCATGCTACATGATGAATGGTCGAAGGGCTGAATAACAGCAGCTTAAACAAAATAAGATGAGCGTCAATGCAATTTAACCATGCAAGGATATAAATATAAGATGCTTTAGGAAGACATTGTACGTATATCACGTTTTGAATTATTTCCAACAGTAGATATACAAAATATCAGATGTCAGCTTTCTCTAACATGATTAAAAGTCAAATGAATCTCCAACATACATTCAAGTAAAGTATATATATGATAATGTATATTGCCTAGAGCCACTTACTTTTAACATATTAGCTATAGCCCTGGATGATATTATATAGTGGTCATCTTTAGGGCATCAGCTTTATTCATGGTGATAATGTATATTGCCTAGAGCCACTTACTTTTAACATATTAGCTATAGCCCTGGATGATATTATATAGTGGTCATCTTTAGGGCATCAGCTTTATTCATGGTGATAATGTATAGTGCCTAGAGCCACTTACTTTAAACATATTAGCTATAGCCCTGGATTATATTATATAGTGGTCATCTTTAGGGCATCAGCTTTATTCATGGTGATAATGTATATTGCCTAGAGCCACTTACTTTTAACATATTAGCTATAGCCCTGGATGATATTATATAGTGGTCATCTCTAGGGCATCAGCTTTATTCATGGTGATAATGTATATTGCCTAGAGCCACTTACTTTTAACATCTTAGCTATAGCCCTGGATGATATTATATAGTGGTCATCTTTAGGGCATCAGCTTTATTCATGGTGATAATGTATATTGCCTAGAGCCACTTACTTTTAACATATTAGCTATAGCCCTGGATGATATTATATAGTGGTCATCTTTAGGGCATCAGCTTTATTCATGGTGATAATGTATAGTGCCTAGAGCCACTTACTTTAAACATATTAGCTATAGCCCTGGATGATATTATATAGTGGTCATCTTTAGGGCATCAGCTTTATTCATGGTGATAATGTATATTGCCTAGAGCCACTTACTTTTAACATATTAGCTATAGCCCCAGGGATCACTCTGGGCCGCGCCATTGTGCAATTTGTGTGTCACTCGAGCGTTTAATACAGGCGCTCTATGCATGGAATGTATGTAAGCATTTTGACCTTGACAACATTTTGAAAGGACAACATGTCGAACGCCTAAAAGACGAAATTCATCGTTGGTAAAGGTCAACAAACATTGTCTGCTTTCAGTTTCTGTAATGACACAATACGGACGCTGAGAACGATACTAGTGGCAAAACAGCGGATGAAGGGGGTGATAATAACGCCAGAAACTTCCAGTCAAAGTGGCTTACCCTTTATAACTGGCTTGAGTATGAAAAAGAGAAGAATCTTCAGTGTTTGAAGTGTATCAGTGACTCAGAGACTGTTTTCGGAAAATTTAGCCAGTTTTGTATGCTTCAAAAATTATAAAAAATGAAGAGTTCTGGAAGGCTCAGTTTCATGCATTTTTAGTAATAAAACCTCATTTTTTCATTGGGGACTTCGCCCCTCTAGACCTCCAACTGGGGCATTGCATGTTGTTCTTTCAAAATGTTGTCAAGGTCAAAACACTTACATACATTCCATGCATAGAGCGCCTGTATTAAACGCTCGAGTGACACGGAGGTTTGATATATTCGGAAGTCTTGGTATTTAACGTTACATCGAAGGAAAAATTCAACTAAGACAACTTCCGAAAGACGTTTTAAAATAACTGGAAATTTTTGTGTATAAAAATAGCAACAAGCTGACAAGATTGGTTTGGCGCAGGCAGTGGGGAAAGCAAGCGCCATTTTCGTAACAGGAGTGCCCAAATGGCCCCTTGTACAATTTTACTGTGCCATTTCAGTAAAATGTGCGCAAATCGCGCAATGGCGCGGCCCAGAGTGATCCCTGCTGCTATATCCCATTGCAGGACTCACACTGTCTATTGAAACAGTCACATTTTGCAGTATTTTCTTCTAAAATGTGACAGAATTTACCAAAATACAGCACATACTAAGCACTACCTCTTTTGAAAACCAGTGCCATATCGTCATTATTTACTGAGTACATCTGTGAGCTAGTTTCTAGGGTCCAGTGTTAGCTCTGCATGATGATATGCTTAATCTCACCTACCTTCAGAGTCTCAGCTATATCACTAGGTGATACATCAGAAGGAATATTATCTTTTCCTCCAAACACAAATGCCTCTACTATCCTTTCTACATGCTTATTTTTCCACAGATTCTCTGTGTTCATTACTTCATACAAGATTTTCCATTTTACACCAGGTTTCATATTCTGTATGTGTTGCATAATACTCTTCGTACTGTTTGAAAAAGGAAGTGGAACTGAATGCTGGAAGCCTTCATGTAAGATGTCAAAAGTTTTTTGCATATTTTGATCTTTAAGTAATTTCTTCATCTCTGATAAATGCAAGAAGTTGATGTCTCTTCTAAATCGTGATAAAACCCCAGATTCCTGATCAAAATCAACTCCAAACAAAAGACGGTACACCTGGAAAAATGAAAGTATCATGCAGTCCATTAAGTTTGGAAAAGAGAACTTAACACTCCAATCCTATTTCAAACTATCTACGTAATTATAATTCTGAATAGGTTGGTCATATCCCTACTTCAGAAAGAAACTAGAATTTTTATGTGTCGGTGCAACACACATGATGAGGTAGTGAAATATAATTGCCAGAGAACTAATATTTGAAAAATTAAAAACTTTCTAATGTTAAAAAATTCTGTCAAAAATTATCGGTATACACCTATATTCGAACTTGACCTGCATTTTCCCTTGATACATCTATATACTTAATATCAATTTAATCCATTCAACTTTCACTGAGAAAATGAGTGGAAATTGTCATTTTTAAGAAATTTTCCGTGTTCAAGGACAATAACTCTGTCAAAAATTACCGGAACACACATATTCGAAATTGACCTGCATTTTCCCTTGATACATCTATATACCCAATATCAATTTAATCCATTCAACTTTCACTGAGAAAATGAGTGGAAATTGTCATTTTTAAGAAATTTTCCATGTTCAAGGGCAATAACTCTGTCAGAAATTACCAGAAAACACCCATATTCGATCTTGACCTGCATCTTCCCTTGATATACATGTATCTGTATACCAAATACCAATTTAATCAATCGAACCTTCAAAAAGAAAATGAGCAGAAACTAAATGATGAAGGAATGATAGAATAATGGAACAGGGTAACACTATATGCCTACACCATGAAATGATTAAGCCCAATAGAAGTACATAAGTCATAACACTTCTGCATGGTTGGTACATTTGTCAAAGATATTACAGACTGCTAGCATCATGACTGCAATGATAAAAGGAAGAACAGTACTGGACTGCTGGCTTCATGACTAAAATGATAACATGGCAGGACAGAACCAGACTACTGGTATCATGACTAAAATGATACATAGAAGGACAAAACCAGACTGCTGGCATCATGACTACACTGATACAAGGAAGATCAATACCAGACAGCTGGCATCATGACTGCAATGATTCAAGAAAGGATGGTACCAGACTGCTGACATCATGACTGCAATGATACAAGGAATGACAGTACCAGACTGCTGGTATCATGACTACAATGATACAAGGAATGACAGTACCAGACTGCTGGTATCATGACTACAATGATACGAGGAAGAACAGTACCACAATGCTGGTATCATGACTACAATGATACAAGAAAGGACAGTACCACACTGCTGGTATCATGACTACAATGATACAAGGAAGGACAATACCACACTGCTGGCATCATGACTACAATGATACAAGGAAGGACAGTACCACACTGCTGGCATCATGACTACAATGATACAAGGAAGGACAGTACCACACTGCTGGCATTATGACTACAATGATACAAGGAAGGACAGTACCACACTGCTGGCATCATGACTACAATGATACAAGGAAGGACAGTACCACACTACTGGCATCATGACTACAATGATACAAGGAAGGATAGTACCACACTGCTGGTATCATGACTGCAATGATACAAGGAAGAACAGTACCAGACTGTTGGTATCATGACTACAATGATACAAGGAAGGACAGTACCACATTGCTGGTATCAAGACTACAATGATACAAGGAAGGACAATACCACACTGCTTGTATCATGACTACAAAGATACACAGAAGGACAATACCACTGCTAGTATCCTGACTACAATGATACAAGGAAGAACAGTACCAAACTGTTGGCATCATGACTACAATGATATATCACAAGCCTATACTTTCAACATGTGATAAATCTCGTAGTGACAAAATAAATGCACAGAAACATTTAAAGCCAGTCTCACCTCTTTCAGATCTATTGTGGAATTCATTAATGCTTTCACATCATTAGAGGGAAGGGAGAGGTTTTTTTCAAGGAACTGTATAAATCTACTTGTATTATTCAGCAAATCTTCTAATGACTCACCTGTAATTAAAATTCACAAAGTTTTCTTACAACACGCATGTCATGTTCCAATACTCAACCTAATATAATTAACACAGCAAAGTAAATATACTTTTGAGAATTTACCAATGCTGGAACATACGTCTTTGCTTAATTACTAAATTACACTTCAAAACCATAAATCCACTACACAAATCTATGTTACTATATGTACTAACAGTTCATGGATCAAAAAAGAATGAGGGTCATAGGCTCTTGACCTTTGAGATAAAAACTTCATGGCCCAATCTTGTATCTAGGTTTACAATTCTGTTAAGTGCAAAGCAAATCTATGATATGGAAAATTTTTTTAAAAGGGTTACTAAAAATGACCTTTAAGGTGTGAATTTATGCTGAAGTTATAACAAACTCAAGGCTTGAAATTTACAATCACAACCTTGCAAAATGCATGTTCCAATGCAGTTTTGTGAGTTGAAAAAAACAAAAACTTTTAAAAAATGCGAGCCAGAATTATATCAGGTTATCTGTTACCACTTTTCAATGCTGATCTTAGCCTTGACATTTTGTGGAAATGGCAATGACAGACAAAATCAAGCACTCAGACTTTTGGCTTAGCAGTAATAACTCCTTTGAATACTTTATCATACATTTATAACCAATTTGTTGGCAAAATATCAATAATAATGTTTTACAGGAAATTACGGTACAGTACAATTCTTTTCACAAAACAGTGCAAAAAGTAGATTTAAAGTGCTATATGAATGTTCACAATTTTTCTACACAATATGCGTATCTACATACACAAGTCACTGACAATAAAATTACACTGCTTCCTTTTTCAAATCACAAGATATATACAATAATCCATTAACAGCTCGATGGATTTTTTCAGTCGTTAATCTCCGTAATATGTGACATCAGAAGTTGTACCAATGCTACTTTCCCTTTGGTTTAAATTATGATGTTAATGTTTGCATTGTGTCGTCACAGTAAAATGACATTAAAAGTTGTACAACAAGTTGTGCAGCAAGCCTTTATTTTACTAGGTTTTTCCCATAAAATTGGGCAAATGGCTATTTTCTAATATCTCTCGAAAAAATACTGAAGTAGAAGGAGCAGTAATTTTTATGAATTTTTTAACAATTCAATTAGTACATTAAAAAAATGCAAAATACCCCATTATTCTAATAGCACTTTAATTGCTAGTTTGGAACAGGGTCCTTGAAGAAAGGACCTTAGATCAAAATTTCCACACTCCTGTAATAAGTAATATATATGTACTGTGAAAAGTATGCAACATATGTAAGGTAGAATAGACAGATACTTTGTCAAAATTACTTTTACCAAAGTAACTTTAGACATGACATTGGTTCAATGGCATCACACATTTTCGTCTAATGGATGACATTTATGGGGAATGCTAAATTGAACAAAGCATGCATACAGATTCTAAGGACAAAACTGGATGGAAAGAATAAAGAAGGATAGGAAAGTTCTTATATATACTCCTCAAAATTTTGTTTTCAGGGGTTGGGAGAGATGTTATCAGTATGTGTACGATTTGTATCCATATATTTCCTATTTTTACATAATTATTATGTATCATAACTAAATAAACATCTACATAATTATTTAAACAAGAAACCAATAAATGTAGTCGGCTGGATCGAGAATTGTTTATAGAATTCATTAAAATATCCATAATGATGTTCATTTATAATTCATAGAAAATTATCAATAAAATCATTTCAGCTCTGGGACAATAAATGTGATGACAATGAAACCAAATTCTATACTTTTATACAACATATTGAAGACAGAGTTTAATTTATCTCTCACTTCACCAAAATAATTTGCATTACCCTGAGCATTTTCAAACTGGTCATGCAGTGTAGCTGGGTCATCAATAATACTTTTATAGATGCCTGGCAAGTGATCCATCTCTGATGGTGAGTAACCGGGATTGAAAAAGTGGTGATGCATAGCCATACTTTGTAACTCCCTCAAAAAGTCAGTTGTTCTACAATAAACATGTAGCAAAACATCTATAAACATTCATCTTTATGCTCATCATTTTGAAGAAATATTTGCTGTCTAGCTTCCTTCCATTTTTCAAACAAGAGCAACGCCTAGCATGGCTTAATACGCCCATCACTTACTTTGGACGGGATCAATGTGAACGTATGGTTTTATTACCCCCAAACATGGGTCTCTTTGGTAATACTTTTATAAAATATTGAAATCCAAAAAGAGGGATCCAAGTCCCATAACTCTGTAACAACAAAATGGAATTTGCTCAAAACTTAAAAGTGGCTTCCCTTACACTATTTAAGCATTATGTATGAGTTTCATGAAAAACAACTGAGGTTTACTTGAGTTATCGCGTTACATAGCATCTCCATAGCATCTTATCATAGTAACAAAGTTTTATTCACTTTCCATGATGTGACCTTGACCTTTGACACACCTTTGGGTCCTAAGTAACAATTCTGTGAAATATTATTGAAATCCATGCACAGGGGAAGAAGTTATGACACGAACAAGGTTTTACTCACTTTTCATGTTGTGACCTTGACCTTTGACCTATGACCTTGGGTCCAGGTCATGACACACCCTTGGATGCTATGTAACCATTCTGTGAAATATTATTGAAATCTATGCACAGGGGAAGAAGTTGTCTCGAACAAGGTTTTACTCACTTTGCATGTTGTGACCTTGACCTTTGACCTATGACCTTGGGTCAAGTGTAACAATTCTGTGAAATATTATTGAAATCCATGCACAGGGAAAGAAGTTATGGCCCGGACAAGGTTTTACTCACTTTTCATGTTGTGACCTTGACCTTTGACCTATGACCTTGGGTCCAGGTCATGACACACCCTTGGGTCCTAAGTAACAATTCTGTGAAATATTATTGAAATCCATGCACAGGGGAAGAAGTTATGACCTGAACAATCTTATCCCTGACGCACAACGCCATAACATAATATGCCCCGTCTTAGGACGGGCGTATGAAAAGTAAAACTAACAGACAGACAAATCAGCAGACAGATAGACAAGCTGACAAAAAGACTTCTATATGGCAGGTGACACAATAAAAAATTTTAAGTCAAGTTATATCTTAATGCACACAGTCATTCAAAATAATGATGTCAAATTTTATAAGTAGCATGATTTTGTAAATGAAATGAAAATAAGTAGATGGGTCGTATAATTACATACATATATGTGTCTATCAAAATGAAATTAAGAGAGAAATGAATTAGCAATTGTTGTAATTCTGGTCAAAATACAAAGTAGCATGAGATTACTCAGGAAATGTTTATGTAATTCAAAGCTTACTTGGAATGTTCGAAAGTCCTAAAGCCATGTTCATCTTTTCTGTCATGTTCACAAAACATTTCCATTATGGGGACAACCCCAGCAGAAGGTAAAGGATTGGCTTTATAGGAATCTGTACATGAGCAAAATACACATCATGAATTCAGAAAATATACCGATAATTATAAAATGCAAAGACAAAATTTCTGATCAACAAATTTTATTGTGGTCTTGACATTGGTCTAAATAATTGATTGGTTGGTTGATTGCTGTTTTAAGTCGCTTTCAACAATTTTTCAGTTATATCGCAACATGGAAGCAGGAGGTAACCAACCTCTTAAACATAGTGGCGCAACCTGGGAATCGAACCTGTATCGTCGGCACCGAAAGCCAAAAGCTTAACCACTACACCAAGCATGCCCCTGTGGTCTAAATAACCATCGGTCATTAGATCTAGATAATAGCAACCTTGACCTTGTTCCTTCTCAACCTATATAGATCATCAAATGGTAACCTCGATTTTTTTGTCAACATCATATCTTGTCCCTGTGTTAAAAATTAGTAGTAATTTAAAGTTGGAGATTTCCTCAAATGTGTCATATGTTGTTGACTCTGAAAGTCTAATAATGTACTCATAAAGACAGACAGCTGGATGGATCTCATACAGGTGAATGGAATTATTTGTTACCTTGAAAAAATGTGTCAAGAACAGTAAAAGATCAGCCATTATTATGATGATCATGATGGACCTCAGACAGAGGGAATGGAACATTTACTTGGCATCTTGTTTTTCTTGTTACCTTGAAAATGTTTCAAGAACAGAATAAGATGCCATTATTATGATGATCATGATGGACCTCAGACAGAGGGAATGGAACATTTACTTGGCATCTTGTTTTTCTTGTTACCTTGAAAATGTTTCAAGAACAGTACAAGATGCCATTATTATGATGATCATGATGGACCTCAGACAGAGGGAATGGAACATTTACTTGGCATCTTGTTTTTCTTGTTACCTTGAAGATGTTTCAAGAACAGTATAAGATGCCATTATTATGATGATTATGATGGACCTCAGACAGATGGAATGGAACATTTACTTGGCATCTTGTTTTTCTTGTTACCTTGAAGATGTTTCAAGAACAGTACAAGATGCCATTATTTCTTTACGTTATTTTATTCAATCTATAGCTACCATGCTAACACCACATTGATCAACAAAAGCTTCCATAATAAAGACTGCTCCATGTATAATAGGTCATTAACTGTACTCTAAAACGATTACATCATACGAAGTTACATAATCAGTGTTGCAGATGGGTCCATTATCTTGGTATCATTTCAGCATTGATATAATGCCATTTTCTGATGAAACAGGGCAACAAAGTCTATGCACAATGTTCTCTGGGACAGTGCATAATGAGAATTAATTGTTCAACAAAGGTTCTGAAAGTAATAAATCTTGTGAAATTACTTCTGGGCAATAAAAGGCAAATAATGTCTCATTTACACTGAAATTTTAATACCATGTATTAAAAGAGGACTTGGTTTACAACTGCATGGGTTTTGACTTGTAACTACTAGTAATACGGATCGAAAAGAAACAATGTAAACATCTATGAGAATTTTTCTCACACAGATGTTCGACCTCTCGTTCACACTTCACACTGACATGAAGTAAGAAGATTCTTTCTTTGGCTATGACGTTATGATACAGTGTCAATCGATGTACCTTACCTTGGTTGACGGGAACAGCTGGCTGTTTCTTCCTGATCAACAACAGAATGACGAACAGCACTAAAGGAATACAGAGCTCAAACAGCAACACAAACTGAAAAAGATAGACAGTAACATAGCTGGGAATATACAGTTCAGACAAAATTACGACCTGAATTAAGCGTAATCCTAGAACAGAATATTTATATAAAATATTTTCATACAATGTACATCTACAGTCAAACTGACTTAGGGAAACCCATCCACCCCAAAGTCCCGCTTTTTGACTGACTTTGAAAATGGCATATCAATATAAATACATACATTACTTTGTTATGACCGACGAAATTAATATAGATTTTGACCCCCTCCCTCCCCCGCTTTTCAGTAACTTTTGATTTTATTTAGTCTCTGAAACAAAACTACAGACAGTCTGAAAATGACAGACAATGCATTATCAAAAATTTAAGAGAAATTTCTCCATCGCTTGCAAGCAGGTAATTGTGCTGCTGCTAGTTCAGTACATTGTGAGCCTAGAGCTTCATTGCCCACGAGTTAATTACTAATTGCAGCAGTATTGAAAGTACGTTTGATAGCTGTGTTTTATTTTCTACCGAACTTGCACATTTTAATAGCACAATCCACAACGACAAACTCATCAGTAGACAAATTTCACCCTACCGGTATGGCCCAGTGGTAAAGCGTGCGTTCCGTGCTAAGAATATCGAGTGTAGCGTCCTACACCACAGAACTAAGCTAGGAGTATCTCAGGTGCCTTGCTCGAGTTCTACTGTGAGCCGTGATGTCCTGTCGTTTTACCCTTCTCCACGTGTAAGTTAATCCGAGTGTTGCCATCACGATAGGTAACTCACACTGCGAGGTCATCCACAATGTGCAACACAGCTATCAAACGTAAGAAGTAACATTTTCTTTTAACCGTGAACAGAGTCCACACAAACATGATAAAATACCAAGATGCAATAGTTCTCCAAACTTGACTATACAATGGCTGTGGCTTATGGAATCCCTAAGATGTTCATTTTTATTAATATTTCCTTTTCCTCTAAATTAAATCTTCTATTATTATTATATTTATTTATCATGTCAATTTAACTACTTACTAGAAGTCCATGTTCCAACAATTTGAATTTTAATATCCTAATACACTGGCACTTCACAATGTTCTATAACAGATTGAAAGCTCTCAACTCTGAAGGGTATGATTTACGTTGCTGCATTGCTAAAACTTTTGCCAAAATGTTCATTTGTATATGAATTCGAAGGTGTTTTGTTTTTATACAACTTTGAAAAGCATTTCTGCGGACTAAAATAACCATTATGACAAATGGTTGATCGATGAATTTCTTTGTTCTAGGTTGATTATTTATTTTAAGTGTACGAATTTTCGTCATTATATACTAACGAAAAAAAAAGAAACTGTGTATACTTAGAAGTTAAATAAAACATAGAAAGTGTTCTTTGATTGCTCTTTATTCTTAAAATTATAGTTTATATACTAAACGCATGTTTGAGTACTCAATTTGTTAAATATCGCGTTCGATTCGCCTTGATGGCCACAGCACGCTTGTTTGGAGTTTCCAGCCTAAGCGACACGTGGTTAGTAAATGATTAGAATTTCTTGCATTCATTGACAATATTCAATGTACTGAAAAAAACGTTTTTGGAATAAACTGTTGATTGTGAGAGATACAAATGAAATAACTAAACTACACAACTTCTTTTTCCGCTAATACATATTGTTTGTCAATCTCTAAAACTATACATTTTTTGAAGACTTACAATTACGGACTAGTAAGATTTAGGGATTTTTTTTTTTTTGATTGATTCTTGTTTTACATCACACGTAACTAGTGACGGCACCTGTTTGGTGCAATGCACAGGAATTTAGACCTGTGCAATGGACCCATCCGACGCAGTGTGAAACCTTTTACGTGCTACGTCTACCGCGACACGGGACCTCGTTTTTAGTATTACGACCAGAAGACAGAACACCGGCGACCCCGTTCTAGACGAGACTTGCACCCTGTACCTCTATGAAACGAGCCAAGCCAAGAAAATACAGAATTGGCATTAAACAGATGGTCTATACGTTTCGCAATAGAAATCAAATCATTAAAATAACATAATCAGAATTTCACAATACAGTCAATGATTTAAATCACTACATCTATTCAAAGTGAGAAGTTATTTTGAGCGTATATTTGTTCACATATGCTTACTAGTTAACCTTGAGATTTATTTAATTGCACTATTTAAACAGTTTGAGAGATAAACATGTTCTACTTAGAAACATGTTGTTAACTTACTAACATCTTAAGACTGAGACAAAAATAGTATTATCTACGTATCAATTCTTATTCAATTCATTCTATTTACATCTTATATAGACCTTGACATGACGCAGACCAAATCAATCTTCTGAAGTAAAGTTCATACAGATTACCCGCGGAGGACTCGACTCACTATGTCCTGATTTATTGTTGTGTGGCTGCGACACTTTTTATACTGTGTTTCTGTGAGTTGGGGCATACATTGCAGTGGCGGATCCAGGATTTCCGAAAACGGGGGACGGGGGCGGGGGCACATAAGTATTAGCCTGACGATTTCGCCATTTCTGGTGCTAAATCTGGATTTTTTACTAGTAAATATGTGACCAAAAGGGGGAGGGGCTCCCCCCTCTATATCCGCCACTGCATTGCGGGAGTCGTTTACTTCTCCAGAGCATAAAGCTTGCTTCATATCTAATTTCAACGGTCTACGAACTCCGTGATCATACGTTTACGATTGCCACAATGACACGGCACTAGATTGAATGTTTCTTTCTTATCTGAAAATTTCCATTCATAAAAGGGTAGTCAACCTCTCCCCCAACAACATCCATACCTACATTCATAATAACCAATGATAAATTAACCTCCAAGGGAGGTCATAACCCCAACCCCCTTTATGCACTGCATTATATGTATTGCACAATGATACTTAGAAATGATTATCAACCGTTGCTAATAATAATTTTTACATGTAACACGTCCGAGGAATCATAGGATAAGGAAATTCAATCGTTAAATAACGGAAAATATGTCGTAATATAACTTTCTATTGTAATCTTCGAGATGTAGGTCGGTCTTCATCTTGAGGAAGTATTACATGAACTATGCAGTATTTGACTATGTGTTGTTTACCCTCATGTCGTAATTACTTCAGAAGTTTGTATACTGCATTGTGACAATATCTGTCTGACGTTTTGGACAGAAATAGCGACCAACGCAATGTAACGGGTCGGTACACACTGTCTACCATATCACAGGGTGGGTACGGTCTACCATGTCACTGGATCGATACTGTCTACTATGTCAAAGGGTCGATACTTACTGTCTACCATGTCACAGGATCGATACTTACAGTCGACCATGTCACAGGGTCGATACTTACTGTCTACCATGTCACAGGGTCGATACTTACTGTCTACCATGTCATAGGTCGGTACTTACGGTCTACCATGTTACAGGTCGGTACTTACAGTCTACTATGTCATAGGGTCGGTACTTACTGTCTACCATGTCACAGGGTAGGTACTTATTGTCGGAATACTTACTTTCTACTATGTCACAGGTCGGTATTTTCTGTCTACCATCTTACAGGGTCGGTACTTAATGTCTACAATGTCAAAGGGTATGTACTTACTGTCTACCATGTTACAGGGTCGGTATACTTATCGTCTACAATGTCACAGGTCGGTATTTTCTGTCTACCATGTTACAGGGTCGGTACTTACTGTCGACCATGTCACAGGGTAGGTACTTACTGTCTACCATGTTACAGGGTCGGTATACTTACTGTCTACTATGTCACAGGTCGGTATTTACTGTCTACAATGTCATAGGGTCGGTATTTACTGTCTACCATGTCACAGGGTCATTACTTACTGTCTACCATGTCATAGGGTCGATACTTACTGTCTACCACGTCACAGGTTTGGTACTTATTGCCTACCATGTTACAGGGTGGTATTTACTGTCTACATGCCATGGGTTGGTACCACTGTCTACCATGTTACAGAATCAATACTTGCTGTCTATCATGTCACAGGGTAGGTACTTAGTGTCTATCATGTCACAGGGTCGATACTTACTGTCTACCATGTTACATGGTGGTATCTACTGTCTACCATTTCACAGGTTGGTACCTACTGTCTACCATGTCTCTGGGTCGGTATACTTACTGTCTACCATGTCACATGGTCGGTACGTGCTGGCTGCCATGTCACAGGGTCGGTACTTGCTGGCTACCATGTCACAGGGTTGGTACTTACTGTTTACCATGTCACATGGTCGGTACGTGCTGTCTGCCATATGCATGTCACATGGTCGGTATACTTACTGTCTACCAAGTCACATGGTCGGTACGTACTGTCTGCCATGTCACAGGGTTGGTACTTGCTGTCTACCATGTTACAGGGTCGGTATGCTTATTGTCTATCATGTCATCGGGTCGGTACTTACTGTCTACCATGTCATTATGTGATTATGTGCATGGATATTATGTATACTTATATCCACGTGTATTTATGTCTATAAAGATCCTCCACGCAGAGGGCTCACTTCTTGACCTAAGGGCGGCCTCTTGGTAGTCCATAATGCAAGTAACAGTGTAAGGTCATACTTTACTGGGTGTAATAAATAATGAAAATGGAATTCACGATGCACAGAGAGCTATATCGATCTCTTGTAGCGATACCGTGGTAAGAATGAATTCAATAAATGACGTACATTATACGTTCTACCCCTTAGTCTTCTGTAAACAGAACCATTACTAATGCAGATGAATTATATAAAACGCAATCACAAGGTGACACTAAACAAGACTCTGAAAGAACACCGACAGCTCGTTTAAAACAATCTCTAGGTGACAGTAGGAAAGAGGCCGAGATAAGCCAAACAGCTAGTCTATGACAATCACAAGGTCACACTAGTTAGGAGTCTGAAAGAACCCCGACACCTCGTCTAAAACAATCCCTATGTGACAGTAGGCAGGAGTACAAAATAATGCCAACAGCTCGTCTATGATAATCACCAGGTGACACAAGTTATGAATTTGAAAGAATACCGATACGTCGTCTATGACAAACTCTAGCTGACGGTAAGCAAGAAGCCGAAATAAACCCAACAGTTCGTCCAAACCAATCACAAGATCACAGCAGGTAAATGGTCGAAATAACCAAAGCAGCTCGGCTAAACCAATCACAAGACGACAGTGGGCAAAAGATGAAATATCCCAAACATTTCTAAGACAATCTGTAAGTGACAGCGGGCAACTGACAGAAATAAACCCAACAGTTCGTCTACGACAACCGCAAGAAAATAATAGATAATAGGCCGAAATAACCCAAGCAGCTCGTATAAAACAAATTGAATTATAGGGTGAAAGTAGGCAAACGACCGAAATAACCCAAACAATTTGACTAAACCAATCACAAAATGACAATAGGAAACAGGTCGAAATAACCAAAACAGCTCGTCTAAGACAGTCACTGGGTGACAGTAGAGAAGGGCTCAGAATAACTTCCACAGCTCGTCGATGTAAATCACAAAATGACAATGAAAGATTAAATAAGCTCAAACGGTCGTTCAATACCATTACAAAGTGAAACCGGATAACAGGCCGAAATAACCAAAACATCTCGTTTAATTGGCAATTTCTAAGTGAAACCAGACTGAAGGCCTAAATAACCTCAACTGCTCGTTTGAGAGAATTATAAGGTGATATTTGGCATAGAGACCTAAATAACAAATACAGCTGGTCTCAGACAATCTAGCACCTGTCATATAATTGCTTGTTGTTCGCACGACTTTTGATTGGTTCACTTTCAAAGACCACTGCATGACGGCAAAAAAAAAAAAAAGAAAGAAAAGGGGTTCTACATTTTTTAAAAATGGCAAAGATGACTGGGGTGCCGAACAAATGTGGTTTATCTGCGGATACGAGCATGTACAGACGACAAATTTTCGCACAAGGTGACGGTTTCAAGTGACAGAAAAACATCATCCAGAAGTCGTATTGAATTCTTCTGGACACAAGTTTATATATGTCCCAAGTTAAATGCTTTCTGCTATCCTATTAATTCTGCACAGCATATCTAATACTAATGTTATTACTCGTCAAAATCGATAGTAAAATCACATTGGGATTTTCTCATTATGTCAATCATCCTTCACATACGAAAGATAACCCATAATCGACGGTAACTTGAGGGTATATTTCAACAGTATGTAAATGCTATATCTGGAATATTTCCTTATACTATACTATATAGTTTATGCTTCAATATGTCACCTGCTGGCAGAGATCCTCACTACAGAATACTACGGAATCTATTAAAAACTTGATCGGTGAAGCTTCGGCTCAACATTCTAGACCTCTTCCTATTACAATCACTTGCACCTGCTAAACACTTTGGTGATCCGGGTTCAATAAACGACCTTGACATGAGTTGTGTTCGATATTATTACTCTTCGTTTACGAAACTTTTCAGGGGTAGGCTTGGTGTAGTGGTTTGCGGCGCTGACGATCCGGGTTCGATTCCCGGGTTGCGCCACTATGTTTAAGAGGTTGGTAACCTCCTGCGTCCATGTCGCGCTATAACTGAAATATTGTCGAAAGCGACGTAAAACACTAATCAACCAACCAACGAAACTTTCGATAAGTCGAAAATATTCGCATTTTAAAGCTAACTAATCTTCAACATATTATGTTTGTGAAACAACCGCAAAATGTATTGCAAACGCCATAATATCCCACAGATCTTTCTACAGTTATACAAAATCACTACTAATAGTTGAATTCTAATGAAGGGGGCCTATTATATGTTGTACATGCTGTATATACATGCAGACATTTAACCTTTTTCACCATTTCAGCATACATTTAGCTGTTTCACTAGTAAACACTACAGTATATACAACACAATTTCATCCTTTGGCGTTTTCCTCGAAACCTTAGTAAAAGTCTGAGTAAGCAAAAACAGTCACTAGTCAACACTAACATTATTATATACTAGAATAGGTTGAGGTGCAACAGTCATTGTATACTAGCATGGTAAGCAGTGTAATAGGCAAAGTATACTAGCATAGAAAGCAGTGTAATAGTCGTAGTATATTGGCAAAGTCATTAGTGCATTTGCCAAAATATACTAGCATAGTAAGCAGTGTAATAGTTAAAGCATACTAATACAGTAAGCAGTGAATAATCATAGTGTACTAGCATGGTAAGCAGTGTAATAATCATAAGATACTGTATCAGCCAGTGTTTTTATTGTTATAGATACTGGCATAGCGAACAAATGTACCTGTCATAGTGTACTAAAAGACGAGGAATGTAATAGTAATAGTATACAAGCATACATAGTAGTATAATAGTCATATTAGTAAACCAGCATAGCCAGCAGTATTATAGTAAAACATACGATCATAGTAAGCAGTGTAGAAGTTATAGTATAATAATAGTGTTAGCAGTGTAATTGTCATAGTATACTAGCAAGGTGTACACTGTAACAGTCATAGTGTGATAGCATGGTGAGCAGTATAATAGTCATACTATAATAGTATAGTGAACTGTGTAATTGTCATAGCATAATAGTATAGTGAGCAGTGTAATAGTCATAGTTAGTAGTATAGTGAGCAGTGTAATAGTCATACTATATTAATATAGTGAGTAGTGTAATAGTCATAGTATTATATTATAGCGAGCAGTGTATTAGTTATAGTTAATAGCATAGTGAGCAGTGTAATAGTCATAGTATGATATCATAGTGAGCAGTATAAGTCATACTATAATAATATAGTGAGCAGTGTAATAGTCATAGTATAATATTATAGTAAGCAGTGTTTTAATCATAGTATAATATTATAGTGAGCAAAGTAATAGTCATAGTAAGATACTAGAGTGAGCAGCGATATAGTCATACTATAATAATATAGTGAGCAGTGTAATAGTCAAAGTTAATAGTATAGTTAGTAGTGCAATAGTCATAGTTAGTAGTTTAGTGAGCAGTGTAATTGTCATAGTATAAAAGCATACTGAGCAGTGTAATACTAATAGTCATAGCCACTATGTTTAAGAGGTTGGTAACCTCCTGCTTCCATGTCGCGATATAACTGAAATATTGTTGAAAGCGACGTAAAACACCAATCAACCAACCAACCAACTAATAGTCATAGTATAAAAGCATACTGAGCAGTGTAATAGTCATAGTATAATAGCATATTGAGCAGTGTAATAGTCATACTATAATAATATAGTAAGTAGTGTAACCGTCATAGTTAATAGTATAGTGAGCAGTGTAATAGTCATAGTATGATATCATACTGAGCAGTGTAACAGTCGTACTATAAATAAATAATACAGTAAGCAGTGTAATAGTCATACTTAATAGTATAATAGTATAGTTAATAGTATAGTGAGCAGTGTAATACTCATACTATAATAATATAGTTAGTAGTGTAATAGTTACAGTATAATATTATAGTAAGCAGTGTTATAGTCATAGTCAATATCATAGTGAGCAGTGTAATAGTCATATATAGTTAATAGTATATTGAGCAGTGTAATAGTCATGCTATAATAGTGTAGTGAGCAGTATCATAGTATACTAATATATTAATAAGTGTTATAGTCATATTCTAATACACAAGCAGTCAATCTCATTAAAACTCCATCTATCTTGCTCCTTAGTTTTATCATGTTCACTACCACAGTGAACATGATAACGCTAAGGAGCATGATAGATTGAGTTTTGATGAGACTGAACAAGCAGTGTACATGTTATAGTCATAATATACTAGCATAGCAAAATATATAATAGTCATAGAGTGCTAGAATAGTCAGCAGTGTAATAATCATAACATACTAGTAAGGCAAATAGTGAAATTGTCATATCATACTAATATAACAAGCAGTGAACAAGTTATATATAGTCATAGTATACTAGTAAAGAAAGCAGTGAAAAATGGCATTAAATACTTACATAACAAACAGTGAACAAGTAATAGTCATAGTGCACTACTAAAGAAAGCAGTGAACACTGGCATACCATACTAATATAACAAGCAGTGAACAAGTTTTAGTCATAGTACACTAGTAAAGAAAGCAGTGAACACTGGCATACCATAGTGATACTAATATAACAAGAAGTGAACATGTAATATTTATAGCATATTTATAGCATACTATCAGAGCAGGTTGTGTAATAGTCACAGCATATACTAGTATGATAGACAGTGAACTAGACTCATAGTATAACATGCAAAAAAATAAGTAAAGGTCATAGTAAACTTGCAAACTGTAGAATAGTCATAGAGTACTAGTATGTCTAGCAGTGTAGTCACGGCAGACTAGTAGAGCGACAGTATAACTGTCAAAGAATAGAATTACTAGTACAGCTAGCAGTGTAACAGTCATGTATACTCTCATAGCATACTAGCATAGCAAGTGATGCAATCTTAGCAATTTTTTGATACTCATGAATCTGCACAGTAAACAACATTCAAAAACTTTATAGCAATAATTAGCATACTGAGTTATGTATGCAAGGAATGTTTATCTAGTGAGGTCTTTTTGATAGCATCATCTGATACTGATTACACATCTGTATCAGTCATGGTATATATATATAAATATATATATATATATATATATATATATATATATATATATATATATATATATATATATATATATATATATATCTTTAGCATATCAAATTGAAAAAGAGGTCCATGGGCCAACTTGCTCACCAGCTTTCAGCTCAGGTTAACCAAAAACTATCAAGTTTTAAATATACCATTTTAGACTTACAGTAATTATTCTCTCCTTCAAAGTTATCAATTTAAACAAGAGGCCCAAGTGGGCCTATATCGCTCACCTGAGTACCTAGATGATCAGTCATGCATGAAGGAAGAATTCATTTATTTTTGCATTAATGTGACTAAGTCAACACAGATGTTGAAAATATGTCAAATTTTATTTCAGGCTAGAATAAAAAACAACACTTTTTTGCACATCCATTCACGTGATTTTGATATTAAGCATTTCCTTTGTCTCTGCAAGAAGTCATTTAGGGCAACAAGTTAGTCATTTTCTTTAGGTGGGGCCTTTTGTTGACTGATTTCAAGTCTGGGTCATGAACAACAATTGCTTCAAATATTGTCCAGATCTAACTTAAAATTGCCTAATTTCATATGTTGAGTGTTGAGAAACATCTAAAAACTTATTTAGATGTGTAAAGAAATGAAAAAAAAAATTTCTCCATATTTCAATTACCAAGTGGTATATGTACCATTGTGAGAACTGCTTTTTAGACATGGTGGCATTATCTGTTAACCAATTTGGATAAAAATTTACCAAATTGATAGAAGACCTTTAGTACTTCATGTATTCCTTGTTTCATTAAAATCTTTCATGTGGTATAACAGCAGAAGTGAAAAATGTGATTGAATTGTTCCTATACACCCTCATTTGGAAGTCTTAAAAAATTCATAGAAAATCCAAAAATTGAGATATTGACAAAATTCTTTCAAAGTAACAATCCTTACCATAATTATGATCACAATAGTCCATAAGAAATCATCATTATCAATTAACTAGGAAATATGACACTTTTTTTTTCTGCATTGAATCATCAAGTCCAAAGAAATGTCGAAAAAAAATTCTAAAATTTGATTTTGGAAGGGAACCAAAATGACAATACGTCTTCACTCATCCCTCTAGATCATTTCAATGCATTCTGTTTGTCTCTGTATACAGCCCGTATGAAAAAGAATATTGTTAAAGGAGGGAACTCTTTTGTGACCTACTTTTGACTATGGTGGTGCCACCTGTAAAGAGGTCTGGACGAAAACAACAGAATTTGAAGAGGATCATAAGTGACTTATTTCTATCAAGATTTATTAAAATCCTTCGAACAGTTTTGTAGAAAAAGTTGAAAATGTGAAAAATGGCCACCCCCCCTTTTTTTTTTTTGGAAGTCTTAAACGTAAAATTCCTAATTTCATATGTTGAGTGTTTAGAAACATCTAAAAACTTATTTAGATGTGTAAAAAAAAAAAAAAAAATTTTTTGACCACAGCTGGATTTGATCCGCTACTCTCCATATTTCAATTACCAAGTATTATATGTACCATTGTGAGACCTACTTTTTAGACATGGTGGCATTATCTGTTAACCAATTTGGATGAAATTTACCACATTGATAGAGGATTTTTAGTACTTCATGTATTCCATGTTTCATTAAAATCTTTCATGTGGTTTCGTAGAAAAAGTTGAAAATGTGAAAAATGGCCAACCCCCCCCTTTTTCTTGGAAGTCTTAAAAAATTCATAAAAAATCCAAAAATTGAGATAATGACAAAATTCTTTCACAATAATATTCCTTACCACAATTATGATCAAAATAGTCATTAAGAAATCATCAATATCAATTAACTGAAAAACATGACACTTTTCTTCATTGAAATGACTAAGTCCAGAAATACGTCAAAAAAGCGTAAATTTCTATTTGACGGATCTTAACCCCGAACACAATTTTTAATAACCCATCTTTATAGATTGTTGAAATGCAATTAGTTTCCCCATTTATGTACTGGTTCTGGAGAAGAAGATGTTTGAAGAGGGGTACCCTTTTGGGCACTTTTGGTCCCGCCCTGGATCCACCCCTGAGGGAATCTGGATCCCGAACACAATTTTAGTAGAGGACCTTGAGTACATCATTTACACAAAATTTGATCTAAATCTGCAATGTAGTTCCAGAGAAGAAGTCGAAAATGTGAAAAAGTTAACGACGGACGACGACGACGACGACGGACGACGGACGGCGCACTATGACTATAGCTCACTTGAGCCTTTGGCTCAGGTGAGCTAAAAACCAAAATTGTCAAAGGACAAAGCAGCTCGACAAACAAACTGAAATAGCAAAAGTTTTTTGTAAGTATGTCAATCTTCAAGGTCAAGGTCAAAACACTGGAAAACATTTCATACCTAATGAAAGGTGTTGTCACAAGGAATACACACATAAAATATTTAAGCCTTATCTCTTACTGGTCAAAGTTATGAACAAGGTTAAAGTCTTTTAAAAATAGGTAAAACATCAAGGTCAAGGTCACAAGTTCAAAAATTTTGGTACCCAATGAAAAGTCTTGGCACAAAGCATATACATGTGAAATATTACAGCCCTGTTTCTAGTTTTTGACTAAGTTGATCAATCTTCAAGTTCAAGGTCAAAACATAAAAACATTAATACATAATGAAAGACCTTAGCACAAGGAATATACATGTGAAATACTAAAGCCATGTTCTGATTGTTCTAAAGTTATGTTCCAGGTTAAGTTTTTGTCTACTGACAACAACAACAACAACAACGACAGTCAAGCATGCATGAAAATAGCTTAATTTCCATATATTTGTTGATCCCGGCAAGCTAAAAAATGAACTAATCTAATATATTATACTTGACTTTGATTGCACTTACCAACCTTAATGGACAAAAAGATTCATAACTCACCCTCAAGTCAAAAGCAAAACTTACATTTAGTGAACACAGTAAATATGTTTTCAAAGAAGTGAACAGTTGACACACATACTGAACCACAATCAAGTACTAGTAAGTGAATGTGTGACCTTGACATAGTATCAACCTTCATGACATTCCAACATGTACATCCTAAACAATATTTATTAGAAGTTAAGCTCCTATCAGTTTTTCTTTTTGGAAAAAGTTATATACAATATGTTCCACAAAAATTTCTAGTGATTGATTCAGTGACTTACCCATAGGTATATGTCCTTAGATCAAAGTTGTAATAGGCCTTTAACTTGGCTTTAAGACACTTCATGAAACCATATTCGTGTTGAAATGTTACATTAGTTGATATTAATTTACAGTAAACATTGTGTTCATTGATTAATGAATTATCATATTTAAGTTTACCAATGTCAGTCAATGCAAGACAGAAAAAAAATCTCAAATTTCACATATATAGATCCAATAACTTTGCACAGGAAAAACATCAAAACTGCACTGTGAAAAAACACCAATCAATATCAAATAGAACACCAGTGTATTTTACACATGAGGGACCTATTCTTCAATCAGGTCAGGTTGCTACGTTTATTACCATACCATTAAACACTTGTGAAAATAAGCATGCATCACCTTTATTTATTACATATATTGCTGCACTCAAGCAGGATGGTTCAGTGGTATATCAAACCAGATTCATTCAGCACTCAATCTTAATTAAGCCATGAGAAAGTCATTTTCTAAAGTGATTTTCAATTTATTTATCATTTAGCTTAGTACTTCATTCCCAGTGTCCCTCAAATGAGATGCTAAAACCAAGGCCCCCTTTCAAGCTAGATATATGTTGGCAAGTGAAAACTCTGCCTCACGTGGGTCCCTTACATACAGAGTAAACCAAAATTATAGGCCTTATGCTATACAGGTGCCAGCACCAAAGAGAAGAAATAGTCCTGGTGCGACATACGATAACACAGCTGAAAACATATATAGACATTATTGGTAACTATAGATATGCACATATACACACACACACACAAACATATATATATATAAAGTTTAGTGTAATTAATTTACTCTTGTTCTTGTTTTTTTTTTCTGAATAAAAATTAATTTAGAAATTTTTTGGGCACATGCAGGTGTCAATGTGTCACCTAGCTTGTCTTTTATAATATTACACCTATTAATTATGTCTTTTTATATTGTTCTACTGTGGACTGTATGTTTTATTTGAGTTTATTGGTGAAACACAAATTCAACTAGTGAATGGTCATTGCCTAATTATTTACAAATATGGCACAACGATACAGTACAAGTAAAATATAATCAATTATGTTACTTGAAAGTTCCGTAATAATAGAAAGATTATACATACATCAGAGCATTAATATACATGTATAACATATCCCCATATATATTAGTTATGACTGCAACGGAAGAGCCATTTTCTCAGACAAAATGCATGTAGCTCTGTAGTTGCAGTCGTAACTACATATATATATATATGTATATATAATGTATTGAATACACAATATATCAGATAATACATGTACGGGTGCACGACGTTTCGGGAACACGACGTTTCAGGATCAAATATATACGACGTTTAGGGACTTGAATGCGTCGTTTCGGGATATGCTATACGTCGTTTCGGGACCTATATTATATATATATATATATATTATATGTAATTGGAAATTATTATGAGAATTTGTACGTGAATTATGGCTTATTTATAATGCCTATTAAATAAATTATTGCTTATATAAAAATTTCGTATTTATTTTATAATATTTCATAAAATTTCATTAAAATTCATTCTTATTGCAAAGTATACAATTAATATGGAATGCTTTGATTAAGTTATAATTAAAATAAATTATTGAAACCAAAGTTGTTTGTTTTTATTATAATAAACACGAACAAGACCTTCAAAGAATAACTGACATTAACTACTTAATTAGGAGTATTCAATTATATATGTAGTTATTATAAAAAGTTCAAATGTCTGTTTTATCATTATTCCACCATGTCCGATCTTGACAACTGTGTCGTGTCACTGTGTTTATGAAGAATATGTATATGTGTGGTTTTCTTACATGATTTAAATGTCCTTGTATTTCTAATAATTTTATTTTTCCACTGATTTTCATATAAATATGATATTTTGAATTTGAAAAATGATAAAAAAAATTTAACAAAAACATAATCATTCTCATTTAATTTTGAAACGTTTATGTGAAAACCAGTGAAATATTGTTAGTTAGAAACATACAAAATTCTAAAGCTTTCGCATAAATATTTATGTATATATTTTTTTCTTAGTTTGATTATATTTTAGTTTTATCAAATTGGTTTAACTTGCGATATATACATTATTTGATGTGCTATGTACCCCTTATGGCTTCTCTTTTCTACTCGTCACGGGTAACCTAAACAGCTTATCAATATAGGCTTGAGGTATTTCCTGTCAAGTATTAACAACTAGCTAATAATCGACTGCACGTCGTCAATATTACTTCAAAGCCTGGGAGGAGGGGATGATGTTCTGCTCAGCATTGAGGCCGTGGCTCAGGATTTGTTATGTGCCCTACACCAAGACAAGGCTGCGAAGCTCAAGAATGTCTAACATTCTACATAGGGTGTGACTGCACCTAAGCATACCCTCAGGTTTTTTATCCTTATTTTACCCATTTGGGGTGCTCCTTGACCAGAGGAGGAAGTTCCAATTTGAAACTGAACAGGCATTGCCAGTCTAGTGAACAATTTCCGAATGAATACACCGTGTACACGCACAATGTATTTATTCTGACAATTGTAAATTTACGTGAAAGGAAACTATGTGAAATATATGCAATTTCGGTACCATATCAATGTTATTTAATGAAGAAATAAAGTAACCAAAAGGATATGGCTTTATAGCTTTGTTCTTAGCAGACAGAAAAAAAATCCTGTGTCATTATTGAAAAAAGGCTGAAAAATTTACCAGATTACACCATTTTATTCAAAATTTTAAAAAATTTCCCGGAGCAGGCCCCCGGACCCCCACCTACAGTAGGGGGTACACCCCCTCCCCCTCTCGGGACCGTGCCTCGGGTCGGCCCTTGGGACCTCCTCCACCCCCCCCCCCCCCACACACACACTTCTGCTTCCGCCCCTGATTAATAATCCAAAATAAGAGACTTTTAGCATTTAGATTACACAAAACATAACATTAAAAATAAATATAATTATAATTAATATTATCATATCTAATGCTTAAGATAAATAGTTATTAATATTAGATCCTGAAACGTCGTATTTAAATACCGAAACATCGCATATTAAGTCCCAAAATCTCGTATAAGTCCCGAAACATCGTGTTCCCGAAACGTCGTGTTCCCGAAACGTCATGTATTCTACATGTACAGTTACATGTGTAATTGGGATCATTAACAGAATAAGTGATACATCTTTACGACCAACTGTTTCAAAAGAATATAAAACACTAATGTTGACTAAAATGCCACTGATTTTAAACAAGATTTTGTCATCAAAATGCATGAAAACCTGTGAGCCTGGTTAGGAGGGGGGCTACTTAATTGCACTCTGGGCCATCACACCCCTGTCTCTCTGTTTTATTTTATGCCATCTCCTTAACTCAAATTCTGCATCAACCCCTGTACTGTAGCATAAACTACTTCTCAACTTTAGTAAAAATAATAGATTACAGAAGAAACCAAACGAAACAATTCAAGTAGCCCCCCCCCCCCCCTTTCTCTATCAGGATTATGTCAAGACATCGTGTTAATTACTCACGGGACTTCTCTTTTTTAATGTAAAGTTCTTCCACAGGAGCAGATAATATTGGTGAAAGAATCCCATTCTGTCCCTGGATTCACCAACTCTAGGAGCCTGAAACAAAACACAGACCTTTACACTATCGAAATATGCACAACAATCAGCATGATTCATGGCGATCGATAAAGAGAAGGTTGTGCTTTATTCATGTCAATGCATGAAAATGATTCCATAACAATTCTCATTACTTCTTTATTACTTACCTGTCAAAATTTTCTCAAATTAAATGCATTATATAAATGTCATTTGCAGACAATATAACTGAAATATGGTTTTTGTGTACATCGTGGCTCGACCTTGTATCACGTGATTAGAACAAGGTCGATGATTGGAAAATGATGGCAAGTCTTAAAATAGATATTATCCACGTGAGTTTGTTTATGTCTATCAGCTGATTTCTTTGTTCGCAAAATCTACGTATTTACTGTGTTTTAACAGCATATCCATCATGTAAATATCGTATATGTATATATTGTCATCCATTTTTAAAAGTAAACAATAATTTAAATAGATATAACTTACCAGTAACATTTTCACTAATCTTAGTATTGATCAAAACGCTATTTAAAAGTCCTTAGTATTTTGTAATATATTCATTCATTTCACTTGTGTATTCAAGATAAAATGGGCCCAAAACTGTTCATTTAAAAACAGTTCCGTCCATTGCCCTATTAATTCCACTATGAGTCTGACTGAACTTCTGTCCATCCGTCTAGATAATAATGATCATATAAGCTACATATGTACATATACATATGTATCTGTGTATTTCACTTTCGCCAATGGAACATGTCGCACAAAAGACATAGTACGTAGCATTATAGATAGTTATATATCTCAATTAAGACTAATACACAAATATACTCCAGTTGCACGTGAATCGTATATAATGTGTTTTTGATGACTTAACGAGTGCAGTTCGCTGCAAATGCTTCACTTTATAGCTCCATGCTGTGACGCTATGCTAGCAGAATGAGTCAACAGTATACAAAGCTGGCAAAATTCCACTCGCTATTCTTTGTTTTCATTCTCTCAAAGGAGCAGATCTACCACGTAACATCGGATTAATACGTATAACGTGGATTACATCGTAGATAACGTTTATACTGTCTTTGTTTCTCCGAAATTGAAATTATACTAGAAGTAGACGACGTGTGTTTTGTATTTAAAATTCTCTTCCATTCTACACTTCAGTGGAAATAGGAGATATTTAAATCACGTAATGTGAAATTCTCTGAAGAATATCAACAATACGTTTGATCCGTTCTGCTTCATTTAATCCCACCCAATACATCAATATAGATCTCAGTCCCGACAATCAAAGAAGCATCCGACCATTAAAGCATGAAAAACTGCAGAAGTTCACGTTTAAATATATGTATGTGTATTTATATATAAGTACAAAGGAAAAAGGAAATTATAAAAACGCTATTCAAGGATATCGGCGAATCAAACGAAAGTCAATGCAAGTCACTGACAAAAGAAAACCACGTTGTATAGAGACACAAGAAATGACAAAGACAGTACTAAAACAAATATAGATTAACAAACACGGAAACAAACAGCCTATATATACAAAACATTAATTAAATAAGTGAAATACCAACCGCTCCTCGTGTTACCATTATTATGCCATATGACCATCAGTCGGTCTTCGTGTTACCATAATTTACCATATGGCCATCAGTCGTCCTTCGTGTTACCATTATTATGCCATATGACCATCAGTCGCTCATCGTGTTACCATTATTATGCCATATGGCCATCAGTCGCTCTTCGTGTTACCATTATTATGCCATATGACCATCAGTCGCTCATCGTGTTACCATTATTATGCCATATGACCATCAGTCGCTCATCGTGTTACAATTATTATGCCATATGGCCACCAGTCGCTTTTCGTGTTACCATTAATATGCCATATGACCATCAGTCGTTCTTCTTGTTACCATTAATATTATTATGCCGTATGGCCATTAGTCGCTCATCGTGTTACCATTATTATTTCATATGGCCATCAGTCGCTCTTCGTGTTACCATTATTATACCATATGACCATCAGTCGATCTTCATGTTATCATTATGCCATATGACCATTACTCGTTCTTCGTGTTACCATTATTATAGCATATGACCATCAGTCGGTCATCAAGTTATCATTATCATTATGCAATATGACCATTACTCGTTCCTCGTGTTACCATTATTATGCTATATGACCATTAGTCGGTCTTCGTGTTACCATTATTGTGCCATATGACACATAGTCGTTCATCGTATTACCATTATTATGCCATATGACCGTCAGTCACTCTTCGTGTTACCATTATTATTTCATATGGCCATCAGTCGCTCATCGTGTTACCATTATTATACCATATGACCATCAGTCGTTCTTCGTGTTACCATTATTATGCCATATGACCATTAGTCGTTCTTCGTATTACCATTATTATGCCATCTGACCGTCAGTCACTCTTCATGTTACCATTATTATGCCGTATGACCATTGGTCGTTCTTCGTGTTACAATAATTATGCCATATGATCATCACTCGTTCTTCGTGTTACCATTATTGTGTCATATGACCATCAGTCACTCTTCGTGTTACCACTATTATGCCATATGACCATCAATAGCTCTTCGTGTTACCATTATTATGCCATATGACCACCAGTCGTACTTTATGTTACCATTATTATGCCATATGACCATCAGTTACTCTTCGTGTTACAATTATTATGCCATATGATCACCAGTTTCTAATGGTGTTACAATTTTCATGCTAAATGTCCATCAGTCACTCCTCGCGTTACCATTATTATGCCATATATGTATGGCCATCAGTCGCTCTTCGTGTCACAATTATTATGCCATATGATCACCAGTTTCTAATCGTGTGGTAACATTAGTATGCCATTTGGCCATCAGTCGCTCATCATGTTACCATTATTAAGCCATATGATCATTAGTCGCTCTTTGCGCTACCATTACTATGCCGTATGGCCATCAGTCGCTCATCGTGTTACCATTTTATGCCATATGGACATTAGTCGCTCATCGTTTTTACTATTTTTATGCCATTTGACCACCAGTCGTTCTTCGTGTTACCATTATTATGCCAAATGACCATCAGTCGCTCATCGTGTTACAATTATTATGCCATATAACAATCAGTCGTTCTTCGTGTTACCATTATTATGCCGTATGGCCATCAGTCGCTCTTCGTGTTACCATTATTATTTCATATGGCCATCAGTCGCTCTTCGTGTTACCATTATTATTTCATATGGCCATCAGTCGCTCTTCGTGTTACCATTATTATACCAGATGACCATCAATCGCTCTTCGTGTTACCATAATTATGCCGTATGGCCATCGATCGCTCATCGTGTTACCATAATTATGCCATATGACCATCAGTCGTTCGTCGTGCTGCCATTATTATGTCATATGACCATCAGTCCTTCTTCGTGTTACCATTATTATGCCATATGACCATCAGTCACTCATCGTGTTACCATTATTATGCCATATAACCATCAGTCGTTGTTCGTGTTATCATAATTATTCCATATGGCCATCAGTCGCTCTTCGTGTTACCATTATTATTTCATATGGCCATCAGTCGCTCCTCGTGTTACCATTATTATTTCATATGGCCATCAGTCGCTCTTCGTGTTACCATTATTATACCATATGACCATCAATCGCTCTTCGTTTACCATCATTATGCCGTATGGCCATCGATCGCTCATCGTGTTACCATAATTATGCCATATGACCATCAGTCGTTCGTCGTGCTGCCATTATTATGTCATATGACCATCAGTCCTTCTTCGTGTTACCATTATTATGCCATATGACCATCAATCACTCATCGTGTTACCATTATTATGCCATATAACCATCAGTCGTTGTTCGTGTTATCATAATTATTCCATATGACCATCAGTCGTTCATCATGTTACCATAATTAAGCCATATGACCATCAGTCCTTCTTCGTGTTACCACTATTATGCCATATGACTATCAGTCGTTCATCATGTTACCATAATTAAGCCATATGACCATCAGTCCTTCTTCGTGTTACCACTATTATGCCATATGACTATCAGTCGTTCTTCATGTTACCATTATTATGCCATATGACCATCAGTCGATCTTCGTGTTACCACTATTATGCCATATGACCATTAGTCACTCTTCGTGTTACCATTATTATGCCATATGACCATCAGTCCTTCTTCGTGTTACCACTATTATGCCATATGACTATCAGTCGTTCTTCATGTTACCATTATTATGCCATATGACCATCAGTCGTTCTTCGTGTTACCACTATTATGCCATATGACCATTAGTTACTCTTCGTGTTACAATTATTATGCCATATGATCACCAGTTCCTAATCGTGTTACCATTTTTATGCTAAATGTCCATCAGTCACTCCTCGCGATACCATTATTATGCCATATATGTATGGCCATCAGTCGCTCTTCGTGTCACAATTATTATGCCATATGATCACCAGTTTCTAATCGTGTTGTAACATTAGTATGCTATTTGGCCATCAGTCGCTCATCATGTTACCATTATTAAGCCATATGATCATCAGTCGCTCTTCGTGTTACCATTATTATGCCATTTGGTCATCAGTCGCTCTTCGTGTTACCATTATTATGCCATATGGCCATCAATCGCTCATTGTGTTACCATTTTATGCCATATGGCCATCAGTCGCTCATCGATTTTACTATTATTATGCCATATGGCCATCAGTCACTCATTGTGTTACCATTTTATGACATATGGCCATCAGTCGCTTATCATGTTACCATTATTATGCCATATGACCACCAGTAGTTCTCCGTGTTACCATTATTATGCCATATGACCATTAGTCACCCTTAGTATTACCATTAGTATGCCATATGACCGTCAGTCACTCCTCATGTTACCATTATTATGCCATATGGCCATCGGCCGCTCTTCATGTTACCATTAATATGCCATATGACCACCAGTCGTTCCTCTTGTTACCATTATTATGCCATATAACCATTAGTCACTCTTCGTGTTACCATTAGTATGCCATATGACCGTCAGTCACTCTTCGTGTTACCATTATTATGCCATATGGCCATCAATCGCTCATTGTGTTACCATTTTATGCCATATGGCCATCAGTCGCTCATCGATTTTACTATTTTTATGCCATATGGCCATCAGTCACTCATTGTGTTACCATTTTATGACATATGGCCATCAGTCGCTTATCATGTTACCATTATTATGCCATATGACTACCAGTCGTTCTCCGTGTTACCATTATTATGCCATATGACCATTAGTCACTCTTCATGTTACCATTAATATGCCACATGACCTCCTCGTGTTACCATTATTAGGCCATATAACCATTAGTCACTCTTCGTGTTACCATTAGTATGCCATATGACCGTCAGTCACTCTTCGTGTTACCATTATTATGCCGAATGACCGTCAGTCACTCTTCGTATTAACATTATTATGCCATATGACCATCAGTCACTCTTCGTGTTACATTAATACGCCCTATGATCATCAGTCACTCTTCGTGTTACATTAATACGCCATATGATGATCGGTTTCTCTTCATGTTATCATAACTTTGCGTCCTCTTGTACGCTATATTGCATTCTTAACAGTTTACATTTAAGGCAAACAATAAAGTCAGCAGAATGTTTCTTCGATGTGCCGGTTTGGTTTTTGGTGACAGGAATATCGATTACCCGGAGCAATTTAAATAGTGCATATCTATTTATCAAATACAAATAGAAACATTGATCGTCCAATCGATACGCACCAACACTTCCATAAATAGCCAGATTTTAAATACCTATTCAAAACATAGTACTTAAGGCGAAAATGGCGTGTGTCTCATTCTATCGAACGATGTATATATACATGACTAAATAAACTTGAAATGTTTTGAATTTCCATTCGATTTAAATCTACATACAATAAATATCCTATTTTGCAATGTTCAAAGTACCATTATCCTATTACACAACGTATCCCACACTGAACCAGAATGGGGTACATGTTGTTTAGTACTATGAATGTTTTACAGCTTCACGACCACGTGTCTTATATTTGACCTTTAATATTGAAAATAATTTACACAGCTACTAGGACAATCACACGTTTATGGTGGCGACACCAATTTGATGTATTGCTAAATAAATGTTGTCATATTACAAAGGAACTACCTGAAACACTATGGGTTCTTTGACATGACAATTTGTCCAGTCAAGCAAAGCAGAAAAAGGGGGATGAACTATACGTCTTTGCAACACAAAGGGCTTTCTTTCTTCGTACTCTCCATTTTTCCCTTGTGCTTTTCAGTGATGTGCAAAACACATACCCAAGTTTGTCATCACATCAAAGAGAAAATGACATTTAATTCACCCACTCAACCCCCAAATAAAAATTATGCACAAATATTTTTGCCAATTTATAAACAAGAATATTTCGACATTCATCTGTATGAAACTTTCTTCTGTACGGTATGGAAAGGTATACATAGAAGACATTGTAATAAAGTTATTTCATATAAATACATTGATAGTACATAAAATGTATCGTGGATTTAGTCACACTGTGTATTGTGCCGATGCCTTGCCATCCTAGATCGAACACGTTAACCATTGCGACTAGCAAGGTTAGTGGGTACATCATATAGGGTATTAAGAGTTGTCAGAAGACAACATAGCTCGCCAGCAGGGCATTGCCAGAAGGAAAGCATGTATTTTCAATCTTTTCTTAATTCAAGATCAAATCCAAGGTAAAGGTAAAAATTTAACCAGATAAAAGCTCTGGTCAAAACGACTCTATGTGTGAAATCCTTATCTCTAATACGTCAAAAGAAAAAGCCCCGGTAAAAATTTTTGAAAAGTAGGTCAAATTCCAAGGTCAAGGTAACAAGAAAAAAAAAGTCATGGTATCAGATAAAAGCTCTTGATATGAGGGACTTATGTGTGAGGTATCAAAGCCCTATCCCTCTTGACACTAATGATATAGCGCAGGTTGAAGTTTTTGAAAAGTAGGTAAAAGTTTAAGGTCAAAGATCATGGTATGAAATGAAAGATTCCGTCATGAGGAATCTATGTATGAAGTATCAAAGCCTTATCCCTATTGGTTCAAAATATATAGCCTAGAATAAAGTTTTTAAAAAGTATGCCAAAGTCTGAGATCAAGGTCATAGGTCAAAAGTCATTTAGTAATGAGTTTCTATTCAAATATTTATTCTCTCGATTACAACAGTTTAGGCTTTGAGCACCACTGAAGAGACTTAAGTTGTCGAAATGCAGATATGGTGTACAAAATTAATTCGCGTATAAATGTTCTTATATGAAAGGTCTTGCCATGAGAGACCTATGTGTGAAGTGTCAAACCCCTACCCCTATTGGTTCAAAAGATATAGAAAGCCCAGATAATTTTTTTTGTAAAGTAGATCGAAGTTCATGGCCAGAAGTCATTATATCAAATAACAGTAATGATGATGATGATGATGATGATGATGATGATGATGATATCCTCTTGTGTAATAATGACCGTAACCGGGAAAATCGCTAAAAATCCTATAACAGTGAAATGTACAGAAAGTAGACGTTATAGAGACAATGCAAATTATGGAGGAAGTGACCATCGTGGAGGAATCCCGCGTGGGGACCATATATCAGGACGGAGGAGAAAGCATCCCCTTATGACAGGTTAATACCAGATTTCAAGTCTTAGTCCAGAATTAGCTAAACAGTTTTAATCTTTCAATTATTGTAATGACATTTCACAACTTTTAATTACCACAGTGTATGTAATATTATTATGAATAATGCGATATTGCACCACTTAGTATAAATAAATTAAAAACCACAATCAAACAAGATAAACAATGTATACGTAATAACACAACATATGATAGTGAAACAGCGTGTAATCTGTATGTGATCAGATCAGTATTAGTAATCTATAGCAGACTAAACAGATTATCAAACATACCCTTGACGTCACCATCACTTCCTCCTGCTCAGGTGCGAAATTTCCTCATTCCAATCAAATTCTCTTTCCGATACATCATCACTACTGGTTTATCATGAATCTGAGCAATAAAAGCATTTCAAAATGCTAAAGCCATTGCATAATTCAGTTTAAACAATGATAAATATCCTGACCAAATATCAACCCGAGAACTCTGGTAATTGCCTTCTCAGTCACACAAGCAGGTGTGTCTCAGAAATTAACGATTTTCAGGTATCACACGAAATGCCACAATCCTCAAAGAAGTGAAATATATCTAGAAATCACAAAAAGACTATCAGGTTCACAAGTTCAAATTTTAGACCACACATGAAAATATACTTCAAGTATTGTGACTGTAAGCCTTTCATTATGCAACACTTTAAATGGAAAAAGAGCATTTAATACGTTTGTCCTGGTATTGATACTGTATTGTACGACCCGTGGTAGGAAGGGAAAGTGGCGGCGTTGGCTCCTACACCTATACCCGTCAATATTAATGTACAATAGCAGTTTAAAACAAGTACATGCAATTAAGCAATTAATGAGCGACTTCAGAGGAAGTCATACTTTAAGGCTAACAGCTTGAAAAACGACAACCTGCAATGGATCGATGTTGCATATATTGCATTATTAATAGTTTTAGAAGTACAATTTTTGTGTGATACACAAGTATATTATATACATTCCTTTGGAAATCGCCGATACATTGTTCTTACGATCACCAATCTGTGACCTAAAGTCGGCTAACGGTAAACCGACGATTCATCCACAACGACCGGATCAATGATGTTATCATAGAAAAAAAGTCCATCAAAATGATACGCACGACTAACCATCACATTGTGTATATCATATATACTATATACTTATATACTGCTCAAACCATCACTTCTCTACCGAGATACTCTATGCAAATAAAAAATTGAATTTATTGTACATGCCAGTTTCACAAGCTGCACTTGTTCAATATGCATTATGTCATATTTTCAATATGCTTAAGTTGGAATTATATCGGCTACTAAATGAGTTATGCATGCAACAATTATCGCTACCACGCACAGGTATCGAATTTCGATAACACGTGGTATTTAAGGCGAGACGTAAATCGTTCCAAGGTATTCCATCTAGCTATGTCGCCTCACTTCTGTCGGAAACTGACGACGGTGTCTGCGAAATAATGATAGATAGACCGTTACTCGGCAAAGATTGTCCATTAGATTCCAAAATATCGCGTAAAATATATGCATTTTTGAAAGTATGAAGTCAGAGTCATAGACTACTTTCGAAGGAGTTGAGTCTATGTCTCTGATAAAATTCATCTTTGACTTAAAATTATTTATTCTACATTTCTTAGAAATTTCAGTTTCCGTTTATTTTCTCAATATAATTAATATTTTCTCTCGTTTGTTCAATACAAAAAGCAGTCCCGACATTTCAATAAACAAGTTCTGCTATTAGATTACACTTAATGTTTTAAACATTTATTATTCTAAACTCCGAATAATAAATGTTTAAAATTCAGAATTCTTTCAGGTTTTATAGAAATAAGTGTTCAATAACTGGAAACTTTGGCTCGCAACAAGGCGCCAAGTGCATCATAAATTTAATTAAACTTTATATAAAACTATTTTGTACTGTTGTTGGTGATGTTGTTGCTTTGTTTTTGTTTCTAATATATACGAAGAGTATTCAAAGTTGTGTCGTCTTAAAATTTCTGAATTTACTAGTGGGAAAGGGGGGGGGGGCACAAAAAATAAAACATAACGGTTATAAAAATGATACGTCAAACTCTGCTATTCAATATTCATGCTATGCATTAACTACAACTCTATTATACTATATATATGTCATGTTTTAATTTTTGAATTTACTTGGGGGGTGGTAAATACAAAAATTAGAACATGACAAGTTCTAGTTTTGTATTTACCACCCCCAAGTAAATTCAAAAATTAGAACATGGCATATACCACACCAATTAGAGGTATTGAAAATACCCGTATTCTTTTTCTTGACTGTGGTTTTACACCATGTAATCCGAAGTACTCGGCTATCTGGCTAATCTAGATTACATACAGAAAGAAATCATCATTTAAAATCGCATTAAAGTAACTTTAATTTCTACGCAAATCGATCAAGCATTACGATGTTTACAACAAGGCTAATCAAATATTAAAAATTAGTGCAATACGACATTTATCTAAACAAGAGCAACGCCTAGAGTGACTTAATACGCCCGTCGCTTACTTTGGACGGGATCAATGTGAACGTATGGTTTTATTACTCCAAAACATGGGTCTCTTTGGTAATACTTTTATGAAATATTGAAATCCAAAAAGAGAGATCCAAATCCCATAACTCTGTAACAACCAAATGGAATTTGCTCAAAACTGACAAATGGCTTCCCTTACACTATTTAAGCATTCTGTACAAGTTTCATGAAAAATAATTGAGGTTTACTAAGTTATTGCGTTACACGGCATCTCCATAGCATCTTATCATAGTAACAAGGTTTTCTTCACTTTGCATGTTGTGACCTTGTCCTTTGACCTATAACCTTGGGTCAAGGTCATGACACACCCTTGAGTCCTAAGTAACAATTCTGTGAAATATTATTGAAATCCACGCACAAGGTAAGAAGTTATGGCCTGTACAAGGTTTTATTCACTTTGCAAGTTGTGATCTTGGCCTTTGGCGGTCAAGGTCATAACACACCCTTGGGTCCTAAGTAACAGTTCTGTGAAATATTATTGAAATCCACGCACAAGGGAAGAAGTTATGGCCCGAACAACGTTTTATTCACTTTACATGTTGTGTCCTTGTCCTTTGACCTATGACCTTGGGTCAAGATCATGACACACCCTTGGAGCCTAAGTAACAATTCTGTGAAATATTGTTGAAATCCATACACAGGGGAAGAAGTTACGGCCCGAACAGGTTTTACTCACTTTGCATGTATTGACCTTGACCTTAAACCTATGACCTTGGGTCAAGGTTATGACACACTCTTTGGCCCTAAGTAGCAATTCTGTGAAATATTATTGAAATCCATGCGCAGAACAAGAAGTTATGGCCCTTGACGGTCAAGGTCATAACACACCCTTGGGTGTTAAGTAACAATTCTGTGAAATATTTTTAAAATCCATGCACAAGGGAAGAAGTAATGACCCCAACAAGTTTTTACTCACTTTGCATGTTGTGACCTTGACCTTTGACCAATGACATTGGGTCAAGTGTAACAATTCTGTGAAATATTATTCATATCCATGCACAGGGGAAAATGTTATGACCCCAGCAAGGTTTTACTCACTTCGTATGTTTTGATCTTGACCTTTGACCTATGACCTTGGGTCAAGATCATGACACATCCTTGGGTCCTGGTAACAATTCAGTGAAATATTATTGAAATCAATGCACAGGGGAAGAAGTTATGGTCCGGACAACGTTTTACTCAATTTGCATGTTGTGACCTTGACCTCTGACCCATGACCTTGGGTTAAGATCATGACACACCCTTGGTTCATAAGTAACAATTCTGTGAAATATTATTGAAATCCATGCACAGGAGAAGAAGTTATGGCTCGGACAAGGTTTTAATCACTTTGCATGTTGTGACTTTGACCTTTGACCTATGGTTAAGGTCATGACACAACCCTGGGTCTTATGTAACAATTCTGTGAAATATTATTGAAATCCATGCACAGGGGAAGAAGTTATTGCCCGGACAAGGTTTTACTCACTTTGAATGTTGTGATTTTGACCTTTGACATATGACCTTTTGTCAAGGTCATGACACACTCTTGGATCCTAAGCAACAATTCTGTAAAATATTATTGAAATCTGTGCACAGGGAAAGAAGTAATAGCCCGGACAAGCTTATCCCGGACGCCGGACGCTGGACGCCGGACGGACAACGCCATTTCATAATACGCCCCATCTTAAGACGGGCGTATAAAATGTCGCTAGGGAGGATCAAATATTGCAATAGTCTACTCTTTAACAGAACTTCATATAAAAAAGTTAGCTGTATGAGATTCACAAACTACTTTAGAAAGTCTATGTCTGTGGTCGACTCACCTGTACACTGTCTTTATTTTAGAATCAGCAGACTCGTTTAATACCAGACCGTAACTTAACAGACGGAATTCCGTACGACAGCAAGGTTGTACGGAGCTTGTAGTACCTAGGAATCTCTCAGTTCTTTTCACTGCGTTTTATATTTATTTACTTATTTATTTTTATTTTTGCCCATACTGAATAGCCGAGTGTATCAGGAATTGGGATATCGTGCAGGTCGGCAGTACATTTGTTACAGTAAGGTGTAATATTTGAATACAGAGTCTAAAAAGTACAAAGTCGTTTTCGTGCCATTTTAAAGAAGAAAAAAATTTTTTTATCTCGTTCGAACAGGAAACTATCTTGTTCAAACGAGAAACTATCCCGTTCGAAAGAGAATGTATTTCATTCGAACGAGAAAGTATTATATGAATTAAGGTGTTTGGTTATTTAAAAATAAATATGATTAGAAATTATTTCAATTGATACATACCATGATACATTTATATATGCATACTTGAATATGTTTCAACTTAAAATTCATATAAAGCTAGAGCAACTTCACACAAACATAAAGTACAAATGCATGTTTATTCTAAAACACACAACTTATCAACAGAAAGGAAACACTTAAATTAAAGTAATGTTTATTACACCGTAAAGAAGAATGCGAGATAAACAAGAACAATATCAAGCGTGGCGTAATACGCCTGTCGCTTAGTTTGAAGAGATGAAATTTGAAAGTGTGGAAACGTCCCCCCTTTAATAGAAATTCTGTGAAATATTCAAATCCGTGCGTTATGGACCGGACAAATATTTACCTATCATATACACTATGACCTTGTCCTTGCAGATATGACTTTGGTTCAAGGTCATGACACACCCTTGGGTCCTAGACAACAATAATTCTGTTAAATATTACTAAATTGCAAACAAGGGATAACAAGTTATGACCCAGACAAAGATTTACCCATCATATGTAGTGTGACCTTGACCTTGCAAATATAACTTTGAACAAACTTCAAGATACACCCTCGGGTCCTGGGCAACAATTCTGAGAAATATTATTGAAATCAATGTTAGGGGTAAAGAATTATGACACGGACAATGATTTACCCATCATACACATTGTGACTTCGACCTATGAGTCAGGTCATGCCACACCATTGGGTTCTGGGCAACAATTCTGAGAAATATTATTCAAATCCATGCAAGGTGTAAAACGTGTCGGTCTGAACAAGAATCTAACTGACATGAGCATTTCGACCTTAACTTTGCAAATGTGATCTTGAAAATCAATAGTTTAAAAAGTTCTAGCATAAAGTATGGTGTGTAACTTGTTTTACAAGTTGCATTCTCAAAAAAATTGCAATTTTTGCCCCAAAAATGACCTTGACATTTGACCTTGACATTGAAAATCGATGGAATTCGTCCTCATGCCATAAGAAATAAGTTTACCAAGTTTGAAAGTCTTAGCCTAAATGGTATGGTCTGTATCGTGTCAACAAGGTGCGGACAAACCCTCACCCCCACAACGCCATACGCCCACCTATGACAGGCGTATAAAAAGGGGAAGGAGGTATTATGTCACCAGAAACATTCTGCCAAACTCTTGTAATAAAAGTATTATAATAGCTATTAATCATGATTTATAAATTTCACAATTTGAAAATAAACTGTATGGTACTTATCGATGTACAGTTAAACACTTACAATTATGCATTACAATTTCATTAATGATTAATGTTCATTGGTGAGGTTACTGAGCCCAGTTAGGTTGATTCCAGGATCTGGCGCCATAAAATGAGAAAATTCTTAAGTCAATTATTTCATTTTAATTTATTCCATTAACAAACATGCAAATAAACTCTCATACAGAATGGTTTAATTCTGTTTATCGATAGGATAAAACTCAATAAAATCCCAATTCCAGTTATTAATACATTGCTGAACAGAAGAATATAAAATTATGACAAGTAATTATTTTCTAGGTTTATGGCGCCGGACCCAGTGGCTTAAAAGCCTACTTATAAAAAGGGAGCAGAAGAGGTTCCAAATCAATCATACAAACAAACTTAAGATCTACCATTTGGTACATGTATACTGATAGACTGAAATAATCGGTATTATAATGTATTTCAACAATTTCAGGCCAAGCACAGAGGCACGTTCAGATGTAGCTCTTGCTTATGTAATTATTTAAACGATCAAAAGAAATTCTCTGAAAATTTTAAAAGATTTACTGATGTACGATATTCCATTTCTGTTTATCGGTTATTAACACTTATACTGCCGACTATGATATGATAGTTTCTCATTCGAACGAAATAGAAGCCGGTGTGGCCTGGTGGATCAGGTGCTCAGCTCGTGATCGAGAGATCCCGGGTTCGACTCCCGCTCTGGGCACACCGGTGTTCTGTCTTTCGGACGAAAGTAAAAAGCGAGGTCCCGTGTCACGGAAGGCGTGGCACGTAAAAGATCCCTCGCTGCTTCGGGTGGGTCCGTTGCAAAGGTCTAAATTTGTGTGCAATGCATCAGGCAGTTGCCGTCACCAAATACGTGAAATAGTCGTGGAGTGACGTAAAACAATAATCAATTGAATCGAAATACAAATATATAAATATATATATATATATATATATATATATATATATATATATATATATATATATATATATATATATATATATATATATATATATATATATATATTTATTTATATATATATATATTTATATTTTAAAAAGGCACGAAAACGGCTTCGTAAAAAAGGTATTTAACTGCACATGTATAAGAGAGCCCTAGCTCTCAGGTATATAAATGTATGCAAACCATCAGAGGTTGCAAAAAAAAAAAATTATCGAACATCCCTCGAAAAGTGGAAGACAAAGAGGAGGCCCACCTAGACATATATCACTCACCTGAGACACAGAAAACATTGCACATAATGATATTAAACAACAATGGACATCTTTACTTCATACCTACCAAATTTCTTAAAAGCAACCTGGAACTCGTGAAAAAAAAGTTGAAAATGGGATAAATCAATCTCCCTCTACCTTTTGCAGTCTTATATAATTCTTTGACAAAATATTCCTTTCATTAATTCTGGCTAAAATTCAACAATTAAGTGGATCAAATATCAACCATAGGGGAAACATTTATGAAATGGCTGTTTGCATTTAAATTATATAGTCCAAAAGTAAGTCAAAAACGAACAAGCAGATTCAGAGAATTGTGGTCACCCGCTTTTGGGGTTCTATCGGTAAGGGTTCAGTGATCTGTGACATATTGTCATGGTTGTGCATGTCTACAGACACACATGCCAAATATGGCCCTACGTCTTCCGCTTAAAAAGTTACATTGAAGTAGGTCAAAGGTCACATGCTAAAAAAATTCTGGTACCAACGAAAAGTTATTGCAATTAGAGACACATGCCAAATATGAAGGTCCTACGTCTTATGGTTAAAAAGTTACATTAAAGTCATGGTCAAGGTCACATAATAAAAATTTTGGTACCAACGGAAACACACATGCCAAATATGAAGGCCCAACGTCTTACGATTAAAATGTTATGACCAAAGTTAAAGTTTTTGTGACAGACGGACAGACGAATGAGATTTAACCTTCACTTGTTTTATTCCCCCATAGTATAAAGCTTTAAGACACATTCCATCTCCACTTGTTTTATTCCCCCATAGTATAAAGCATCAAGACACATTCCACCTCCACTTGTTTTATTCCCCCATAGTATAAGGCATTAAGACACATTCCACCTCCACTTGTTTTATTCCCACATAGTATAAAGCATCAAGACACATTCCACCTCCACTTGTTTTATTCCCCCATAGTATAATGCATCAAGACACATTCCACCTCCACTTGTTTTATTCCCCCATAGTATAAGGCATTAAGACACATTCCACCTCCACTTGTTTTATTCCCCCATAGTATAAAGCATCAAGACACATTCCACCTCCACTTGTTTTATTCCCCCATAGTATAATGCATCAAGACACATTCCACCTCCACTTGTTTTATTCCCCCATAGTATAAAGCATTAAGACACATTCCACCTCCACTTGTTTTATTCCCCCATAGTATAAAGCATCAAGACACATTCCACCTCCACTTGTTTTATTCCCCCATAGTATAAAGCATTAAGACACATTCCACCTCCACTTGTTTTATTCCCCCATAGTATAAAGCATTAAGACACATTCCACCTCCACTTGTTTTATTCCCCCATAGTATAAAGCATCAAGACACATTCCACCTCCACTTGTTTTATTCCCCCATAGTATAAAGCATTAAGACACATTCCACCTCCACTTGTTTTATTCCCCCATAGTATAAAGCATCAAGACACATTCCACCTCCACTTGTTTTATTCTCCATAGTATAAAGCATCAAGACACATTCCACCTCCACTTGTTTTATTCCCCCATAGTATAAAGCATTAAGACACATTCCACCTCCACTTGTTTTATTCCCCCATAGTATAAAGCATTAAGACACATTCCACCTCCACTTGTTTTATTCCCCCATAGTATAAAGCACCAAGACACATTCCACCTCCACTTGTTTTATTCTCCATAGTATAAAGCATCAAGACACATTCCACCTTCACTTGTTTTATTCCCCCATAGTATAAAGCTTTAAGACACATTCCATCTCCACTTGTTTTATTCCCCCATAGTATAAAGCATTAAGACACATTCCACCTCCACTTGTTTTATTCCCCCATAGTATAAAGCATTAAGACACATTCCACCTCCACTTGTTTTATTCCCCCATAGTATAAAGCATCAAGACACATTCCACCTCCACTTGTTTTATTCCCCCATAGTATAAAGCATTAAGACACATTCCACCTCCACTTGTTTTATTCCCCCATAGTATAAAGCATCAAGACACATTCCACCTCCACTTGTTTTATTCCCCCATAGTATAAAGCATCAAGACACATTCCACCTCCACTTGTTTTATTCCCCCATAGTATAAAGCATCAAGACACATTCCACCTCCACTTGTTTTATTCCCCCATAGTATAAAGCATCAAGACACATTCCACCTCCACTTGTTTTATTCCCCCATAGTATAAAGCATCAAGACACATTCCACCTCCACTTGTTTTATTCTCCATAGTATAAAGCATCAAGACACATTCCATCTCCACTTGTTTTATTCCCCCATAGTATAAAGCATCAAGACACATTCCATCTCCACTTGTTTTATTCTCCATAGTATAAAGCATCAAGACACATTTCACCTCCACTTGTTTTATTCTCCATAGTATAAAGCATCAAGACAACATAGTATAAAGCATCAAGACACATCCACCTCCACTTGTTTTATTCCCCATAGTATAAGGCATTAAGACACATTCCACCTTCACTTATTTTATTACCCCATAGTATAAAGCATCAAGACACATTTCACCTTCAATTGTTTTATTCCCAAGTCATCTCCTTATACTTTACACAGGAGACTAATATTGGTTTCTTTATTACATATTTACAATGGCATATCCAGATGGTATGGGAATTAGGGAAAAAATCTCAAAGCATATATTTTATTCACAGTAACATAGTTTCAAATTATTGATCCAGATACATCATTGCCATGGAACAAATTGTCCCACATAGACTATGGATCTGCTACTGAGGGTTTTGCGGCACAGGATCTTCCAGGATTGCAATTAACAGGTACTGTTTAAAATACATTGGTACACAGTTATTGAACAATAACAGTTAACATTCATTGAGTTACTGGATAAGCTGTAAGAAATTACTTGATAACATACGAGGGGTGTTCCGAAATTATTGTTACTTGCACAATATCTCGTGGAAATAGTGCTAAATGAGCTTAAAACTACCTCATGGTGATAACGTGATATCTGAAGCGTGGTATATGTAAATTTCTCGCTCACAATTACACTGATTTGGTGCCGTGTACATTGTTTTGTAGCGTACTCGTTACACTCTATATAAATATGGTTGGCAAGAGAGCTGAAAACGTAATTGAAATTAAGGCCTATATCAAAGGTAGGTCTCTACTTGGCTTGAAGGCGGTAGATATTCATCGTGAGGTGTGTGATATTTATGGGAAGGGTCAAATGTCATATATGACTATTTTTAGGTGGGTTGCTCGATTTATGTCGGGACACCAGCAGCTGAAAGATGCTTCTCACACAGGTCGCCCTGCAACAACAACAACAAAGCATAACATTGAACGAATTCGGCAAATCCTTGAAAAAGATGCAAGGTACACTGTCAGGCAGTTAGCTAAAATGACAGGCTTGTCTTTAGCACGTATTCACTGTATTTTAAAGAAACATCTTAAGCTGGGCAAGATCAATGCCAGGTGGATACCCCATTTACTAACTGACGACCAAAAGAGGTCCCGGGTTGACAAGGCCAAATCCTTATTGAAGAAATACCCAAAATACAGCAAAAAGGCTTTTGATAATTTGGTCATAGGTGATGAAACATGGGTGTATTTTTTCGAGCCCAAAAGAAAATGCTGTAATCGAATCTGGGTAAACAAAAACGCCAGGCGCCCTAGCATTGCTAAAAGAATACGCACCGTGAGGAAGGTTTTGTATGTCATATTCTTTGATAACAAGGGTCCAATCATGCAAATCCCTGTTCCGAAAGGCAAAACTGTCACAGCAAAGTATTATAGAGACGTTGTACTTCGAAAACTGAAGAAAGTCTACAAACGCCGCCACCACATACAGGTTTGAAGTACCTCAGTCTCTTGCATGACAATGCGCCAGCACACAAGGCGCGTATTGTAACGGAGTTTTTGAAGGCAGAAAAGGTCACTGTCCTCCCCCATCCTGCATTTTCACCAGACTTGGCCCCCTGTGACTTTTTCTTGTTCCCCAAACTAAAATTTCACCTATCTGGAAAAAAATATAAATCAAGAAATGCCCTTGGCTCTGCCATTCACCAGTATCTTATGAGTATACCAATTCAAGAGTACGAAAACTGTTTCCAAAAGTGGATTGATCGGTTGAAACTATGCATAAATGCATAGGGGGAGTACTTCGAAGGACAGGGCAAAGTAAAATGATCACAATTACTTCTATCAAAAAGAAATTGCCAAAGTAACAATAATTTCGGAACATTCCTCATATATACCATTACTAGGTAGTAAGTCTGCAGTTGCTGGGTAAACAATTTTAATTACTGGGTAAGATTTGAGCAGTTACTCTTTAAGACATGCCTTTCTTTTAAACAAGATTTTTGGATTTACTGGACAAAATTGACTCAGTTATTATGAAAGATCTTATAATCTTATTGCAAATACTAGTAACATTAGAACATAGAATCTGATTGTAAGAAATATTATGCAACAAAAGAAGCTTGTACTACATTTTCTTGAACTTCCATAAAACCTTTGATCTTAAACTGCATGCCTTCAAAAAATTAACGTGCTAATGCAAACAACAGATGATTTTACATACATATTTACTTGAAGCACTGTGTATTTTCAAAATACAAAGTATATGAACAAGTCAACAGATCGATAAGTTTTTTTGACAAAATTATGAGAAATGTTTCATTTCAGTATTTTTTCCCTCAGTTTTCAATTGTTAAGCAAAGAGCAAAGAAATGTAAAGTGGTTTAATGTCCAAGTTTATACTACATTAAATACAACTGTATTATAATGTACTTTTCCTCGCACGTAGTTCCTATATAACCTGATTTTCTTTGTAAATACATGCACGTATAAATGTATGAATGGAACAATACTGATAACAGTATAATATCTTATGACCTGTTTAATACTTTTCACTAATTAACAAGCAGATCACTCAGATACGACTTCATTAAAACAATGATATTATGATGTCAATTTCTTTACAACTTTTACATGATGTTGCGTAACTACATATACTGGTATTTGTGTTATACAAAGAAGGAACAATACAGAAAGCAGCACAAAATAACTGATAAAGTATAATTTTAAATTAACTATTTCATAAATTATTGAGTCCTATGTCAAAGGTCACTGTAGTTTTGCTAGTGTGGCAAGAGCAGTGGACAGCCGATCTATTTCTGCATTGATTTCTGTCATCTGAAATAATATGTAATACAGTGAAAAACATTGTTAAAAGCAAAATCAGAAAAAGTGGTCACGGCCACTAAAATCTATCAAGGATTAAAATGTGAATGCCCCCATAAATGAAAAGTAATAGGGAAAGTTTTGAAAGAATTGTATGCAAAAATTCAAAAAAAGAGATCAAAGTAAATTTTGGAAGACTCAGAAGCTCTGATTATTAAAACATGTTTACAAATGTAGTTTTCAGACTGATGTCTTTAATAGTATCTTCAAGATACTTTTGCTGGTGTTTGATGTCTCCATCATGATTGCTTCACCTCTATTGAGTCTTTCTGCTAAATATAGTTATTTCCCATTTGGGACAGTATCTGACATAAACAATTATGACATCATAAATTTCCTATGGAAACGTCATTTTTTTCCATCATTTCCCTGAGTTTTAGACCAGTTTCCATTGAATTTGATGATGCAATAATAACTATGTAAGATACTGTCCCAAATGGGACGTAACTCTGTGTATGCGAAGGACCGAATATAAACAGCACCAGCTACTATGCAGATACATATGACTAATCTGTTGAGAACTTTTCCTACATGTTATTTGAGATATCTAACAAATTAGCCAGTCCTTTCGTCCAAATTTGTTGAAGATTCTGCAGCTGAACACTTTCTCTAAGGGCAGCTACAGAATCTACTCTGAATGTCCTTGATATTGGTACTATATGTGTATAGAGATTGTTTATCTTATGGCTACCTAATCTTTTATTTGATAATTAGGTATCCTTAGCAGAACAAAACCATTTTCAAGAATATCCCAATGTGTTTAAAGACATTTTCGTGAAATGTGAACATTACTGAAATATTTTTAAAAAGGCACAATCAGCTAAAATTTTATTGAAACAAGAGGCCCAGTGGGCCTATATCGCTCACCTGAGTACCTAGATTATCAGTCATGCATGAAGGAAGAATTCATTTATTTTTGCATTAATGTGACTAAGTCAACACAGATGTTGAAAATATGTCAAATTTTATTTCAGGCTAGAATAAAAAACAACACTTTTTTGCACATCCATTCAGGTGATTTTGATATTAAGCATTTCCTTTGTCTCTGCAAGAAGTCATTCTGGGCAACAAGTTAGTCATTTTCTTTAGGTGGGGCCTTTTGTTGACTGATTTCAAGTCTGGGTCATGAACAACAATTGTTTCAAATATTGTCCAGATCTAACTTAAAATTGCCTAATTTCATATGTTGAGTGTTGAGAAACATCTAAAAACTTATTTAGATGTGTAAAGAAATGAAAAAAAAATTTTGACCACAGCTGGATTTGAACCGCTACTCTCCATATTTCAATTACCAAGTGGTATATGTACTATTGTGAGAACTGCTTTTTAGACATGGTGGCATTATCTGTTAACCAATTTGGATGAAATTTACCAAATTGATAGAGGACTTTTAGTACTTCATGTATTCCATGTTTCATTAAAATCTTTCATGTGGTATAACAGCAGAAGTGAAAAATGTGATTGAATTGTTCCTATACACCCTCATTTGGAAGTCTTAAAAAATTCATAGAAAATCCAAAAATTGAGATATTGACAAAATTCTTTCAAAGTAACAATCCTTACCATAATTATGATCACAATAGTCCATAAGAATTCATCATTATTAATTAACTAGGAAATATGACACTTTTTTTCTGCATTGAATCACCAAGTCCAAAGAAATGTCGAAAAAAATTCTAAAATTTGATTTTGGAAGGGAACCAAAATGACAATACATCTTCACTCATTCCTCTAGATCATTTCTATGCATTCTGTTTGTCTCTGTATACAGCCCGTATGAAAAAGAATATTGTTAAAGGAGGGAACTCTTTTGTGACCTACTCTTGACTATGGTGGCGCCACCTGTAAAGAGGTCTGGATGAAAACAACAGAATTTGAAGAGGATCATAAGTGACTTATTTCTACCAAGATTTATTAAAATCCTTCAAACAGTTTTGTAGAAAAAGTTGAAAATGTGAAAAATGGCCAACCCCCACCCTTTTTTTTTTGGAAGTCTTAAATGTAAAATTCCTAATTTCATATGTTGAGTGTTGAGAAACATCTAAAAACTTATTTAGATGTGTAAAAAAAAAAAATTTTTTTTGACCACAGCTGGATTTGAACTGCTACTCTCCATATTTCAATTACCAAGTGGTATATGTACCATTGTGAGACCTACTTTTAGATATGGTGGCATTATCTGTTAACCAATTTGGATGATCCGCACAAAAAACAAAACCTTTGAAAAGGACTATGAGTACTTGCATCCTACCCAGTTTTATCACAATCCTTCAAGTTGTTCTGTAGATCAAGTTGAAGATATGAAAAATTGTCCCCCCCCCCCTTTTCTTGGAAGTCTTAAAAAATTCATAAAAAATTCAAAAATCGAGATATTGAAAAAATTCCTTCGCACCAGCATTCCTTACCATAGAAATGATTAAATGAAACCAAATGAATGCATCAATGTTTACTAAAAGAAAATAATAACTCTTTAATGCATTAAAATAACAAAGTCCAAAATAAAAATGAAAAAACGTCAAAAATTTGATTTCGGAATGGAACCAAAAATATCAACACTTCTTCCCATATGCCTCTAAATCATTCCTATGCAGTCGGTTTGTCGTTGTATGCACCCGATCTGAATAAGAAGTTTGTCAAAGGAGGGTACCCTCTGTGACCTACTTTTGTCTGTGGTGGTGCCACCTGTTCATGGATCCTGACAAAGATGACCACATTTGTCGGGGACCTTGAGTATTTGATGCATGCCAAGTTTCATTGAAATCCAGCAAGTGGTTCCGAAAAATAAGTTCAAACTGTAAAATGTTTACACCAATTATCCCACCCCCCTTTTTCTTGAAAGTCTTAAAAAATTCATAAAAAATCCAAAACATAAAATATTGAAAAATTTTCTTCGCAGTAGTATTTCTTACCATCAAAATGATCAAATTAAACCAAATTAATGCATCAATGTTTACTAAAAGAAAAAAATACCTCTTTTCTGCATTAAAACTACCAAGTACAAAAAAACGTCAAAAATTTGATTTCGGAACGGAACCAAAAATAACAACACTTCTTCACACATCCCTCTAGATCATTCCTATGCATTCGGTTTGTCTCTGTATGCCCCCGGTCTGAAGAAGAAGTTTGTCAAAGGAGAGTACCCTCTTTGACCTACTTTTGCTTGTGGTGGCGCCACCTGTTGATGAATCCGGACGAAAAACAACAACACTTGTAGGGGACCATGAGTACTACATGCCTATCAAGTTTCATCAAATTCTGTTCAGTGGTTCTGGAGAAGAAGTCGAAAATGTGAAAAGTTAACGACGGACGACAGACGACAGTCAACGGACGGTGATTGATCACAATAGCTCACTTGAGCCTTTGGCTCAGGTGAGCTTAAAACGAAGAAAGAAATAACAATTGTTTGTAAGCTTTCAATTCATTAAAATAAGCCTAATAACCTTTGATTTTATGTTATTTCATATAGTGTTCGATGATTAACCTATCTGAATTTTGTACCTGCATAATTTTGTTAGAGTGATTTGTTATTGTGTTTTGTTTTATTTTTTATGATCAATGCAGTGTCCTTGAATGACCTACCTTATCAGTATTTTGTTGCTGTACAGTTTCTGGTACCTTGGTTTTATAATCTGGTTTTGCTATAGTGTCCTCAAGTTTCTTAAGACTAGATACCAGCTTATCTTTTTTTCCTTCCAGTTTTGTTACTTCTTTTCCAATGTCAATAAGTCCCTGTAATATTAAATAGTTTTGAAATAGTGGTGTTTTATTTTAATATTGCTTCTGATACCATGAGAGAGAAGGCAACCAATCTTTCAAACATGACAACTACCGGTATGACCGATAGGAACCAAATTTTGAATTTGAGTATTACCATTATATCAGCTGTATCGCATATCAAATACATTGTATGATAATAAGTACATACACTGATACTACTAATAATAAACCATCATTATTATCTTGCAATGTGTGCTGTAATGTATTCAGGTCAACTTTAATATATATACTGATTTTATTACAACTACCATAAGTGTAATACTAACATCTACTCTATATCAAACACAGTATGTGTACTGGAATCAATGAGTGCGACATAGATATCCAGGTACATGTATTGATATCATGTGGAACCCATGTGATACAATTTTAAAAAATGAATACAACCTATATATACCAATCTCAATGACATGACAATGCATTCTATACAATGAATGAAAAACAAAATTACTCTAACTGATATATAATAGCATATATAATGCATAGTTAACACTTGAAAGTTGAATAGTACTGAAAGTTTGTAACTTTAGTTGTCCAGTTATATTATTCCAAGATTAGTTCACTTATATATATGGTAACAGTATCTAGTTGATGCTTTGCACAGTTAGTGTTGATCTATGGACCAGTAAGGGATCTATACAATGGATCTGCCTGAATCAGCAGTGGATCTATGCAATGGATCTGCCTGAACCAGTGGGGGATTTATGCAATGACAGACTAGATCAGCAGGGAATCTATGCAATGGATCTGTCTGACACAGTAAAGCATCTATACATGACCGACTAAATCAGCAGGGATCTATACAATGGATCTGCCTGAAAGTGGGGGATCTATGCAATGGATCTGTTTGAAAATGGAGGATCTATACAATAACAAACTGAATCAGCAGGGGATCTATGCAATGGATCTGCTTGGACCAGTAAGGGATCTATACAATGACTGACTGAATCAGCAGGGGATCTATGCAATAGATCTGCCTGAACCAGTAAGGGATCTATACAACAACCGACTGAATCAGCAGGGGATCTATGCAATGGATCTGCCTGAACCAGTAAGGGATCTATACAATGACTGACTGAATCAGCAGGGGATCTATGCAATGGATCTGCCTGAACCAGTAAGGGATCTATACAATGACTGACTGAATCAGCAGGGATCTATGCAATGGATCTGCCTAAACCAGTAAGGGATCTATACAATGACTGACTGAATCAGCAGGGGATCTATGCAATGGATCTGCCTGAACCAGTAAGGGATCTATACAATGACCTACTGGATCAGCAGGGGATCTATGCAATAGATCTGCCTGAACCAGTAAGGGATCTATACAACAACCGACTGAATCAGCAGGGGATCTATGCAATGGATCTGCCTGAAACAGTAAGGCATCTATACAATGACTGACTGAATCAACAGGGGATCTATGCAATGGATCTGCCTGAAACAGTGGGGGATCTATGCAATGAACCTGCCTGAAACTGGGGGATCTATATAATGACCCTGACCAAATAAGATCTATGCAATGAATCTGTCTAAATCTATGAGGGATCTATGCAATGCATTTGCCCTAGTCAAAAAGGTATCTATACAATGGATCTGCATGAATCAGTATAGGATATATACAATGGACCTGTCTGCATCAGTAGGGGAAATATGCAATGGGCCAGCCTGAATCAGTGAGTGATATTTATAATGGACCTGTCTGAAACAGTGGGGCCAATGTCTACCACAACAAGGGAACTTGGATTTTACTGTATCATCCTAAAAGAAAGGACACAGACCAGGTGCTGTTGTGCTACAATTTAGGACCTCTTGGCCCTGTATGAGGTATGCTACTCATTGAGCTACCTAAACACTTCAGAAACAATGAAGGCAACATGAGTATTAATGTATTCTTTATAATGTTGTGCTCTTATATCCAGTTATACCGGCATAGTTCAATAGGTTAGGTACTTGGCTCGCTATGGAGAAATCCGGGGTTGAAATCCAGCTAGTGATTCATCAGTGTTCTGTCTTTGCAGCAATCACATTGTAAAAACTGAGGTCTCTTGTCATGGTAGACATGGCATGTAAAAGATTCCTCACTACTTTGGGTCTGTTGCGAAGGTCTGAATTTCTGTATATTGCATCAGACAAGTGCAATATCCAAGTACATGTAATCATCTTGGTGTGAAATAAAACAAGAATCAATCATATGAGCAAACACATATATCCAGATGATTTATACAATGACATAATAATACCTGTCATTAACTTGTCTTAACGTACATTTTTGTTTTTTTTACAGTTTTCACTATTAATATTTTTCACACACACCTGTATTAAAAGTACATGTCCCTAAAGAGGCCACTTTGTTTTATTTCCCCTATAGTGAGGTCTTAAGACAAGTTTGATGAAGGTGTAAATCTACAGCAAACATGTAAGACTACATACCTTGAGCATGAGATGAGTTTCAAGTTTATTTGAGACAGTCTGCATGGCACAGCCTTCAGGTACCTGAAGCCCCTCTCCCAGGGCTACCTCACTGGAGGAAGTCATCAGTTTAATCATAGATGTGTAAGGTGCTATCGTGGTGGCTGTCTTCTCATCGGAGCACTTTAGGTACACTGAAGGTATATGTAAAGTCTTTTAATCAAATGTTAAACACATCTTATCAGTTACTCTTGAATCTTTGAAAAAATTTTGAATGTACTATGCACATAGATGTACATGTCATAGCATAACTGTAATCTGTGTATGGTTTTATACTATTCACAAATTCTTAATAACATAATACGCCCCGTCTTAAGACGGGCGTATAAAAATAAAACAGCAGCAATACAGTGTACCATAAGTACATGGTTTATATTTTGACTTTCTGCTGAACACCCCCACCATTAGAAGCCAGTAATTCTTTAACATAAAAATGCCTTTCTCTTTTAGATTATGGTTTATGTCCTTGCTGTTTAATGCACATCAGACATACTCATGGGCTTCACTAGGTTTGTACTGCCTACTGCCCAATACCAGGCCTAAACTAGCTCATTAGTCAGTCTTCTGGGGCCTGTTTTACTGAAAAACTTTTGACAATTTGTAAATTTTAGAAAACAGAATTAATAAAATTTTTACTGAATTCAAGAAGGTTGTTTATTTTAGATAAACTACCAAAAATAAACAAACTGCCAGCTAAAAATCAGTCATTTTAGCAAATGCCTACCTTTATTTGTTGTTAAATATTTAGAATTTGGCCCAAGTTCCTTAGTAAAACAGATCTTTGGAATTTTTAAAGACTCTATGGAACAATTTCTGTTAACAATACTGACTCATTCCATCAATGAGAGTGTTAGTTCCTATGTCATGTGTCATCACATTAAGCTAAAGAACACTGTAACATTCAATATATATATCTTTGCTTCAGCAACATTATGAATACTGGTACTTAGTGGTATATAAGAATGAGAATACCTATGTTATGAATCCCCTTCCCCACTTCCTATCTTCTACAAATATTATTTTCTATTGATACATACCGTCTGCTTTGTTTTTGTTAGTGAGATTATAATCTGCCCGGATGGATCGCAGGTTTTTCACAACATTCTGTACGAATTCTACGTCTTCCTCTAAACCAGTATTACGGAAAGCATACTGAAACGAAACAGATTTAATGATAGTTAATAAAAGTATGACAAGCTTAACGCCTTTAGAGGAGGAATGGACAAACTTTTCAGATCTTCAACATATGCTGATAACATGCAAACCCAAAGCAATATTTTCCTAACCTGTCAATTCTGGGACATTAAAGTAGCAGTCTTTGGACTGAACTTCATGAAAGGATATACACATGGTCGTAAGTTAAGTGGGTCTTAACATACTGACTAGGACAGGTAATTTTGGCAAATTTTTGTATCAAGTGGCATTGCAAGTAAACAACTATACAAGTATAAGATAGAGTTGCCTACATTGATATATGGATTGGATATAAAAAACAGTTTTTCTGCCTTAAAGACCAATTTAATTTAAGTCCAGGTGTAAACCCTTTGCTTAAAGTCAACCCTGGGGTGATTTTGCTGCAAAACCTAAAATACTGCACTGTCACTGTTATCTCAAATTTCTTCAAATCTACATAAAAAAATGCATTTAAGCTAACTTTGAAAGTGCATATGAGTTAATATCTACATGAACAGTGATTACCTCTTCCACTTTAGGATATGATGTTACACATATACTCTCTGGGTCAGTGGCCTGTCGTCTTGGCAACCTCTGATAAAGCTCTTCTGTTACAAATGGCATGAAGGGATGTAACAATCTTAAACCCACATCCAGACAAGTGTACAGTACATTCCTTGTTACCACTTTCTCAGATTCTTCACCATCATACACTATTGGTTTCATATATTCCTGAAAACATACACATTCAACATTTTTGAATAGCCTTTTATGACTTCTTTAGTCCCCCACCCCCTTATTTAAATAGATATTATTTTTAATATATAAAACATGCCTACAGAACGAAGATCGTGTAAAAAGTGTAATGGTACCTCTGTTGAAGATGAATCACACTTTTATTGATAAGTTTAAAGCATAATGATGCCAGAAATAATTTATTAACAGTAGTTGAGAAACATGTGCCACTATTTTCATGTCTAGATATTAATAGTAAATTGATATATCTAATGAACTGTGAATCAAAATTAAAATATATTCTTGATGCCAATGGAAAATTTGTTCTTGAAAACATGTACTTTAGCAGGATTACAAAATCCGATGTCATACTTTTGTATTGTGTCATTTTTGTTGTACTCTAATATACCTACTCCCAATTTTACATGATATAAGTGACCTAATGTTCGACAAACCATTTTTTGGGCAGGATTTTCATTATAATTTTATTATTTTGATAATGATGTCACTATAATTTGATGTGAATTAGTAGCAAAGCATCATAAGTTGGATAAAATGCTCCTTACATCACGTAAAATTGGAGGAAGGTACATTTTGATCTAATACTTTGGCTTTCCCTCTGTATATGTTTGTGCATTATACAAATATATGTACCTTTCAAAGGTTCAAATTGGAAATAAAGTATCTTGTTTTCTCCTTTCCTTATTAGGCACTTAGGCACAGAAACAAATGAAGTTTGATGTTCATTTGGTTCTTGTCAACAAGTTCAAATTGTGGAATTATTTAGAAAGTATATATACAAAGAAAAATTTACAAAATGAAATAGCAAGAGGTCAGTTGAGACTCTGTAAACAGAATCTCTTTTATCCATTACTATCATGAATCTGAATATTTTTACAGAGAAGTACACACATGCAAATGTTCTGTACCATACATGTATGTTTATTTATAGAACTTTTTGTTATCTGAAAGATGGTTAATTAGTTGAGATCATTATAAAGTCATCTGTCATCTACTTTACAGATATAGAACACAGGCACTCAGGTGTTACTTTCTAAGTAAAAGTCATGTAAATGCAAAATGATTCTGTTTTTAATACTAGCCCCATATACATGTAATAGACTTTGATAGGAATAACACTGTACAAACTGGAACTGTCTCTGGGAGACCAATTAACCCCCCCCCACCCCCCCACCTCTTTTGAGCGCAATCTGGAACAGGGGTTATATGTATACATGTAGCTGCATAGAATATTGTCAATGTACATTTACTAATAATGGCATATCTGCTATATGCAAAATAGCATAGCAGAATATGGGTGGTGTGTCTGCATAGTGGTATATAATGTGAATAAATGAAATAAGGTCTTGTTGTACTTGGAAAGAAGCTTAAATTGTGGAATTGTAAATCCGAGATGGAAACAGGGATGAATGTATTTTATTACATATATATGTACCCATATATACAAATTTGATATACCCCCCAGGTCAGGATATATCATAACAATATCATTAAATCATATAGCATATTGCATACAATGCATTACATACTATACAGATCAAGTTTTCATATTTTACATTGAGAGGTAATGCAAAATTATTAATAAGTTCCATTTTCAAATTACAGTTTCTATATATCAATACTTTGAATCAATTTTCAAACATTTCTTTATAAGAATTAACCTTATCAAAATATAATTTATTCTCTTGAAGATGATGAAGTGGCATAAATGTATAAATGAAACATGCCTCTAAAAAGTATGCATACACATATAACAAGCCGGAGAAAAAGATGTGGCCGGTCCCAGTAATCGAACCCAGAACCTTCAACTATCACGGCAAATGCTCTCTAACTACTGAGTTATCCGGGCCTATACCCGTCCGTCACTCTCCTCCCTTACCTGAGGTTTCCAACTCTGGAAACCGAAACACACAACAACCCAAAGATCGTACATTTTGCAACTCTCACAGTACACAAACATGCAATTCATGAGGGCTGGCGAAAGTCAAGGCTTTACATTAAACAATAAATATGTCGAACTAACAGAGTTTACGAAAGATCGTTTTTGGATTTACCCTAAAAGAGGCGTGAGGTTTTTCTAGATTACAATGTTGGAGAAATGTTGCAACGAAATTCATAAATACATGTACATATGTAGTTTATCCTTTGCCCTCTGCTTTATTGAAAAAAAATCGTCATAAAAGTAAATTGGTTACAATACGACTGTAAGTTCTGCCGTTTGCCTTTCTGTGAAGGTTGGCTGATGATGGCTGTCCACATCCAGCTATTTTGTGCCATATCACCGCAGAAGCATGCAGGAGATAACCAACCTCTATAACAGAGTGGCGCTGATCGAGATTACAACCAAGACCGCTTGCGCCACAATCCAAGCGCTTAACCACTCCACCAAGGTACATGTAGCCCCAATACACAATGAAAATACGGAAATTATCAGTTCTGGTTGACCTAATTTCATAAAATGTCAGATGACAATGTTACGTCAGTATCGTATGCTCTGGTCTAGATTCAACAGCTGTGTGGCAATGTTCAGTCTTTAGAGAACACGCAGATGACCAAGAAGACACACGTACAAATAAAACTGTCAAAATTATGCCTTTACATATATATATATATATATATATATATATATATATATATATATATATATATATATATATATATATATATAGACGTAAGAGTGTTTACACTCTACATGACAGATATATGTAGTTGTCATAAGTATAATACGTCACTGTACTGTGGCCACTGGAACTGAAGAAAGCATACACTGATCCGAAATCCTCTAACCGTAAATCTGATTTTTACATCGACGTTGTGTGGGTTTTGGTCAGAGTTTCATGAATTATTTCAATTACACTTCATTAATTGCAATTTTCACAGGAAAAGAGCGACTTCGTTAATTAAAACGTGAGATTTCCCTGACACTGTCAATGGGTCACGGTTCAAACGTCTCCGACAACAAATAAACACCTGCAAAACAAAAATATTGTTCACATTCCAATGAAGTGAACATTAATTCTGCATGTATTTACCGGATCGTATCAAAGTTGATTTCCCACGATCACTCCTATTACACCCACATGCTGCCAATTTATTTAATAACAAAACGAAAATTCATATGGTGTTAATATCGTGAACCCATCTAGAATTTGGTTACATTTAGGTGTTACAGAGCTGATCTTGGGGGAAATAATTAATGTAATGCGGGACACTCCAGAAGTGGATGAACCGCGAACCCATGGCTCTTTTTGGAAAATCCTTCGTTTTAAGGATGAAGTCGCTCAGACCAAACCCCACACAAAGCTGATATAAAAAGTGTGTATATGATCAGAGAACATTGGATTAGGCACCCATCAATGTTGTATATCACACCTGCTTTTCGTTATTAAATGGGAAGCCGGCGTGGCCTGGTGGTATCGCGTCGGACTCCTGATCGGGAGGCCGGGGTTCGAGTCCCGCTCTGGTCATGCCGGTGTTCTGTCTTTCGGATGAGACAGTAAAAACCGAGGCCCCGTGTCGTGGTATGCATGGCACGTTAAAGATCCCTCACTGCTTCGGGTGGGTCCGTTGCAAAGGTCAAAATTTGTATGCCCCGCATCAGGCAGATGCCGTCACCATATACGTGAAATATTCGTGGTGTGACGTAAAACAAAAATCAATCAATCAATCAATCAATCGTTATTAAATGGGAACTTGACGTTTTAACGTTTGAAAATGTATCGATGAAAATCATGTACCAGTAAGAGGCTGACAGACGGACGCAGACAAGCGTCAGATAATATGATCTCTGTATGTTGCTTGGCTGCGAACCCGACACACACACACACACACACACACACACACACACACACACACACACACACACACACACACACACATGACTGAATCTGTATGTGCTACACCCAACGAATTCCCAGAAACAAAGAAAAACAAAATCCGCTTCATGCAATCACGTTTGAAACATCTGTTATTTTTATTTCAGACACTAACACTATCTGATTTTATCTTATTTTAAAATTCTGATTCTGTCTATGGGTTGCATCGCCTTCAATACCTTTTCAGTCAATATGGGGATATTTGAGTAAAAGGTTACCAAATAATGATACATCGGCGCAATCCAGGAATCGAACCGAGATAAAATACGTCGCAAGCCAAGCGTCTTCACCACTAGGTCAACACTATTCTGTTTGAGAGGAGCCTCCTTATTACCGAGTATTAATTCATTACAGAGGAATTCTTCATAACACTATTCATCACTCTAGCAATTCAATCCTGTTAATGGAACAGTATCAGTGACATCACAGTTAACATCAACTCCCGAAACTTTCCGTGAAGTGCTAAAATAAGAACTGTTCTTATACTTCAGTTTGGCTAGTTTTAGTTGGTAACTTTTCGAACAACGGGAGAGAAGCGTTATATATCCAAGTTGTACTTCCTTTAATCTGATGGCATATACTATGGGGTCAAAAATCGAATTCACAATCAGAAGGGTGTAAATGTAATCATTGACCTGGAGGTAAGTCTTGAGGTATTTCCGAACTGTCGTAACATCAGCGTGAACCGCTATTAACATAGCGATTTGAAAAATCATGTATGGCAACCAACAAGTGACGAACGACCCAATTATAAGAGCTGTGGTGTACAAAGATTTCTTATTCCTGGCTAGTTCCGATTCACAATCTCCCGGAGAGAGGGTCTTGATGTTCTTATTAATGGTTCTCACAAGAGCGTATATTTTACAGTATATTACGGATATAACGATCAAGCTGACGAAAGTTATTACAATCACAAGATACTCTGCTTCATATTCGCCGCTAAATGATTTTTCACAAAAATTCAAGTGAACTGGCACTTCCGAATGAGATAAAAATCCGTTCAGGAAATTTGAATTTCCCATAAGAATCGCTGCTATCCACAATGCGTAAAGAGTGAAGTTTACCCTTTTTCGATTAAATATTGTTACATAATTTAAAGGATGCATAATAGCTAAGTAATGATCGATTGCCATGCAGACCAGATTCAGGAGTGAAATCAAATGCGCTGTCACATTCAGAGAATTAACAAACTGGTGAATGCATGCAGAGGTTAGCCTCTCTCTATGCGTGCTGATCGCCGGAAGTAAAGGAATATTGAATATAACGTTAATGAGATGTACCACAACACTGATTGGAACGAGGCTATCCGAAATTCCAAGACTAATAATCAGTTTTAAATGCGGGGTAAGCTTTTTCGGGATAGATGCTGTCGCCGCAATCGACAATGCATTCGAAAGAAGGGCTAAGAAACACAGCACCAAACGAATCGTCGTGTTAGGGTCTTTAAAAACATCCAGTGGATCATGATTCCAGTTAAAGCGTGAGGTAACATTAATGAATTTGGTGTAATTGAAGGTTATATTTGATGCAGATGTGTCGTAAACGTTACCAGCATATTCCGTCATGTTTTTCGAGTTTTCACACAAGGTCTATGTCGAATAAAGTAAGCCAAGTTTATATATCTGCGTTTAATGACAAGTGCTCGATAACACTCTGTAACATGACCACTGTCCGATAAACTGTGCACAACCTCTTCAAAATTATCTTTCCATGTTTGTAATATGAAAATAAATCTCAAACCATATCATGAATGTACAAGTTCCTGACTCTCCACGTACAGTGTTGTAATGGAGTCCTACATGACTACGACACAGCGTTATTTCCAGTCCCCCAGACTCAGTCTCACACATTACTATGACAGTGTTATGATGATGTGTTGCACTGCATCTGTTAATGAAATGTTACTAAGAGACTGTTGATAGGAGAATGTGTATATACACACGTATCTCACTCTGGTCACTCAGTACGAAGGACAATGTCCAGCGTTGACTGACAGCTTCCATTACTGTGACTGATACTAACCTCACTATCATAACATTAACTTTGTTATTAATACTAAGAGTAGTACAAAAAGACCCCGTACTGCCATAAATTATTGACATAGTACCCATTACCCTGCTTCCAAGATAAATATACACATACAAATCATATCTAGAGATTTGCTGCTCGCAAATATGAACAAATATGAACTAAAATATGACTGATGGATTGATTGTTGTTTTACGTCACTCAACGATTATTTCATGTATATGGTGACGGCATCTGTCTGATGCATTGCATAGAAGTTTCTACCTTTGCAACGAACCCACCCGAAACCGTAAGAGATCTTTTATGTGTCACGCCTATCATGACACATGACATCGGTTTTTACGGTCTCATCCGATAGACAGAACATCAGTGTACCCACGGCGGGAGTCGAACCTGAGGCCCCTTGACCACCAGCCCAGCATCATTTTTCCTAGATTATGTTTCCCCTCGATGAAACGGCGATGCCACGAAAAGGTTCTAGTACTTAAAGTGTACATAACGTGCGATCGTTGTCAGTTGGTCAAAATAAGTATTTGAAGTATTTTGACAAACAACAGAAACAAAACAAAACAATCAACAGAAATACAACAAAATAACTCAAAAACAAACAAAAAACCTCAAACCAAAAACAACTACTTTCTCTCCAATGGGTATTGTAAACATATTTGGTAAAGTTTAACGCTTAATGTCGATGAGCTGATTCCATTTGATTATTAATATTGTCCAGTTTTTTTATTATTAATTTCATCGAAATTTGCTAAAGAACGATCTAAGAGTAATAATTTATTTTTTTTAAATACATGATACGTAAAATAACGGTGAAGTGGTTAGTGGCATTATACTTGATTGCTAACCTGATGCTCCAGGCGTGACACCTGTTGTCAGAAATTAAGTGGTTACTGGCATTAAACTTGATTGCTAACCTGATGGCCCAGGTGTGGGTCCTAACTTGACGACCCAGGCGTGACACCTGTTGTCAGAAATGAAGTGGTTACTGACACTGGACTTGAGAGCTAACCTGATGGCCCAGGTGTGGCTCCTAAACTGACGACCCAGGCGTGATACCTGTCGTCAGAAATAAAGTGGTTACTGGAATTGAACTTGACTGCTAACCTGATGACCAAAGCGTGGCTCCTAACCTGACGACCCAGGTATGTCACCTGTTGTCAGAAATGAAGTGGTTACTGGCATTGAATTTGATTCCTAACCTCACGACCCAGATGTAATTCCTGATGTCAGAAATGATTTTTGCTCTGATCTATCATCTGTATCCCTATATATACTTCCCGTGACAATATAAATCATATTATTACACCTGGACGTGTAACACTGCCTCAGGTGGGTCCCTTGCATACGTAAAATAATGAGACCGTGTCGTAGGTAGATGCTGCCACCGTGGGAGTACAATAATCTTGGCATAAGAAATAAATAAATAAATAAATAAATAAATAAATACACCAACATTCTTATCAGTATGGCGAGAGCAATCTTTAAATTTGCTTGCGAAAACAAGTGGTGTCTTCAGTTGAGGGACACTTAGTTTAATCTTTGATTACCATTGATATTGTCATCGCTGAGTTCTCATTAAACTAATAGCAATTACAGTTTATGACGTCTATTACTGGATACATCATAAGGAAATAACAAGAAAATATATCGTACTATTCTATCCGAATTTAACGTCAGCGAGGAACCAATCATTTTACACTGACGCGTCTTTATGAAATTTACAGCGCTACACAGTGCATGAATCATATGTTTGAGACAGGCAACCATCAGCTTTATATTTCATAATCAACACTACTAGATTCCTTATATAACTGCACAACCTTTACGCCGAGAAAAAAAAAGCCAACAAAATTTTTGTTCACGTGCAAGATCGCCGGGATACAGTAAACGTGTTTTTGATTTTTTTAATGAAGTGTGTGATCGCAGGGAAACAGTAAATGTGTAAAGTGAAAGATTGTGGGGATACTGTTTAAAGAGGATGGCCTTAGTCAGAAACACTTTTACTTCAAACGTCATCTTCACCATGTGAAAGCTTTGTAATTCCGTTCTTCGTACATGCATAAACCCTTTACAGAAGTTGGTATTCAAAAAGTGAGTTGGCAATGAACACTTCTTAATTTCTAAAACTAAGCCATCCAATGAAATCGTTTGTTCGACGTCAAAATAATTTTATATGTTGGGTGTTGAAAAAATCTAAAAACTTATTTAGCTGTGTAAAGAAATGAAAAAAAAATTTTGACCACAGCTGAATTTGAACCGCTACTCTCCATATTTTAATTACCAAGTGGTATGTACCATTGTAAGACCTAGTTTTTAGACATGGTGGCATTATCTGTTGACCAATTGGGATGAAATGTACAAAATTGATAGAGGACCTATAGTACTTCATGTATTCCATGTTTCATTAAAATCTTTCATGTGGTATAACAGCAGAAGTTAAAAATGTGAAGAATTGTCACTATACACCCTCATTTGGAAATCTTAAAAAAATTCATAGAAAATCCAAAAATTGAGATATTGACAAAATTCTTTCAAAGTAACATTCCTTACCATAATTATGATCACAATAGTCCATAAGAAATCATCATTATCAATTAACTTTTCTGCATTGAAATCATTGAAATCACAAAGTCCAAACAAATGTTGAAAAAAAATTCTAAAATTTGATTTTGGAAGGGAACCAAAATGACAATACGTCCTCACTCATCCATCTATATCATTTCTATGCATTCTGTTTGTCTTTGTATACAGCCAGTATGAAGAAGAATATTGTCAAAGGAGGGCACTCTTTTGTGACCTACTTTTGACTATGGTTGCGCCACCTGTAAAGATGTCTGGACGAAAACAATAGAATTTGAAGGGGATCATAAGTGATTAATCTCTACAAAGATTTATTAAAATCCTTCAAACAGTTTTGCAGAAAAAGTTGAAAATGTGAAAAATGGCCAACCCCCCCCCCCCTTTTTTTGGGGAAGTCTTAAAAAATTCATAAAAAAATAATAAAATTGAGATACTGGCAAAATTCTTTCACAATAATATTCCTTATTATAATTATGATCAAAATAGTCATTAAGAAACCATTAATATTAATTAACTGAAAAACATGACACTTTTTTGCACTGAAATTACTAAGTCCAGAAACACGTAAAAAAAACCTAAATTTCTATTTGACGGATCTTAACCCTGAACACAACTTTTGATAACCCATCTTTATAAATTGTTGAAATGCAAATAGCTTCCCCATTTATGCCTGGTTCTGGAGGAGAAGATTTTTGAAGAGGGGTACCATTTTTGGCACTTTTGACCCCACGCTGGACCCACCCCTGAGGGAATCTGGATCCCAAGCATAATTTTAGTAGGGGAACTTGAGTACATCATTTATACAAAGTTTGATCCAAATCTGCAATCTGCAAGGTAGTCCAAGAGAAGAAGTTGAAAATGTGAAAAAGTGAATGACGGAGGGTTGGATGGACGCCGGACGACGCACTATGACTATAGCTCACTTGAGCCTTTGGCTCAGGTGAGCTAAAATAGGATGTTAGATTCAAATAATACACAAATCAAACCAAAGAGCTCTGCCTCCACTATATGTCCAGTCTATCTTCCAGAGGAAAATGAAAAAAATGACAGACTGCATCACTCATGTCTTCTTCATGTGTTCATATGTGTATATTTATGTATTTACTTCCTCGACTTGAAAAGTTGTTGCAGGACTTTTGTGACGAGTGTTTCATGTAACCAGGGGACGCTAACTCCTCCCGGGCAACTGCCCTCACCTCGATTTTATTGGGGTTTGTATTTGTCTGAATATTACACTATACACGATATTGTCCTTTTATTCCATGGACCATGAGATATGGTTTACCCTTCGGTACTTCTTCCATTTTTACTATGACAAGTTATAAACACCTTCTGAGATTCAGTATGTAACTTAACCTGACATTCCCTCTACCTGAGAAGTGATAAACTATTTCAAGTATTTTATATTTGATGTCAGTGGTATACAACACAAGTCGAGACATTATGAACGACATTTTATTCAGCCAGGACAAGATATAAATAGAGCTACATAAAGCAAGACTTAGCTAAGTATGCATTTCCATGGAGACAGTACAGTGTACAACCTGCATAATGTCGACAAAATGTACAAGAGGTCTAAACTCTTCTTGGGATAAACGTTTTTCTGAAAGTGGAGCTGCCTTTCATGATATCACAATGAAGTACAGAATTGCCCCCCCTTTTCTTGACAAAATATTACAGCAAAACCTACACCCTTCAAATAATTCCAGAAACTGCTTAATTTCTTCCTGCACTATATCTACAGTGTAAACTTGTATCAACTAGAACCCTTGAAAACTTCTTCATACGCTGATACTTGGACCTCCTGTGACAAATTGCTTACACCTATGAAGTATTACTGTGCTGTCACTACTATAGTAATTGACAGAGTGAATGTAGAGCAGGAGATGAAGGACACTTTATCTCAGTCAATCATTTCTGTAGCATTGTCAGGGTATAAGCAACTCCGGTAAGGTAATTCACAAGTAATAAGGTAATTCACAAGTAATAAGAAGGAAAAATAGTCAGGGATTGAAATCTATGTGATCCTTTGTGTACACAGTGTGGCTCAATGTATGAAAGAAGGGGTGTAATCCAGTCAGTGGATCCATTTTGTTTGGCGTTTCTAAAACTGAGTTGATACATTGATTGATTGATTTTTGTTTAACGTCACACCACGAACTGAGTTGATACAAAAATGAAATAATTATGAACCAATTAAAATATCACTTTTTTGTACTACATATGTAATATGAAAAGAAAGTCAAGTTAATGGATTGTCAAGGTATACAGCTAATCTTTTGTTCTAATTTCACAATGTTAAATAACTTGGTCTACCAGCTGTTTCTTTAATTGCCACCAACTTCGACAGACATATCATCATATCATGCCATATTTCAATAATTGTGACTGACATTTGGATAAAATATCAGATTGACATTAAATCTGGGTTACTGCCAAAGATGGGTACAAAGTCCACCCCTCCCCTCTGCCACATACTGAGTTATGAAATAGTAAACACCTGGTGCCATATGTACAAAGATTCGTAGATTTATGAGCACTCGTAGAGTTTACGAGTAACTTAACAAAAATGTTACAAATTTGTAAATCACATGTACAAAACAACTCGTATACGAGTTATGAACTCTTAACTTTACGAGTACTCTTACGCATTCGCTGTACATATATTTCACAGAAACAAAGGACAAATACCCCCTGCGGCACCAAAATTCAAAATAGGGCATAGTGACCTTGACCTTTGACCCACGACCTTGGTCATGACACACCGGCATCTGCAAAGGAACAAATGTACCAAGTATGATCATCATATGATAAAGAATAAAAAAGTTATGCCCCGGACAAAGGTTGATGGACAGACGGACAGACAGACAGGGTGATTCCTATATACCCCCCCAAACTTTGTTTGTGGGGGGTATAATGACACTTCAGATATCTCAGGAGCCAGTTTCATTAACATGTGTAAATGTTAGGCTTACTAATTCATATGCCAGTCCCAGGCAACAGTGCAAGTCTAGTTACATACATTCTTATTTCAACGAAATGCGGGTTTCATCAACCGTTGTAAGTGTGTACGTACAGAAAGATCCGACTAGCGAGTTGACTAACTTTATACATGCATCATATTAAAGTCAAAGTGTACTTCTTACAGATGTATATAACTTTATGAATTTATGTCTGTGCATCTACACACGATGTGCTTGTAAACATGTAGGCCTAGTGACGTCATTGAATCGTTGGCAATACTTCGAAATATGTCATCAAAAGAAAGTGATAAAACTATTGCGATAAGCACATATGCCACATAGATCTACATGTACATCTATAAAGTCAAGCAGATCACGAATTAAGATGAAATAGAAAAAAGAGAACCCTCCCTCTCCTCTCTGTCAATCTAATATAATAATAATGTACATGTGAGACACCCTCCTCAAGGCAACCCCCTTTCCTTGCTGAAAAATATTTAAAAACAAGTAAAACAGAATAATAAATATCAAATTAGAGAGATCTACATATTACATTTCCAGTAGGCTATTTGAATTTTTGCATGTTACGTGTATATATAATCTAGGACTACGAATTTTCTTTTGAAAATTTTTTTATAATAAATCTATCTAATAAAGCTTTTAAAATTTCTTTTGAGGAAATCAAAATTCTTATTCATAACATCAAAAGTAAACTAAATGATTAACAACAATTTTAGAACACATTGACAGCAGAGAGGAAGCAAAAATAGTGGTTTGTCATTACGGAAAAGTATGTATCACTAAATCCCTACTGTACTCGTATGCCATAATTTTAGATAAGAATTACTTACAAGTGCTACTATAGCACTTGTAGATTTATGAATAGAATCACTCGTAAGTTACGTTTACGTAACTTTGTACATATGACGTCACTCATAAATTTACGCTATGAGTGACTTATGAGTACTCGTAGGGTTTACGAAGTTTTGTACATATGGGCCCTGATATATTTTAATATTGCAAAGTTACATGAAGCAGGAAGACAAACACACCAAATGTATGTGTCAAAGGATAAAGGTTTAGTGCAATTCCTGGGACAGGTGATCCTTGCCTTGACCAGACACCAGCCCAAGGTTAATATAACTTTCCAGTGACAAAAAGGGTATGTATAATAAATGACAACTTACCAGAAACCAGTCACAGAGTTCATACAGCCAGAAGTTGTAGCAAGCAGTTGTAGCCATTTGAAATTCATAATTATCAAGTCCTTTGTTAGCCATTTCAACAGCCTGTGATAGTCGGCTCATAATCCACAGATCCATCTTAGGCTCTCTCCCGGACAGCTATTACAGAAAGAAACTACGATGTGAACAGGTTTTTCATATTTTTCCTGTTGACCTATTAACAGTATTTTGAAACTTGTCTGATGAATATTACAATCATATTACTGTAAGTAAACTGACATTTTCTCACAATGAATGGAAACTAATTATGACAGAATAACATGCAAGTGTAAAACCATGCATGTATGCTTTGACATAAAAGAACATTACATAATCAAATATTACCATGCTCACCTCGATACAGTATTTGTCAAACAAAAACTGAAAACAATAGTAGACAGTTCTATAGAACATTGTAATATTGAACAAAGTCATTCAAGTGTAATATCAAGGTCAGATGCATCGTCAGATGAATGCGCTTGTATCCCTAACGCAGCATCCCAAGATGTACATAATGCAAGTTTGGTAACTGTAGCACCTACACTTTCTCCAATGCTTAGTTTCCCCAAACTACTTAACTAAATCACTCAAGCAGAAAATGTTAATCAGATACATCATAGGATGCTTGCACTTATGTCAGTATCTCAAGATGAACATATGGTGCAAGTTTGATTACTGTAGCACCTACACTTTTTCCCATACTGCGTTAACCCTTCTTAACTGTACACAGACACCAGCTGTATAGTAGAAGCTCATTTCAACTTTGTCAAGGTGAGCTAAAAAGAACATCAGTTAAGGGAAACAGATTACCTTAAGCTTAATCTAAATAAGTACTTACTTCAGGTGTTGGTGTGGGTTTGAACCCATCTCCTAATGCACTCAAAGCAAATTTAGTAGCATTCCATAATTTGTTGCAGAAAAATCTGTATCCCTGGACACGAAGCACATCTAAGTTTATGTCCCTTCCTATAATATGAACAATATAAATTTATCATAGTAACAAAACAGTACCGAAACTTGTTCTACAGGTTTTCTATATATATATATATATATATATATATATATATATATATATATATATATATATATATATATATATATATATATAAAAGTCACGTGATGTTATAACTAAGGTGCAAATGAAGAGTGTTCGTATTTCATTTGAAGGCTCGTTCTCCGTGCGTTTAGCTGGTAAATTATGATATCCCACCTGCCAACCCTTAATTTTCTTGCAATGCTAGTATCATTAGAATTTATTATTTCTATCTACATTTATATATGCCTGGTTACGCATTGTTGTGATAAATTTATATGGTTATTGATATTTTGTTAAGATAAGATAAAAAGAAAGAAAAAAAATTTATTGTTTCGTTTTGGTGATATACATCGCATGCATAAGCATTCATATTTAGATTTTTATTTGAATTGTTCATTTAAGCATTGAGATAAATTTAATCATGAATATTAATTATTTAATATGTATTATTGATGAGATTAATAATGATAGTTATTATTTCAGGAAGACGATATGAAACTATAGATGTGAGATGATTTGAAAATTGAAAATTGACATTGTAATATTATATATATATTAAAAACGCACATCATGAGCGCTTCATTCCTGTATACTTGTTTTGTTTATTTTGTAAAATACCGATATTTATATTCGTTTGAGTGAAACAAATTAGAATATAAGTTAATTAACAGTGTAAAACAATATATATACATGTACAACTTTCAAAAAATGTACTTTGGCAAAAGACTTTATGTCATGTATCTCAAATAACCTCAATGTGTAAAGTGATCTCATCATATAACTAAAGGAAACATACTACACTTAGCAGATAGCTACTAATGTGGCATTTATCAAATACATAAGACAATAAAATGAAACTAGAACAATGACAAAGTTATGAGGGGCCCCACTGTGTGACCTTCATCTTTGAATCTAAGATTTATGGGCATGTTCCTCATATCTTCCTGTATCTCTATGTGAAATTTAAAACCTGAAAGTTTAAAACCTGATTTCTCTAATCACAATCAAAGTACTGACAAATGGACAAACAGAAAGACATGATTCCTATAAGGCAACCATATAAATGGTAAGACGACTACTAAGGCAGAGACACTCTTTCGGCTCATCTAACAAAAATTACAATACACTGTGCTTGTCATCTCCCTCTGTTTAACTCCTTTAAAAAGACAAAATAACATTACATGCGGTCAAAGATATACTCCTGAACTGATTGTATTTGATCGCTAAACAAATTCATTTTGCCAATAAATCTGACTTTATTGTATTTGAACATATCAACAGTTATCATAGACTGTGACATACTATACCTTGTGCAGTGTAGGCTACTAAAGCAAATCTTAGAGCATCACTTCCACATTCTGGTATTCCCTGAGGATAATCTTGTTTCTTAAATGAGAAAAAATGTAGGGTATATGTATTCAACCTGAGAAATAATATGATTATCATTTCTTTTTAATTTCTATTACATGTATTTTTTTCCATCAATGTAATTTATACCAATGTTTACTAAAATCTCTAAATCTAAAGCTTGGATTGTGACGTCAAAATAATTTGATGCAAATCTGAGCGGCAAAACTTTATTTGTCAGATAATGTCCGTCAGTACAATGTTTGTGATTTTACAAAGGTCATACATTTCAAGATTTTATGAGTAAGCAAGGACAGACAAAACTTCATGACATCATACAAAGTTCATAATTTTTAAATACCCAAGACATAATGCTCCATATGCTGTTAAACTGGATTAAAACAGAAGAGATAAAATAATTTGATGCAAATCTGAGTGGCAAAACTTCATTTGTCAGATATTGTCCATCAGTACAATGTTTGTGATTTTACAAAGGTCATACATTTCAAGATTTTATGAGTAAGCAAGGACAGACAAAACTTCATGACATCATACAAAGTGCATAGATCTTTAAATACCCAAGACATAATGCTCCATATGCTGTTAAACTGGATTAAAACAGAATATATCACATTATCATAAAAATTCAATCCATATTACTTACCTGTCCATGCTTGGCTTTCTCCACTTCCTTGGGATCTAGATTACTATTTTCCAGCTTTTTGTGTAAATCCTACATGTAGCAATAATATATACATATTTAAATAGTTATCAGAATAAAGTGCATGTACAGTCAAACTTGACTCAAATGACCCTCTTAATAAGGACATCCTATTTTAGACAACATTTTTCATGCCTCCTGAACATTTTTCTTAAATACTGAACCTCTTCATAATGACCTCCCAACTTGCATATGAAATTTAGATTTACTGGTATCTTCCTTTTTCTTTTTCGCTTGTATCTAAGCGACAGTGCAAATATCTATTGTAATTACAGTAATAAGAGTCACTGTATAATAGCAATTTTCAAAATTTGTCGAGCAGAAAAATGGCTCATCTTAAACTAGAACCTGTATTCTAAGACCATCTATCTTAAGTGACCTTTTTCTTTTGTCTCTTGTAAAGTCACATAAGACAGGTCTGACTGTATATACATGTACATTATCAATAAAAAGTTATCGTTAAGAGATTATCAATGAGATGTTATCAATAGAATATTATTAGTAAGATGTTATCAATAAATTTTCTCTGTCAGTTATTTTCTATTCTACTTCAATCCAGATAGAAAGGGAAAAAGAAGATAAATTATATACTTCCACCATGAATCTGTATTGATTTTGACTATATTACAAGTGTAATACATGTATGTTTAGTGGGTTCAATATTTTTCAAAGTTTCAGTTCTTGTGTGTTAATTCCTGCTTACACTTATTTATGACTATGATAATATATATGCATCAAAAACTTCCACATTTGATATTTTTCACTTAAACTTGGCTCTTCTAGAAGAAGTATGCATAAAATGATAATATACAGCTGATTCTCGTTTATTTGAACAGACAACCTGAACTTCTAACTTTGTAAGTCTAGATTTCATGGTTGGCTGGTTGACTGCGGTCCTATGTTGTATTCAACAATTTTTCAGTTATATTGTGACATGGAAAAAAGAAATACTGTGTCTCTCAAATATAAGTAAAGAGTCATGTCCTAAAGTGCTACAGAATATTATTCCTCTAGATTCCTTAAATCTCAACTTATTGGGGGTGAATTGTGCTATACACGTCTATTGGATATTTCAGTACCTAAGTATACCCTACTGTACTCACATCTAATGTAATTCCTGTTATTACATCTAGAGGGTCTATGACATTACCCAGGGACTTGGACATCTTTCTGCCATGTGCATCTCTTACCATGGCATGTAGTAATACCTGTAAATAAATACCAATATGAAATGTTTTAAGGTAATTTTTCTGACACTACTGCACTGTTCCATTATGTCCAGCTATGCATAAAATCTGACGTGTCACCTTGATGTTTGATGTGTCACTGAGGTCTGATGTATTACAAAGTCCTGCCATGGCACAGGGTCTGGCATGTCACTATATCTGCTACCGCATGTAGTCTGATGTGATATTGGAATCTGATGTATCACAAAGTCCTGCCATGACATGTGGTCTGATTTGTCATAATGGGGTATGACATGTCACTATGTTTTGCTACTGCATGCAGTCCAATGTGTCACTGAGGTCTTATATATCACAAAATCCTGCCATGACACAGGGTCTGTCATAATGGGGTCTGACATGTCACTATGTCCTGCTACTGCATACAGGCTGTGGTGCCTTCCCTCCTCTAGACTAAAACTAGAACTATTTCAGATGTTCAATTTTCCGGACCACCAAATTTCCATTTGGTATTCTAAATGTATTGCATAAGCTAATACAGTATAGTTGACCATGAAAGTTCTGATTAAATACTGATTGATTGAATATTGCTTTATGTCACTCCACGATCATTTCACATATATGGTGACGGCATTCGTCTGATGTATTGCACAGAAATATCTACCTATACAATGGACCCATCCGAAGCAGTGAGGGATCTTTTACGTGCCACGCCTACCATGACATGAGCCAAGCACCTTATCCACTAGGCCACACCGGCTTTTTGATTAAAGAACATGACATTCAGAGGATTATCAAATGACACGTTTGTAAGTCCATGTCTAGGTATTCGTCCAATATTTATCTGATCTCAGATGCTATTATCACAATGAAGTATTATGCAAAATATAGAAACAGAAAGACCGACCTCTTTGAAAGGTAATTTTCCTAACAGTTTGCGACCCATCATCACCATTCTTGCTACCCAGAAGAATAATATATCATGTCCTGTCTCTAGTAATGTACCAGGATAAAAGGCATCTAGTTCTGGTGTCTGCAATAACAACACACAAAGAATAGCCATTTTCAGCATCAACCAGAATGCAATATTTATAAAGGACATCTGGAGCTCTTTTCATAGAACTTATCATGATGTCAAGATGTTCTTACATGTCAATTTTCTTTTTTTTCTTTTTTCTTTCATCAAAAATAATCATACAATTTTCAGTCTTCATAACACCAAAAATGTTTATACAGTAACAAACTTTAATTACAAACAAATCTAACTAATTTAAAAGCAGTTAATGAGGTAAAAGCAAAAGGAAAAAGTGAACATGTTAATGAAGTAAAGGCAAAAGGAAATAGTGAGCATTTAAATGATGTGGTGCCTTTGTACATAACGATTTTTACAGAAATCCCCGAAAGAGAACATACAGAGGTAACTGTTTTAGGAAAGTGACTGCACAGTACAGGTGACTGTAACTGACTGTATAAGTCATTATTATAGTATGTAACTTATGTCGTGATAACCGACCTGGTCCGGCCATCCAAATATAGAGAAAGGGAAGAGCGCTGAGGAGAACCACGTGTCTAAAACATCCTCATCTGAAAAAGACGTCAAATCGATCAAGAAATATTAGTATCCTACATCTAAACCTCATTCAATGAGACTTCTGGATAAGTTGAACTTATAAGTCTCTACTCCAATATACAAAGGTCGAAGTCTACCTCTCCTGGTACCTCTGGGTTTGTTTCATTTTCAGAAAGAACTGTATTTCCTACTCAGTACCATTTGGACTACAGAACTGTAAACCTTGCTTTAACGTTATTCTATGATATAGTTTATAATTTCTAAAATCATCTTCCAGAAGATCATGTTCATTAAAGTATTTTATTCTTTTAATATGCTGCTCTTGAGAGATTCACATATTAAGTTTCATTACTAAGAGGCAGATTTCCATCACAATAGGTAGTGAGAGATTTGACAGCAGTTATTTCAATTTTTTGCATGGGCTACATACATTTTAAAATTCTGTCAGATTGTGTACACTTGATAAGAAGTAGGGTCACATTAAAACCTAAGATCTTCAGATATAAATACCAGGCCAGATCAGCCTTAAAAAAAATCAATAGTCTTAATTTAGCAATACATATAATTTCAATTTGTTTGTAACAGGAACAAAATAATTCTCTGACAAAATTATATATTACAAACATAAGTAAACTGTATGACCTCCAACAGTGTGACGATGATTGTATTTTAATTCTTATCCACACTTACAGATTGCATGTCAATGGACTATTTTACGTAAACATTGTGACTGCAATGTAGTAGATTATTTTTGTGACAGCTTGCTTTCGTTTTCTTCTGCCTTTCTGGAGTGGATTCTGTTGTGTGAATGATTAATACCAGCTTCTTTCTATCTTGTACTTCATAACATATTACACAATCACTTAAGAGAAAAAAGCCAGTGTGGTCTAGTGGATGCTTGGCTCGTGATTGAGAAGTCCTTGGTTCGACTCCCCCCCTGACCTGGTCTTTCGGATAAGACAGTAAAAACTGAGGTCCCGTGTCATGGTAGGCTTGGCACGTTAAAGATCCCTCACTGCTTCGGATGGGTCCATTGCAAAGGTCTAAATTTGTATGCAATGCATCAGGCAAATGCCGTCACCATATATGTGAAATAATCGTGGAGTGACGTAAAACAATAATCAATCAATCAATTAATCAATCTTCAGGGAAAATTCCATGGACTAAAATAGCAAGATGTATGACTTACAAACCTTGTTTTAATGAAATCTTGTCTGAGCTGACATTAAACCTTGCTACTGCATTTTTCATGGCTTCTTCTTCAGTGCGACCACATACCCAGAACTTGTCATCAGTATCCTAATAAAGATGTCACAGTAATAAATACATGTATACATAGCAGATCAGCACACAGTCAACGCTGTGTGAATACAACCTGATGTACATAATACACTCAACTCATAAATGAGTAAGACACGGTCAAAGATGTATTACACTTGACCAGATTTCAGATTGATATATGCTTTATTGCATGTTGGGCTGGATGACTTACCTAAAACCAAGACAACAGACCATAGCCCAGCTTACAAAGAGGATTTATTACATACATAATTTCAACTGACCACTCTGTCTACTATAGTTATATTATATCCTCTACTAAATAAAGCTTGCCAATCATAGACAATATCTGAAACAACACTGTTAAAAAGCAATCATATTGGAAGAATCAAGAGATTATTGTATAATTCATGCTAGCAAAGAAAGAATTCGCTATTACATCGTATAATGTTAACATAACTTTTACATAGAATTAAAAAGGAAATAAACCGTAATTGGTCAACATTGGTTTTTTACTCTGATATTTCAGATTGGAATGTTGCTAACCTTTCTGTGATGTTGTGTCCTTCAATCGAAGCAGGAAAAAGTGAGGAACCATTTCATAATAGACAGGGAAAAGTGAGGAACCATTTTATAATAGACAGGGAAAAGTGAGGTACCATTTCATAATAAACAGGGAAAAGTGAGGTACCATTTCATAATAAACAGGGAAAAGTGAGGTACCATTTCATAATAAACAGGGAAAAGTGAGGTACCATTTCATAATAGACAGGGAAAAGTGAGGAACCATTTCATAATAGACAGGGAATAGTGAGGAACCATTTCATAATAGACAGGGAAAAGTGAGGAACCATTTCATAATAGACAGGGAAAAGTCAGGTACCATTTCATAATAAACAGGGAAAAGTGAGGAACCATTTCATAATAGACAGGGAAAAGTGAAGAACCATTTCATAATAAACAGGGAAAAGTGAGGTACCATTTCATAATAAACAGGGAAAAGTGAGGAACCATTTCATAATAGACAGGGAAAAGTCAGGTACCATTTCATAATAAACAGGGAAAAGTGAGGTACCATTTCATAATAAACAGGGAAAAGTGAGGAACCATTTCATAATAGACAGGGAAAAGTGATGTACCATTTCATAATAGACAGGGAAAAGTGAGGTACCATTTCATAATAGACAGGGAAAAGTGAGGTACCATTTCATAATAAACAGGGAAAAGTGAGGTACCATTTCATAATAGACAGGGAAAAGTCAGGTACCATTTCATAATAAACAGGGAAAAGTGAGGAACCATTTCATAATAGACAGGGAAAAGTGAGGAACCATTTCATAATAGACAGGGAAAAGTGAGGAACCATTTCATAATAAACAGGGAAAAGTGAGGTACCATTTCATAATAGACACTGGTATGTTCAAGAATCCTCACTAAATCTGAGGTGTGTCTGGTGTAGCAATAAAAATTAAGTGACACAACAGCCAAGTACTGCAACCATATAGGTGAAATAACCATAGTGTGCAGTTATACTAAATAATTATCAATAGCAAATAAACTTACTTCACCAGGTGGTACTGAAGGATCATTGACGGTGACAAAGTAAGCAGGGATTCTATGTCCCCACCACAGCTGTCTGGATATACACCAATCCCTGTAAAGTAGCACACAGTCAATAAGACAGAGAAATACACCAATCCCTATAAAGTGGCACACAGTCAATAAGACAGAGAAATACACCAATCCCTATAAAGTAGCACACAGTCAATAAGACAGTGACATACACCAATCCCTGTAAAGTGGCACACAGTTAATAAGACAGTGATATACACCAATCCCTGTAATGTGGCACACAGTCAATAAGACAGTGATATACACCAATCCCTGTAATGTGGCACACAGTCAATAAGACAGTGATATACACCAATCCCTGTAATGTGGCACACAGTCAATAAGACACTGATATACACCAATCCGTATAAAGTGGCACACAGTCAATAAGACAGTGATATACACCAATCCCTATAAAGTGGCACACAGTCAATAAGACAGTGATATACACCAATCCCTGTAAAGTAGCACACAGTCAATAAGACAGAGATATACACCAATCCCTGTAATGTGGCACACAGTCAATAAGACAGTGATATACACCAATCCCTGTAAAGTGGCACACAGTCATTAAGACACTGATATACACCAATCCGTATAAAGTGGCACACAGTCAATAAGACAGTGATATACACCAATCCCTATAAAGTGGCACACAGTCAATAAGACAGTGATATACACCAATCCCTATAAAGTGGCACACAGTCAATAAGACAGTGATATACACCAATCCCTATAAAGTGGCACACAGTCAATAAGACAGAGATATACACCAATCCCTGTAAAGTAGCACACAGTCAATAAGACAGTGATATACACCCACCCCTATAAAGTGGCACACAGTCAATAAGACAGTGATATACACCAATCCCTGTAAAGTAGCACACAGTCAATAAGACAGTGATATACACCCACCCCTATAAAGTGGCACACAGTCAATAAGACAGTGATATACACCAATCCCTGTAAAGTGGCACACAGTCAATAAGACAGTGATATACACCAATCCCTGTAAAGTAGCACACAGTCAATAAGACAGTGATATACACCAATCCCTATAAAGTGGCACACAGTCAATAAGACAGAGATATACACCAATCCGTATAAAGTAGCACACAGTCAATAAGACAGTGATATACACCCACCCCTGTAAAGTGGCACACAGTCAATAAGACAGTGATATACACCAATCCCTGTAAAGTGGCACACAGTCAATAAGACAGTGATATACACCAATCCCTATAAAGTGGCACACAGTCAATAAGACAGTGATATACACCAATCCCTATAAAGTGGCACACAGTCAATAAGACAGTGATATACACCAATCCCTATAAAGTGGCACACAGTCAATAAGACAGTGATATACACCAATCCCTATAAAGTGGCACACAGTCAATAAGACAGTGATATACACCAATCCCTGTAAAGTAGCACACAGTCAATAAGACAGTGATATACACCCACCCCTGTAAAGTGGCACACAGTCAATAAGACAGTGATATACACCAATCCCTATAAAGTAGCACACAGTCAATAAGACAGAGATATACACCACACCCTATAAAGTGGCACATAGTCAATAAGACAGTGATATACACCAATCCCTATAAAGTGGCACACAGTCAATAAGACAGTGATATACACCAATCCCTGTAAAGTAGCACACAGTCAATAAGACAGTGATATACACCAATCCCTATAAAGTGGCACACAGTCAATAAGACAGAGATATACACCAATCCCTATAAAGTGGCACACAGTCAATAAGACAGTGATATACACCCACCCCTGTAAAGTGGCACACAGTCAATAAGACAGTGATATACACCAATCCCTGTAAAGTGGCACACAGTCAATAAGACAGTGATATACACCAATCCCTATAAAGTGGCACACAGTCAATAAGACAGAGATATACACCAATCCCTATAAAGTGGCACACAGTCAATAAGACAGAGATATACACCCAACCCTATAAAGTGGCACACAGTCAATCAGACAGTGATATACACCAATCCCTGTAAAGTAGCACACAGTCAATAAGACAGTGATATACACCAATCCCTATAAAGTGGCACACAGTCAATAAGACAGAGAAATACACCAATCCCTATAAAGTAGCACACAGTCAATAAGACAGAGATATACACCAATCCCTATAAAGTGGCACACAGTCAATAAGACAGTGATATACACCAATCCCTATAAAGTGGCACACAGTCAATAAGACAGAGAAATACACCAATCCCTATAAAGTGGCACACAGTCAATAAGACAGAGATATACACCAATCCCTATAAAGTGGCACACAGTCAATAAGACAGTGATATACACCAATCCCTGTTAAGTGGCACACAGTCAATAAGACAGTGATATACACCAATCCCTATAAAGTGGCACACAGTCAATAAGACAGAGATATACAAAAATCCCTATAAAGTGGCACACAGTCAATAAGACAGAGATATACACCAATCCCTATAAAGTGGCACACAGTTAATAAGACAGTGATATACACCAATCCCTGTAATGTGGCACACAGTCAATTAGACAGTGATATACACCAATCCCTGTAATGTGGCACACAGTCAATAAGACAGTGATATACACCAATCCCTGTAATGTGGCACACAGTCAATAAGACAGTGATATACACCAATCCCTGTAATGTGGCACACAGTCAATAAGACAGAGATATACACCAATCCCTGTAATGTGGCACACAGTCAATAAGACAGTGATATACACCAATCCCTGTAAAGTGGCACACAGTCATTAAGACACTGATATACACCAATCCGTATAAAGTAGCACACAGTCAATAAGACAGTGATATACACCAATCCCTATAAAGTGGCACACAGTCAATAAGACAGTGATATACACCAATCCCTATAAAGTGGCACACAGTCAATAAGACAGCGATATACACCAATCCCTATAAACTGGCATACAGTCAATAAGACAGAGATATACACCAATCCGTATAAAGTAGCACACAGTCAATAAGACAGTGATATACACCAATCCCTATAAAGTAGCACACAGTCAATAAGACAGTGATATACACCAATCCCTATAAAGTGGCACACAGTCAATAAGACAGTGATATACACCCACCCCTATAAAGTGGCACACAGTCAATAAGACAGTGATATACACCCACCCCTATAAAGTGGCACACAGTCAATAAGACAGTGATATACACCAATCCCTATAAAGTGGCACAGTCAATAAGACAGCGATATACACCCACCCCTGTAAAGTGGCACACAGTCAATAAGACAGTGATATACACCAATCCCTGTAAAGTAGCACACAGTCAATAAGACAGTGATATACACCAATCCCTATAAAGTGGCACACAGTCAATAAGACAGAGATATACAAAAATCCCTATAAAGTGGCACACAGTCAATAAGACAGAGATATACACCAATCCCTATAAAGTGGCACACAGTCAATAAGACAGCGATATACACCAATCCCTGTAAAGTGGCACACAGTCAATAAGACAGTGATATACAATCCCTATAAAGTGGCACACAGTCAATAAGACAGAGATATACACCAATCCCTATAAAGTGGCACACAGTCAATAAGACAGTGATATACACCCACCCCTGTAAAGTGGCACACAGTCAATAAGACAGTGATATACACCAATCCCTATAAAGTGGCACACAGTCAATAAGACAGAGATATACACCAATCCCTATAAAGTGGCACACAGTCAATAAGACAGAGATATACACCCACCCCTGTAAAGTGGCACACAGTCAATAAGACAGTGATATACACCAATCCCTGTAAAGTAGCACACAGTCAATAAGACAGTGATATACACCAATCCCTATAAAGTGGCACACAGTCAATAAGACAGAGATATACACCAATCCCTGTAAAGTGGCACACAGTCAATAAGACAGTGATATACACCAATCCCTATAAAGTGGCACACAGTCAATAAGACAGAGATATACAAAAATCCCTATAAAGTGGCACACAGTCAATAAGACAGAGATATACACCAATCCCTATAAAGTGGCACATAGTCAATAAGACAGTGATATACACCAATCCCTATAAAGTGGCACACAGTCAATAAGAGAGATATACACCAATCCCTATAAAGTGGCACACAGTCAATAAGACAGTGATATACACCAATCCCTATAAAGTGGCACACAGTCAATAAGACAGAGATATACACCAATCCCTATAAAGTGGCACACAGTCAATAAGACAGTGATATACACCAATCCCTATAAAGTGGCACACAGTCAATAAGAGAGATATACACCAATCCCTATAAAGTGGCACACAGTCAATAAGACAGAGATATACACCAATCCCTATAAAGTGGCACACAGTCAATAAGACAGTGATATACACTAACCCCTATAAAGTGGTACACAGTCAAGAAGTTAGTGTTTTCTTACTGGACCTTATAAGTTTTCTGAAATATTCTGCACCAGTTAATAGCAATGAGATTATAAAACATTTCGCTAATTAGTTTGTAATAAAGTTTGCTTAACTATTTCCAGACTTCTGTATACTGATTTGGATGATGGTTGACTGGTATCATACCATGATATGGCAGGAAGAAGTATCCAACCTCTTAAAAAAGTCTCACAATTCGAGAATCAAAACCTAGACTACCACAAACCAAGTATTTAACCACTACACTAAGCCTTCTTTTCTTTGTACCAAGTTTTGTATATATAGTAATGCTCTGTTGATCCAGATATGTTTCTTCCAAGCCAATTTTGGCAAATAAACAAATTTTCCAGACTACCAAATAACTATATACATGTATTTGTGGGGTATTATTATTTATGATGATTGTATGTTTAAAGATAGACATGACTTGTGCATATTCAGGTTTAGGATATGACGCATTCCTTATGGACATGTTTGATTATTTTTTATGCATCCCAGTCTCAAACATTTTTTCTAACGATGACCACCCTTCAAAAAAATAAAACACTACTATTTTCAAAACTAGTAAATCCTGTTTGATTTGTCAAAATTTGTTTCCTCTTGTCCTATAGCATTGTCAGACGATGATATCTAAAATATCTCATGTATAATTTATACTACATTAACTGTGGTCATAGAATAGAACACTTATCTAGTACCATTGAAATAAAATACAAATGAAAAAAGTTGACAAAAGACAACAAAACTTACTGGTGTAGGTTTTTTTTTATCATTATACTTACAGTTCAAAAGATATAGTCGAGTTAAAAGTTTTTGAGAAATAAGACAAAGTACAAGGTCAAAATCACTTGGTCAAAAGTCATGATACTAAATGAAAGCTCTGATCATGAGGAATCTATGTGTGAAATATCAGAGCTCTATCACTAACAGTTATATGTGTATGTTTTAATACATATTTATTCACTGGCAATGTTATTAAGTAAAACGTCAAACCTTACCTGTTGTTTTCCAACCAATTATTCCATGTTTTGATGTGCATTTCTGGGATGATTCTGAGCTCTCCATCTCTTACACACTGAAAATATCATATGTGTTCATATCTAAGAGAGAAGCATGCTATTACCTAATTATAATGATGGGATAATAGAACTAAATTCTATTTCCTAGAGGCCCTCTTAAAGAACAATGAAAAGGTAAATAGATGCATGACTTTCAAATACAAGGACAACCATACTAATAATGGCAAGAAAAAAATATACATGTATCATGGTATAACATTAACAAATTAGGAAGCCTTGAACAAATCTATAATAAACAACCTTTTGGCCTGGTACAGATTATGAAAGGCCTTTTATATCTCCTAATTTGGCAAAAGAGAAAAATTTAATTGCATGTATTTTTCTCTTTTATCATTTTTTTTTCTTTGTTATTTTGAACTATTTTTACTATTGTAAATATATATAATTGTAAACATTTGAAAATGAATAAATATTGAATGATTACTGAGACACATCTTGCTGTACCATTCATTTGAAAGAAACACACTGTAGTATAAATAATATAGATTACAGACCTGTAAGAGATCTTGATTAAATTAGGGAAACCGCAAAATTAAAGGCATAAAGAAAATGTACCAATTGTCAAATCAATCTTAAACATTAACTGATATATTTGTTTTGGAAAACATTTACATGACATACCTTGACAGCATCATCTGACATTTCTTTCATCTTTACATACCACTGTGGCTTTAGTAACGGCTCAATGATGTCCTTTGATCGACTGAAAATAAGAGCTGGGAATGAAAAATGCTTTGGAATGACTAGTTATTTTTGTATCTGCATACATTTGTTTGTTTTCATTGCATAATTACACAGATTCAGCAGAGGCCTGGTCTGGCGCCATAAACTGAGAATATACTTAAGTCCAAAATTTCATTTTAATTTATTCCGTTATCAAACGTTCAAATAAATTTTACTGCAGAATGGTTTACTTCTATTTATCAGTAGAATAAAACTAAATAAAATCCAAATCCCAGTTATTAATTCACTGATGAACAGAAGAATATGAATTTTTGTCTTAAGTATATTCTCAGTTTATGGCACCGGACCCTGATGTCAGAAGTAAAAATGTGATATGGGAGGACCCTGATATTTGTCGTATTCTTTGGAAAACAAGAAAATGACATTCACAAGAGCCTCTTGACTTTGATGTGAGTAAATTACTGGCTATGCCATATCGAAGATTCTCTATTCAATCAGACTGACATGTATGTATAGCGTTTAGTACAAAGAAACATTTGGTGCCACAATCAATATGGCAAAAGAAAAAGATGCATGTTACTTTTTCACTGACCTACAGACAGGTACCACCATAGGATTATCTTTGATTTCTTTGAAAAGATTCTTCTCCTTGAGAGCTTGCAGAACAGCTTTTCTTGCCAGGAATCTCTTCATACCCTGCATAACCATCATGGAGTATTAATGATTGCATAAATCTTTAAACCACTGGTTAACTCTCCTATTTTATCTACTATTCATAGCAGTAAAAAAAAGCTTTGATAAAAAAAAAAAAAAAAAAAAAAGATTCATTCATATACATATTGCTAAATAGAGTGAATATCACTAATGAGGTTTGTTTTTGACAGCTTCAGGCCATGAACTACAATGTATTCTATGCCACATCAGATTCTTTCTAGGCCTCATGATTTAGCAGGAGAAGTGTGGACAAGATTTTTGGCACACCCCATGAGACATTCCACACTTACTAACCTCAATGCACAACTACAGGCCATGTACAGTTGTATACATGTACTAACATCAGATTCTTTCTAGGTTTCATGATGTTGAAGTGCAGGCAGAAATTTCTTTCCTTACTTGTGAACCCCACTCAATGGGTCAGAATCCCTTTTTGGAATCTTGGTGCCAAACTTCAGGCTTAGCCCCATGACGAAGCAAGGGAATAGCAGACAAGATTTATACCACACTCATGATTATACCCAAAGGGCCTAAATCCGACACTGGAACACAGATGCACACCTTTAGGCCATGTACTGTAATATGCCACCATAAGAACCTTTCTAGAATTCATGGAGGACAAAGTAGTGCAGACAGATAGATGGACATATGCTACATTTATGCAGGCATAAAAACATGAACATAAACATGATAAGACTAAGGAGACCTTAAACAAGGAATATGATGGACAAATTTTCTTCAATGCGAATACTCAAGTAATCAGACTTACAGCAAACTGTCCACAATCTGGTGTAATGTTTCCTTTATCATCCATGATGGTTATAAAGGGTAGATTGTGCCTCACCCCTACATCGTAATCATTCTGATCATGAGCTGGTGTTATCTTTACAGCCCCTAAAAACAAGTGAATTGTGAAAAAGTGACAATCCCATTGGGAATTAAACCTTTTGATTTTTTGACATTTTACTCATCAAATGAAAGCTTTAACCATACTGCAAATTTCTGTACAAGTGAAAAACAGGATGCAAATCTGTTTTATCTTATCAAAAAACTTCAAGTATCAAAGTAAAATCTATGTATACATGTTAATGCACAGCTGAAATCATTAAAGGAAGAGTAGGACTGCAAACTACCAGAGTTTGAGACATTAAAGATCAAAATCAAAAATCTCTTTACTAACAATTTAACCTTATATACAGTTCTTCCAAATGAAATATTGCTCCTTACATCTCTATCTTCAGGCTATTTCCACCTTGGTTTTCTTTAATGGCTTAAGTATAAATATCGGTATACAATATAGTATTACATGCATTAATTTGGTGCATCATATGACCATTTTTACAACTTATATGTTTTTTTACATTGAAGCTCAAGGCCTAAACTGTGGAAAATGAAATTTTAAATATTTGAAGAGCAAAATTGTTACATTGAAGCTCAAGGCCTAAACTGTGGAAATTGAAAGTTTAAATATTTGAAGAGCAAAATTGTTACTTAATTGACCTAAAAGTAAGAGGCAAAGAACCAATCTAAGAGAAGAATTTTGCATGAGGGAGATATTCCTTAGTTTTGAAATAATTTACAAACTTTTTTCACAGTAAATTTGAAGTATCTGAAGCTTAGGATACTCTCAGTCACTAACAGTCCACCAGCAGCGGTATAGACCCAGTGGTAATAATGAATATCAGAAGATATATACCTGTATTAATTTGGTGCAACATATGCACATTACAAGAACTTGATGCTCGAGGCCTAAACTCTGGCAACTGATTTCACACAATTTCCTCTAATAGTTTTACTGCCTTTAATTAAACATAACTTGGCTAGAAACACATGCATTAAAAAATTCTAAACGAACCTGTTCCAAAAGCCATGTCTACGAAATCATCACAGAGGATGGGTAATCTCCTATCAATGAAGGGATGGATGACATATTTCCCATGTAGGTGTTTATACCGATCATCATTTGGATGGACAGCTACGGCAGTATCCCCTAACATTGTCTCTATACGAGTAGTGGCTACTACAATTTCCTCATCTGTAATACAATTTACATATAGGAATGACTAAGATTATTTTCAATATGTCTTTGATGGCAGCAAAAAACTTAAGCTATGACAGATTTCTACAGACATGTTTCTTTATCTAATTCATTAGATTTGTTAACCTCTGGGTAATTTTACCAACATTATTGATATAAAGGAAGTACATTGATTTTCTAAATTCCTTCGCTTATGTTAGTAACAATTAAATATGTCTATTATCTTAAACTACCTGATCCCTCTACAGGATAGGCAAAAGAGACGAGTACTCCAAATTCCACCTTCTCTGAATAACCAGGAACAGGTAACAGAGTGCGACCAGGTAACTCCTTCTTATCTACCTGAAAATAATGGAGTTTAACATGAGTCATAAAATTACTAGAATATACATAATAAAAATATTAAAGAATACTGACTTTAACTGCTATACCATGAGAAATGGCAGCTCCAGTAGTACATAAATTGATCAAAATGTGACCAATATATCAATTTCTTTTAAGCTACTTTGTGGTCCGAAGCAGGTCAGAAACAGACTACATAGCCGTTGCAATCTGATATTTCATTTTAACTGATTCAATAAAAACACTGATGCAAAGTATCAATTGCCCAGCAGAACCAAGTATTCATGAAGAAATAATTTTGATTATCATAATCTGAACCAACATACGGATAGTGTAGGAGAAGCTATTCAGTGTTTGTAATGATAAATGATTATCATTGTATAAGGACCAATACAATAAATCTCGAATTAAACCTAACATGATTTAACTTTGGGGGAGAAGACATTAAGTTTACAAAACATAAAATGTGTAGAAATATGTTGCCCCTGCAAATTTTACTTATCATAAACTAAATGTTAATTATGCCTTTCTTCTTATTTTCAAAGTTGTTTATTTCCATTTCCTTTAAAGTAGTAGTGTTACATCATTATAACTAAGCGAACACAAAGTATGACGAAAACAACTTCTCCTAAAATACATGAGACAATGACCCCCGAATAAAACCATCACTACAAAAACCAGCCTTCTGACCGGCAATAATAATACTTAAACACCAAAGCACATCTATGTATTTTCTTTAGTAATTTGTCCACTTAATTCAGAATTCCATTTTATCTGATAGCCAATGTACTGTCTGTAAAACATGTCATCCCAAATTAAACGTGCTGTAAGTTCCTGTATTGAATCCACTAAATCTTGTCAGTTGGCTTTCACCTCTATTATAAAGCCTCTACACACCACTGTTGGACTGGACAATAAATAACTTGTGTATACAATAAATGAGTACCTTTAAGTACCGCTGTTGGACTGGACAATAAATATCTTGTGTATACAATAAATGAGTACCTTTAAGTACCGCTGTTGGACTGGACAATAAATATCTTGTGTATACAATAAATGAGTACCTTTAAGTACCGCTGTTGGACTGGACAATAAATATCTTGTGTATACAATAAATGAGTACCTTTAAGTACCGCTGTTGGACTGGACAATAAATATCTTGTGTATACAATAAATGAGTACCTTTAAGTACCGCTGTTGGACTGGACAATAAATATCTTGTGTATACAATAAATGAGTACCTTTAAGTACCGCTGTTGGACTGGACAATAAATATCTTGTGTATACAATAAATGAGTACCTTTAAGTACCGCTGTTGGACTGGACAATAAATATCTTGTGTATACAATAAATGAGTACCTTTAAGTACCGCTGTGGGAGTTGAAAATAATTTTGTTGTTTATAAAATAAATGAGTACCTTTAAGTACCGCTGTTGGACTGGACAATAAATATCTTGTGTATACAATAAATGAGTACCTTTAAGTACCGCTGTTGGACTGGACAATAAATATCTTGTGTATACAATAAATGAGTACCTTTAAGTACCGCTGTTGGACTGGACAATAAATATCTTGTGTATACAATAAATGAGTACCTTTAAGTACCGCTGTTGGACTGGACAATAAATATCTTGTGTATACAATAAATGAGTACCTTTAAGTACCGCTGTTGGACTGGACAATAAATATCTTGTGTATACAATAAATGAGTACCTTTAAGTACCGCTGTTGGACTGGACAATAAATATCTTGTGTATACAATAAATGAGTACCTTTAAGTACCGCTGTTGGACTGGACAATAAATATCTTGTGTATACAATAAATGAGTACCTTTAAGTACCGCTGTTGGACTGGACAATAAATATCTTGTGTATACAATAAATGAGTACCTTTAAGTACCGCTGTTGGACTGGACAATAAATATCTTGTGTATACAATAAATGAGTACCTTTAAGTACCGCTGTTGGACTGGACAATAAATATCTTGTGTATACAATAAATGAGTACCTTTAAGTACTGGTAGATGGGCGGTGCTAACACCCACAAGGCAGCATCAGGACTTTCCCAAATGCTAAATGTTAACCTGCCTTACAACCGGGGCAATTATACAAGAGAATGTGTAAGAAAGTCATCATCAAAATATACAACTAGCATGTATAGAACAGCATTGGGACAACCTGACCTGGTTTGGCAAATACGATTCTAACACTGAAGATGTCACATGTGATTTAATAAATTATTCAAGTTTCTAATTCTAATGAAGAATGGGTTAGGTTCAACAAATGGCATTTCAAACAGGAAAAGTATGTGAGACCATACCAGATCTAATATATTTCTCAGATTGGTGACATTTTCTACAAAATTAATCGCAGACTTCTTCAAGTGGTCTAAAATTGCTGGCCTTTCATGAACTCCAAAAGACTGTCAATAATTTTCTGTGGTTTACGAACTCCTGAGATCACCAGCAGTACATGTAGCAGTGTTTAATGCTGATTTGTGTGAAGCTCTCACCATTCACAGCATTTGATTCTTAAGGGAATAACAGTCATACAATTCTAACTGAATCACAGGGTCACTTGCAACAGATTAATCACAAACTCTGATTTTCACATTTTTGGATGAAACAGTAAAACCAACGTACAATAGTAAACAAATAAATATCACATAATATCATGTGAAATATCAAAAAGAGTTTATAAACAAATCAAAACATTATATAGTTGTCATATTTCGTTACTCTTCTGAAAGTTTATTATCACCTTTAAAACATCAAATTGAATGCAACAAGCAAATTCAGAGAATTGTGGTCCCCCACTCTGGGGATTCTTTCAGTAAAGAGTGCAGTGATCTGTGACATATTGTCATGGTTGTGCTTGTCTACAGACACACATGCCAAATATGAAGGCCTTACGTCTTACAGTTAAAAAGTTACACTGAAGTAGGTCAAACGTCACGTTCAAGGTCACATTATAAAAATTTGGGTACCAACGGAAAGGTTTTGCGATTAGAGACACCGATGCCAAATATGAAGGCCCTTCGTCTTACGGTTAAAAAGTGGTTAAAAAGTTACATTGAAGAAGGTCAAAGGTCACAGTCAAAGTCACATGATTAAAAATCCTGGTACCAACGGAAAGGTATTGCCATTAGGGACACATAAGCCAAATATAAAGGCCCCATGTCTTACGGTTAAAAAGTTACATTGAAGTAGGTCAAAGGTCATGGTCAAGGTCACATAATAAAAAAAATTTTGGTATCCAGGGAAACGTATTGCAATTTGAGACACACTTGCGAAATATGAAGACCCTACATTTTACGGTTAAAAAGGTATGACCAAGGTTAAAGTTTTTGTGACAGATGGACAGACAGACGAACAGACAGACGGACAGACAAATGAGATTTAATGCCCCCATGCTTTCAGGAAAAGTGGAGGACAATTACAACTCTAACATGATGTACTATTAAATTTCACCACTTCTGTTTATATGATACTTAGTTTATCTTGTAATTTATTTCGACAGACTAGCAGATTCAAGGAAACCCACTGTATACTGATTACTATTTTTTTTTTTACAGTTTAATCCTTTCTCTTTTACTTACCTCTATGTCTGAGATCGCAGAATTCAATGTACAGGACCAATTTACCAATCTCACACTTCGATAGATATAGCCATCATCATGGAGACGAATAAATGCCTCTGTTACTGCTCTGTATAGCTTCTACAATTTTAAAAGAAATTTTTGTTCTTCAATACAGCCTTACAAACATAAAATTTTGATAATTTTCTTCTCATACAAAATTTGAAGTGGTTTTCCAAATAGCAAATTATTTTGTTTCTACCATAATATATGATATATGCCAATGTTTATTATGTTATTATCATAGTGTAAATAATTTATTCCTAGATATCTTTATAATTATCACATAACAGATATGGTCATTTTCCTGAGGCAACTTAATAATACTGAGCTAATACATTATAAACATCTCATATACATCACTAACTTCTGAAAGTCACCAAAATACTTCAACTGATGCTTAAACTTAATCATTAGTAAGTGACCTCCATTTGATGCTTACAATTTACTTTTACGGCCTTCCCTACTTTTCAATCAATAACAATAAACTATACATGTACAGTGATAAAGCCGTTTGAAGATTTCTATATATGTGACTAGGTCATGATTTAAAGTAATCTTGACGAATCCATTATCTTTTGACCTTGGTATATAAATGAACAAACTAAGAATACCTTACACTGGTACACGATACTTTACATAATGTCTAATGTCAAGGCCATACAGTGGTACACGATACTTTACATAATGTGTAATGTGAAGGCTGTACAGTGACCTATATATACAGATAAAGTGTAAAGGTAAAATCTTAATTTACAGATGATCAAGTGATCAGGTTGTGATCAATATTTGAGTCATTGCGTCAAAAGTGCACAAGGTCTTCCTATCCAGATACATTTATACATGTAGACTCATTATAGTGATGTTAAACTCTAAGAGTCCACAACCAATTTACCGGATCCATGGTGAAGCATTTTCTATTCCAGTCATATGATCCTCCTATCTTCTTCAGCTGATGATATATCCGATCTCCTTTTCTGGAAACAAAGTCATATAAGTATTATAGATATAATCTGATAATCATTCCAGGTAAAACTTTGATATACAGTCAAACATCGATATCTCAAAGTTGGAGGGACTGTGGAAAATACTTCGAGATATCTGTAGTTCGAGGTATCCAAATTTCGATTTTAGGATTTGACATTTGTGATTATTATATTAGATCTTCGAGATATACCTGTATTTATCAATAAATACCCATGAAGATGTGCATATTGTTCCTAAATAATTAATCTAAATCTCATCATACCTTTTATATTTTATCAATATATAAAAAGAACATACTCCAAAACTGAAAACGTCATGTTTCCTTCTCAGTAATATCATAATTTATATAAATTCAGTGCTGGATATACCTGTCGTAAACTATACCTAAAATCCAGGACGGGCTAACACATAACACAAGATAAAGACACACGTCATAATTTTATTTTACTACTATTACTATGCATAAAAATATAGTGATATACACATGAATTTGAAATAAAAATAAATGAATGAACAATGTAAAGAAATTTCTTTAAATAAATGCAGGTATGAAAAAGCACCAATTACTGTTAATGTTAATTATTTAGGTCGAATCTAATAAGCTATCATCATTAATTTTACTAATATCTCGTATAAATAACACAGTACGCACGGACGCGATCAATTATGTAATTACTGCAGCTTTGTACACCGGTAAGGTCGATTAATCACATCACGCAAGCGACTTGTCATCTAGGGTAAATGTCGGTGGCATCAATAAGAAGCCAACTTCAAGATAAAACAGGTAAATACCGTATTTACTCGAATATAATACGCACCCCCAACAATGACCTCGAAAATCATGAAAAAAGTCTAACTCCGTGTATAATACGCAGCAGAAAAATGCAAAACAAGATGTCAATTTCGTGTTGAAACAGCAAGACCGCAAGCTGAATTTGCTTTGCCGTATACCTGTTACAGTGTAATCGTGTAACGTGTATTATTATCAAAAGCGGCACAGAACGACCAGCCTTTATTCATCGTGTGATATCAACACTTTTTTCTCTTTCATTTCATTAACAATTAAACTTGCATGGACTTCAAATGTCTTAACTAGTACCCTAGTTCCAAACGATCGCTTTATTTTTTTCTCTCTCGTTAGAATGAACTGGCATGTCTACTATACTACATGAACTTTACGCGGAGATCGCAGATGTTTGTGAAGACAAAATATATAAAGAATGAATGAATGAGTGTTATCTAAACTGTCGATGCTTGTGCCGTTACGGTCAAGTAGTTTCACCTGTTGCGTAACTATCAATTAACCAATTAAGGATAAATAATTATATCACCCGTATAATCTGCTAATCAGAAACCATTGCTAATTAACACAGCGCAAGTATTCTATCGTGTTCATTAAATGCCACACTGTAGACATTACTCCTGTTATCGCCTTGGGCATTTACTACGGGAAGCGGACAGTATACAGACAATAGATATATCTCAAGCCTCGTGGGTTTGATTGACGGCTTCTGATACTTTAACGGACACACGCACCCCTCTAAATCCGCCACTGAAGCTTGAAAGCGTGGAAAGTTCCAGATTTCTAACCCTATGTATAATACGCAGTGAGAAAATGAGGGGTCAAATTGGCGAAAAAAAGTGTGTATTATATTCGAGTAAATACGGTAAGAACTTCAGGACTTGAAAATGTATTCGACATAAGCATGGCATTCGACATATCAGTGTTCGACGCATCCTGGTTGAATTTAATCATAATATGAAGGATTTTTTTCGGGACTAACGTTTGACTTAGAGATATCCCAGGAGATATCGAAGTTTGACTGTATTCTAACAATTCCACATCAAAGTCTTCACTGAAAAATTAAATCCCAACAAACTGATCTATCGCCTTGTGCTCTTAGAACAGTGTAGTACCAGTGTTTTGGAGAAAGTGCACAAAACAGCGGGGGAAAAAACCAAAAACAACAGGAATAAATCAGGTGTAATGTTTTCTGTGATAGTTACACAATTCTTCAAAATCAGTGTTTTTTGCAATTTCTAATTTATACCTGGCTTAGGACCCATCTGTTTTGTGAAAAAAATTCTAAAACATCTTAATTGTACTCAATACTATAATACATAACTTGTACATGTATAAAATATTACTGATTTGTTATTACAGAAAATCTTACTTGTTCATTCACTAGGGGTGAGCAGTTTTATCGCCAAACCAGTATATTGCAATTTTCCGCTTCCCAATATGTACCACAGTATTTTTTTCAAAAACCGGTTCGAGATCGATATTTAACATATTTATACTTGCATTTTGCTTACTTCCTAGATGGTAAGTGAACAAGAGTTTGCTTGTAATAAAAGGCCAAATATGGAATAAAGGTATGGAAAGGAGGTACACCGACATGAATATATTGCCTGTTATTGTCTTAGCATTCCTCTTTTCTTTTGCTGAAGTTGAATTAAAGATTCATGAATAGTTAAATGACTTAAAAGACTAATTTTGTCATCATATAAATATTGCAATTTATTGCAATATCTGTTTGAGAACTGCAATATATTGCAATACACATTTTGACCCACAATACTCATCCCTATCATTCACTTATTCAATACATTATAAACCTTACTGTGAAACAAATCATGTGATAGAAAGATATCCTTACTCATTCTTCCATTCCCAGACTTTTCCCACGAACTTCTCCCTACCCAGGTCATGTCTGGACAGGTTCTGTTCTCGTTTAAGGGTTTTCTCCACAACTACTTGAGTGGCTATTCCAGCATGATCGCAACCAGGGTTCCATAATACAGCTTTCCCATTCATACGATGCCTGCATATCATACAAAATGCAATTAGAATAAGGAAAATACTTAACAGAACAAAAGACCATGATGTGAGTTCTAAAGACAAGGTTTGACTTTCCTTCTAGTTAAAGGGATTTTTTAATAGTAAAATGGTATAGATATACATCCATGAATTAGATGATGCAAAGAAAGTGTTTTGCTTGTTACATTATGCCATTTACATTATTTTGATTGTTACAACATTTTGTATTTTATTTTACATTATTTTGATTGTTACAGCACTTTGTATTTTATTTTACATTATTTTGATTGTTACAGCACTTTGTATTTTATTTTACATTATTTTGATTGTTACAGCACTTTGTATTTTATTTTACATTATTTTGATTGTTACAGCACTTTGTATTTTATTTTACATTATTTTGATTGTTACAGCACTTTGTATTTTATTTTACATTATTTTGATTGTTACAGCACTTTGCATTTTATTTCACATTATTTTGACTGTTACAGCACTTTGTATTTTATTTTACATTATTCTGATTGTTACAGCAGTTTGTATTTCATTTTACAAACCTAAATCTGCATTTGGCATGTTGAATTTTTTCTCTGATCAAATAGTTTTTGTACAAATACTTCTCTAGGTCGTGTTTTTCTCATCATATAGTTTCATTTCAGGGAAATTTTTCTTCTACTTACACACAAACTCCAAAACAATACAATATATATCATTTGAAAGTTCCCCCAGATGGAATTGTTTGACTCTTTGTTGTGATGCTACGCCACGATTATTTCACCTACATCAAGGTGGTCAAAGTAGCTGGAGAAGGCCAATGACCTTTGACATATAGACCTCGTCTTGATCGGGACTTAAGCCCAGACTTGACAAAAGTGAGAGGTAATAATGAATTTCAGGAGGGCACCTAAAGTCTCCTTGGTCAGAGTCCCTTACCTTTAATACAATGATCTCTTAAGACAGACACATTTCTGAGCTAAAGGACAAGTTACTGACCAGCTACTAGTGTAACTCAAACCCTGGACTTCACAATCTGGAGATAATTACCTTACAAGTGAACCTCCCTCGCTTGGGTCACAGAGTCTCCTACATTTGACAGAATGATCTTTAACACGAGACAATGAATTTTTTTAACTAAAAGACAAGATACTGACTAGCTAGTAGTGTAACTCAGAATCTGGACTTCACAATCTGAAGATAATTACCTTATCAACTGAACAATGCTGGCTTGGGTCACAGAGTCCTCTACATTTAACATAATGATCTCTTACAATACACATGTTTCTACTCTACTAGACAAAATACTGACAAGCTATATAAAAACTTGAAACCTACATCTCTCGATCAGGAGTCCAGCACTAACCTGACTGAATTATGCTCAAAATGGTCAAAGAGTTCCCTCAATTAATAGAATGATTTCTTACAACGAACAAATTTCTTAGCTGAAGGCCCTCAGATTTAACAGTAAATGATTATATCAGTTGAACTAACTGCACCTTGAATGTCATCAATAAAATATCTATGTTAGTAAGCAAGTATCTTTATAGTTGCTGCTCCATACCATCTGACAATAGTGTCCTGTACAGCACTGGTCAAGGCATGTCCAAGATGTAGAGATCCAGTAACATTGGGGGGAGGTATCACAATTACAAATTTGTCCTCATATGGTATCTTGGTGCAGTCTTTACCCTGAAATAAAATGGTTTATCAATAATTCCTCTTATTTCCTGTACATAAAAAGAACTCTTGTAAGAAAAAACTAGACAATTCAATAAATCACTTTTATAATAAAAAAAACTCTGTAAAAAATGACCAATTATAATCAATAGGTTGGGTATCCCCGAGTGAAAACCATATTGTAATATACTGCAATATTTCATTTGAATATTACAATATATTGCACAGATACACCATTACAAGAACACCAAAGCAAATTTCATTGAATCTGATTGAAAGTAACAATTCATTGTGGGATATATAATTAACTTTGGTTCATATAACAAATAGAGCCTACAAACAAAATTATCACTCGAATACTTACCTTAATTACGAATACAGTTCATACAAACGTGAATCAATAAATTAATTTTGTTCTTGAAGTCACATAAAATTTGTAGTGTATCAAAATCACTAGCACTATTTGTCATCAGGAAAATGAATCCAGTTTCATTTTGTTTCAGTTTGTATCCTGTGATAGACTACAAACTGATTTCCGAGATTTCGGATGTGTTAAGTTTAGTACAATTTTGATTTTAGTGACTTATTCTTATGAATAAAATACCAGTATCATCAAATACCAGTATCTGGTGTTGGTATCTCGATATATTATTGGTTTGGGAAATATTGCAATATATCGATGTACTTGTAACATCTCAAACCACTAATAATCAACCTTTCAAAAATGTAAAGACTAGCAAAACCATCTAAGACAAAATATCACAAGAAAACCTTTCAAAATAAAGATGATATCATCTAGTACAACACAAAATCATGTTGCTGAAATTACTCTATGACTTTGAAGGAAAGCGCACTGGTTGTAATAAAAACATTTATTAAAATCATTTTAATAAGCCTTACACTTACGTTGTCATTTGTCCTGAATAACTGATGATTTTTTCCTTCTTAAATTTTGATTATAAACAACATTTTGACAAAAGTTCAAAGAGGGATAACTTGCATACCTAATTGGCACACCGACCAATAATTCATATAATGACAGATTCATCATAATCACAAATCCAAATACAACTCTTGCAATTAGAGTTGACTGTAAACATAAAAATAAAATAATAATAATGATGAGAATGATTACACAGCCAATTGTACTTATACTAACAGAATGATTACACGGCCAATTGTACCTTATACTAACAGAATGATTACACAGCCAATTGTACCTTATACTAACAGTCTCATTGTTTTACACCTCATTATTATAAATTTCAAATCTTAAAATATTAACATTATGCCCAAATTGGTATTTTCAAGATACAAGAGTTATCTAACTTGTGGGAAGGTACTGTAATTAACTAATCTGGTTAAAACCATATCTTTATTCCACTTTTCTATTTGTCCCATTGCAGATAAAGATCTGGTGAAACCCTGTAAGGAGTCATGTTCTGGTGAACTCTGATTTTCAGCCAATCACTGGATCGGCTACAAATCCCTAGGAATGAAATAAACATACCCAGTGTTTGTAACCTACAAGGTACCTAGGCATGTACCTAGCCGAGTCACTGATTGGCTATGGGAAGTAACGGTTTCGGTGACTGAAACATCATCAGAGTTCACCAGAACATGATCCCTTACAAGGTTTCGCCGCATCTTTATCCGCAATTAGACAAATAGAGAAGCGGAGTAAAGATATGGTTGAATCAGATTACCCATCTATGGTGCAAACCAGTGTCTAATGTACATCCCCAAAAATAGGAGAAAATGTCAAGAAAAAGCTTATCTCCTATTATAAAGCAAAGGATAAAAATTGATTAAAACGTTAATTGTTCCTATATTTGTGTTTGCGTGCCATTTATCTTTTAACTTGTGTGGTCAAAATAGTTTGATATGGTAACCTCGGGAAGTCAATGTCACCAGACAATTATGATATAATGACTGTTAGCTCAACAAGTTATATCAATAATTGTACATGTGTTCACTGTTGCATGAATTACCCATATACTATAAAGATGAAAAAGATAAAATATTAATTTTGAGATGAGCTACATAGAATAATTACTCTATTAACTTTCTTGTTATCGAAGCACTTGCTAAAAGCTCAAGAATCACATTTAGAGGGACTTCTTGCTCAGACATTTTTATTGACAGAAAAAAACTAGTTATATTTTGATGTGCATGCTATGATATTGACGTTAAATTTTTTTTTTTAAAGTGTGCATTACACAAATGATTATGGGATATGACAGTGACATAAACAAATGCTATGGAAACCGATACAAAATTAAGAGAAATGAAAGGACAGATATGACATTTCCCTAGGATCTGAATGTCATCACAATGGTTTTGACATCAAATGCCTACCAAATGGGAAATATCTCTAAATCACATTAAATACCACTAGGCTGTGTAACATTTGCCACATACCCCATATTCTGGAGTAAAGAATCCACTTTTGTCCCACCAATCATACCAGGCAGCCTCCACATAGGGTGGACTATAAGCATCTGGCATTGGTCCTGTTACATCTGAAAACAAATTTTCTTATTAAACAAATAAACAAGAGTTCTTTTAACAATTTGGGGAAAAATTTTACTCTCCAGTGACTAGAAAGATAATAGTATACATGTCTAAAATTGAAACTAATCTATATATTTTCTCTCATACCAAGTTGCTAAGGGATAGCTAGATATATTTGAGTTATGTGTCACAAGTCGATATATCATTTCGTTTGTGACGCTTCACTTGAACAGAGGTGTTGCATTTTATTATTAATTTGTATGTGAATGTACAAATTCAAATATTATAGCCATGTTATAATCATGAAGTTTTCTTTTTATGATACACTAGCCCAAAAGACCTGACCAAAATACCACAACTTTGATTCCTGTTCCCATGGTTAGTGATGGGATTTTGGTCAGAATGCATACCTGTATGAAAACATGGAATTTTTTTTTTTTTACTCAGGAAATAGATTTCCATCACTTCTTTTTACAATTTAACATTAGCACAGCAACCTCAGAGGTCAATAAAGTGACCATTTACCTATCCATATGGGTAATTAAATTTTCAATACATGTATAAGCTCTGTAACATCCACACAGATCATGTCAAAAAAAGAATTAATTCTGATTGGAAAATCAGGAATATAATCATCTTGGTGAATAATCACTTCATCAAGATCAAGTTCACTGCTCACTAGTGTTTAATAGTTATGAAAGGTGGTAAAACACTGATCCTTCAGGGAAATGAGAAAATTCAACATGTTTATACACAAGTTAGCAGTCTGACCAAAACCCCATCACCAGTCAGATATTTTGGGCTAATGATATACATACCTTTCTTTTGTCCAGGCTCTATTGGTATATCATATGTTATTTTTGCTCTCTCTTTTGCTGGTTCCTTTTTCTTGGGCTATTGAAATTTAAAGAGATAAAACTGTAGATAATAAAACATTTAACTTATAAGTACCATTACAAGTTTGTTTTGATTTATCCTTAAAGCAAAGATCAAGACTGATGGCCCATGAGTTCAGGTGGGTCTGTTAAAAAGGTCTAAATTTCTGTGCAGAGGTCATCACCATATAATGGCAATAATCTAGGTGTAATGTTAAACAGGAATCAAACAAACAAATTAGCAGTGGTAACTTTCCCCCTCAGTACATGAATGTACTCTAAATGATCAGGAACACTGAAAATACAGAAAAGGCACAGAAATTCCTTTGAACCTATGATAACCTTGACCTTAAAAGTATAAACTTGGGTTAAGATCGTTATACAATCTCAAGACAACAGCAAAAACATAATGTAATCAAAGATTGCCAACTTCACCTCAATACTTATAATACTGAATTTCCCCAAACTACTTAACTGAGTCACTTATGCAGAAAATGAAGGTCAGATGTGTCATAGGATGCACTTAAGTTAGCATCCCAAAATGAACCTGTGGTGCAAGTTTTGTAACTGTAGCACCTATACTTTTTACAATATTGAATTACTCCAAACTACTTAATCGAGTCACTCAAGTGGAAAATGTAGGTCAGATGCATCATCTGATACACATGCTTACAGTACATTGTAAGTCAGTATCCTAAGATGAACCCAAGGTTTAATTTGGTAACTGCAGTACCTAAATTTTCTCCTACACTGAGTTACCCCAAACTACTTATGTGGATGTGGAGGATTAAAGTATTTATAAGATCCTCTCAACTTCATCAAGATGAGCTAAAAATTTATGACTGAATTTCATGCATCTGTATCTGAGTTGCAGAGACCCTCCTCTCAGACAACAAATTTCCACTCTGAATTCCCTGAATTCTTCAATATTCACTGTGATACATTGTTGAGAGTAAAATATTGTGACTTAGCACCAGTTACTTTCAGATTTCATTTTCCTGTCATATTTATTGTCTTTTCAGTGTGGGGCTTGCAACAAGAGGCTCAAATAGGTCTACATTGTTCATCTGAGCACCTTTAGTAGTTGACAAACCTACAAAATGTAGAAAATATAAGAATCCTCTCAAAGATCTCAAGTACTCTTTAATTTAAACTTTATTTTCTTTGTCAGAATTTTCATTTTAGATTCATCATTAAAACTGTAACATGAAAGTAAAACAACACCAAACTTAAATTATAAATACACTAAAAATACATTCAGTTTTGCTTTCTATGTAACCCAACTGAGGGTTTTCACTGCAAAAGAGATCATCTCTCTGGATCTACTCCCAAATCATGGACCCATTCTGGGTGAAAAGTAATAGAACTTACAAAACTCATAGGGGAAAAGAATATTTTATTTCTGCAAAGTTTCATCAAATTCCTTCCATTAGCTGTAAAGATCATATTTCAACAAATCTAATTACATTTTACGATAATGCTTCCCATTCCATTTTTTTTTTTCATCTTAAAACACTTGTAAATGACTGACATGTATGCACTCCCATCATGACTGTAACACATATAACATCTGTTTCCTTAAAATCTGGAAGCCGCTGTGGCTCAGTGGATAAGGTGCCCCGCTTCTGACCGAGAGGTCCCAGATTTGACTCCTGCCCTGGGTGCACCAGTGTTCTGTCTTTCGGATGAGACGGTAAAAACCAAGGTCCCATGTCACGGTAGGCGTGGCACGTAAAAGATCCCTCACTGTTTCAGGTGGGTTCGTTGCAAAGGTAAAATTTCTATGCAATGCATCAGGCAGTAGCCCCAAGTAGTGGCCCTAAATGAATGATAAGGCCACAATTCCTTACGTTGCGTAAACTTGCATTTTTGATAAACGGAATGGCCGGCACGATTCTACGCATTTCGGCATCAAATGGAGCAAATATCTAACATATATAAACATAAAGCAAACGATCGGCAACGTTAACTTACCCCCGATCTGTCGTCTGGACTGAAGGCTCTACACACATTTTTTCCCAACCTGTTTCAAATTTGCCGGTTTCTGTGTCAGCCATTCGGTCTCGCGAGATCTTGTTAACAGAAACCTCACAAAAAGAGGCGGAGCTGACGAAAAACACGTGGTCATGGGTGCGTGGTCATTGTTATTTTTATGTCATTTCTCTGTTTACATTTTATTTATCGGCTAGTTACCGCATTTCTGGTCATTTCAATTTAGTTTTCTTCTTCATAAATAACTAGCAGATGAATAAAATGTAAACAGAGAAATGACATAAAAATAACAATGACCACGTGTTTTTCGTCAGCTCCGCCTCTTTTTGTGAGGTTTCTGTTAACGAGATCTCGCGAGACCATATGGCTGACACAGAAACCGGCAAATTTGAAACAGCTTGGGAAAAAATGTGTGTAGCACCTTCAGACGACAGATCAGGTGTAAGTTAACGTTGCCGATCGTTTGCTTTATGTTTATATATGTTAGATATTTGCTCCATTTGATGCCGAAATGCGTAGAATCGTGCCGGCCATTCCGTTTATCAAAAATGCAAGTTTACGCAACGTAAGGAATTGTGGCCCTATCATTCATTTAGGGCCACTACTTGCGGCTAATCAGGCAGATGCTCTCACCATATACATGAAATAATCGTGGAGTGACGTAAAACAATTATTATATTCAATCCATCAGGTGAATTAATACATAAAATTAAGGTAATTTACAGCAACATATATAAGTAAAAAGAAACTAAGGAATACTTCAAAAATGCATTCAAATTTTAGACTAGACTTGAATCAATAATATCAACACTTATATTTACTCTCATCTAAATCACAATGATGCTATCTGCTTACTTTTTTACAAAAACTGGACCAGACTGAATCAGAAATCTGTCAAAGGAGGGCACAAATTATAAAGAATGTTGCCCTGTCTTCGAATTATCTTTGATCAATTGAATGAGACCAGCAAAGAGAAGCATCTCCTGTTTGCTAACAACACATAAAATATGCACATAGTTTATAATCACAATACCTCACTATCTTTCTTTGCCTCTTGTTGTTTTTGCAATTTTTCTTGTTTTGCTTTAAATTTCTCCAATTTCTCCTGCTTCTGTCTCTCTTTCTTTAACTCCTTTTCACTCTTGATTTTCGGAGCCCCGTCACCACCAGATTTTTCGGTGTCGGCATTATCTGCCATCCTTACTCTATTCACAAAGGTCTGTGCTCTGTTACTGAATATGTCAATTACGTATTTAAAGTATTTTGAATAGATAAAGAAATGATGAAATTACAAGGCAAGAGGAATATCTGAATTCGGTGTTACCGATTAGATTTTCAAGTCAGTCAGATGTCATCATCCACATGGTTGACCCGGAAGTGAAACAATATTTTATGTACTCTCTTGTTGAAAATTCGTTCCATGTTATTCCCAGCATGGATGCATAGCCGGGGAGGGGGGGGGGGGTGGCGGGGGCAGAGTACAGAGTATCGGCCAATCCCGTCTCAGAGATTTAGTTTCACCGCGGCGAGACATTAGGACAGTGGCGTATTTAGAGGGGACCGGGGGCCTGCTCCCCCCCCCCTTTGGCCACATATTTACTAGTACAAATCCCAATTTTGCACCAAAAAATGGTTGAGAAGTTTGGCTAATACACATGTGCCCCCCTTTTTTCGGAAATCCTGGATCCGCCACTGGGATATTTCGGACAGGGGATTCGCCAATATCCTGTTCGCTTTTGTAGTGAAACACTAGCATGATAACCCTTTTCTAATGTTTTGATCTACAAAAGCTATCCGCCGCTTTTCTAAACTATGTAAAATGATCCATGCTACATGTGACATTACAAATCATAAGTGTAAACAGAGATATACGTCCCTGGTGTAATTTATAAAAAGAAAGAGAAGAAAAGAAAGAAAGAAAGAAATACAGAAAAGAAAAGAAAAAATTATGAAGTCAGGATTACCCTCATCAGAGACATATGTGTATATATGTCTCTGCCCTCATGTACATATTTTTCGCGCGATACCACGAAAAGGTCATAAACAATATAGGACGTTAAACTGGGTCTTTTCGTCACAATGGTTTAATGTCAGATTACTGCTCATAAGGGAAATAATTCTGTATAACAAACACCCCCCCCCCCCGACAAATCATGTTTTGACATCAGTCATAAGGAAAACACTGGATTAAAAATCATCTGAATGTTACGTTCTTTTACGAATCGTGGAAGCCTTCCACCCGGGGTGAATTAACTCAATGAAATACTCAGATTTTTATAAATATCTGAATACATCTATAATCAGTACTGATATTGATAAATTCAAACTCTGATTATTAATCTCAGAGACATATATACACGGGTCGCCATTTTGTTTTTGTTGTTTGTTTGTTTGTTTGGTTTTTTTTTTTTTTTTTTTTTTTTTGTTTTTTGCTTCTTTACAAAGGAGTAAATCTTGTTCGTATCACGTGAAGTGTGCACAACAGGTACAGAAATTATTTTGTTTTATGATTAACCATCTGAACATTAAAATAAACATTAACAGTTATTTACTACCTTCCTAGATGCATTGATTGCTCAGCCTTATAAGATAAATATAAACAACTCCTATAAAATGGCAACAAGTGCTGTTTAGAAAATAAAATAATAAATAAATAAATAAAAATAATAAGTGCAAAGGGGGGGGGGGCACAGACACATTAACAAATTCAAGTTGCCATTTAAGTACGAATTGAAGAAGTTATCAACACGTAATTGGACATGTTGCAATGCGAAATTTCTTTAGCCGCCTGGATCGCCATTTTCTTTTTACTTCTTTACATAGGAGGGAATAAATCAGCTCATACCACGTCAACAGTGCATATAAGATAAAACATTATTTTATTTGCTATTTACCATCTGAATTTTTAAATAAACACAACATTGTTATTTACTGCCCATGAATGACAAAGACAGACGCTGGTGCTTCCCCTGGGGTGGTGAACAAACAGTAGTAAAGGCAGGGGCATTGATTGCATATATCAACAACTCGTAAATGGCAACAGACTCTGTTTAAAATGAATAAATATATAAATAGAAATAATTGTTTTTAAAAAGCAGGAAATGAAGGCGTCTCATTAAAAATCTTAGTTTTAAAACTATTTTTTTTTTATAATGATTAATGATACAAGTTTGTCTCGATTTTGTTAGAAAGAAAAAGGAGAATATTATTTCTACATCGATAAAATTAACAAAAAATATAAAAGAAAAAAAAATAAGTGCCCGTAGAATTTGAACTGAGGTGCATCGGCAGGAAAAGACCAACTGCGCTATACGTCCCCGGGCGATATCCGACGGTTAAAATCGGTGTATTGTAGAGCGCGGTCACCTAATTAGCATAACAAAAGGACGTGCATCATATGCCGGACGAAGCGGCGAGTTTCCAGTCTCTGTGTATATATGTCTCTGTTAATCTTGAATAACTTAATGTTGCATCCACCGGGAATTTTCGCCTCTTGCTTTCGGGACCAGAAATCTTCATTTACTATATCTAGTTTAACATTTTTATTTATTTTTTTTTATTTTTTATTTTTTCTCTCGCTGTTTTCGCGGCTATTTGATATCACGTTTATGTTCCAGTATCCTTCCTTTGCTGCCAACTCCATTTCTCCACGTATACTGTCCTGTTACATTTACTGCATAGAAATACGTGAATTATTATTTTTTTTTATCTTTACAGTGCACGTCATTTGCAAGAGTAAAAGAACTTAACGTCATCTTTACAAATTTTATTTATTATACAATGATATCACTGCGACAGAGTTTGCATAAAACTTTTCGAATAAGTTACATACGAATATGCTAATCTCTTACGTAAAGGTCAAAATGGCTGCCTCTATGAGAAGAAATGCACTGAGCAAATTGTTATGTCTGAAACCTGGTGAACCGTGGTGTAAAAGTCAAAACAGTGGATTATATTCAAATATACGGATAAATAATATTCGGCTGCTGTCATCTGGAATCGAAATAAACCCTAAGTACAAGAGATATTTGAAGTTATCAGCCCTGGCTCTAGGATTTGGATTTGTAGCCGGCGCGAGTGCCGATACCTTGAGATATTTCTTTCCCCGGAAGCTTACGTCCCGTGAGGACGTACAACCCACAAAGTTTGTAAGCAGTGTTTTCGACTTTTTATGATCACTATGCATTTCAGGTAATCTTCGGTAAGCCGGTGTGGCTCAATGGATAAGGTGCTTTGCTATAGTGACTGAGTCTGAGAGGTCCCGGGTTCGACTCCTGCCCTGGGCACAACGGTTTTCTATCTTTCGGAAGAGACAATAAAAACCAAGGTACCGTGTTACGGTAGGCGTGGCACGTAAAAGATCCCTCACTAGTGGGTCAGGCAGATGCCGTCACCATATACATGAAATAATTGGAAGTGACGTAAAATAATAATCAATCAATCAATGTAACCTTCAGTAATGGCTATGGACACAACAATCTTGTTGGCAACAATCAATCAGTATTTGACAGTCATGCGAGTAAAACTCAATATCTGTAATACGACCCAGATGATGTGTTGACTTTTTTAGTATCAGTATTACATGCAATTTTTTAGTAGTTTTTAAGAAAATGGTTCGGGAATTTCATTTTAAAGTAGGATGTTTCGAAGCTGACCTCCTGCGTATTTCGTCTATAGACGTGTATGAATTACCTCATTTTCTCATATGTTTTGGGGTGTACAGAAATGCTGTTGGTATCAATAAAATCATGAGACTTTGGAGCGTGCACTAAAATTAGTTTTTATTTCATTTTCTTGCCAACTTTTTATCTACAAAGGTTTATACAAAGGTGTCGTATCCTGTACTCCTCGAGCGATAAAGGAATTAAAAAAAGGCAGGTCCATTTTAATTTTCCCATTTTCTCAGGTATTACAAGGTATATATGTGATATGTTTTAGATCAAAATGTACATGAGACTCTAGTGTGTGTACTGAAATAACTTTTATTTAATTATATTGACAGTGCTGTGTCTATAAGGCTCCATACAATGTAGGGCCCTTACATCATTTAAAATTGGAAAGTGGTCTATTGCATATGACAAGAATTAAACATTTGCATTTAACATATTTGCATTCCATTTTAGGGAAGTAACCATTTTCATAATGTTTGTAAATTTTAATTGTCCAAGTTTAGCTCTGCAACATATACAGTATAGTACAGGTGTTTTATAATTTTTATGCTCCCGTCTTAAGACGGGGCGTATTATGTTATGGTGTTGTCCATCCAGCGTCTGGCGTCCGGAATTAGCTTGTCCGGGCTATTACTTCTTTCCCTGCGCACAGATTTCAATAATATTTCACAGAATTGTTGCTTAGGATCCAAGGGTATGTAATGACCTTGACATAAGGTCAAAGGTCAAGGTCACAACATGCAAATTGAGTAAAATCTTGTTCAGGCTATAACTTCTTCCCTTGTGTATGGATTTCAATAATATTTCACAGAATTGTTACTTAAGACCCAAGGGTAGGTCATGACCTTGACCCAAGGTCATAGGTCAAACGTCAAGGTCACAACATGCAAAGTGAGTAAACCTTGTCTGGGCTATTACTTCTTCCCCTATTTCAATAATATTTCACAGAACTGTTACCTAGGACCCAAGGGTGTGTCATGACCTTGACCAAATGTTGTAGGGCAAAGGTCAAGGTCACAACATGCAAAGTGAATAAAACCTTGTTCGGGCGATAACTTCTTGCCCTGTGCATGGATTTCAGTAATATTTACAGAATTGTTACTTAGGACCTAAGGGTGTATCCTGACCATGACCCAAGGTCATAGGTCAAACATCAAGGTCACAACATGCAAAGTGAGTAAAACCTTGGCCAGGCCATTACCTTTTCCCTTTGCATGGATTTCAATAATATTTCACAGAATTGTTACTTAGGACCCAAGGGTGTGTTATGACCTTAACCCAAGGTCATAGGTCAAAGGTCAAGGTCACAACGTGCAAAGTGAATAAAACCTTGTTACTATGGTAAGATGCTATGGAGATGGTCTGTAACGTGATAACTTCAGTAAACCTCAGTTTTTTTTCATGAAATTTATACAGAATGCTTAAATAGTGTAGGGGAAGCCACTTTTCAGTTTTGAGCAAATTCCATTTTGTTGTTTCAGAGTTATGGGACTTGGATCCCTCTTTTTGGATTTCAATATTTCATAAAAGTATTACCAAAAAGACCCATGTTTTGGGGAAATAAAACAATACGTTCACATTGATCCCGTCCAAAGTAAGTGACGAGCGTATTACGCCTCGCTAGCCGTTGCTCTTGTTCCACCTGCCACACTGTGCCACATTCAGGTGTAATTTCCAGAATTACACAATACACTGTGTAATTAATAAAAGAGTGAATAAGCACAGTTAGATACCCCCTGGGTGCCCACTGTGATTTCCCATGTTTTTCCCACTGTGCTTTGTGCAGTTTCTACACAACACCTGAGAACTGTACATGTACGTGTACTGGTATAAATACAAATAGCCAGTTTGTATGAGACTACATGTATGATAATATGAATATCACAGTTTTCATTAAAATCTTCCAATATCTTAAATATGCTGACTGCCTGTGACCTTTCAGAGATCTTGGGAAATTTTTGACGTAAGTGGATAGATACTTTGTAAATGATTACATATATATATATATTTGTAGGTAGAAGTAAATGTTGCAAGTTAGCTATCAGTCATTTATTCCAGGTCAGAAGTGTTAGGATATGATTTATTGTAAAGTGTAACATATCCAATGTTATTGTAGAAATGGGTTTAGGAGCAAAGAATTTTAGACTGTTACTTGTTAAGTACATGTACATGTAATTATAACAGATGTTTGTAGAAGCTTGTGTTGGCTCAGTATTTAGTACCATTGTGTGATTTAACTTTATTAATAATTCATGTGTCTACAATAGCTGACTCTTATCATCCTCTGGTCATGGCCATGCGCCTTGTTGTCAAAGGGATACAGTAGGGATATAATGATACACCATGATATGATATACTAGGTCATGATACAGTACACAATGCAGGAGCTCAAACGTTACAGCAAAGATGCAGGAATATTTTTGTGTCTATTTATAACTCATTTCTTTATAATAACTCTATTCTCTAAGCTATTTTACTGAAACTATTGCAGTAATTTATATCTACCTAGTGTCTTGATATGAAAAAAAAGATACATGTCAAATCATTGTCAGAATATTGTGATACATTTCATATTGTGATTGATAGAATTTTGTTTTACGTCACTCCACGATTATTTCACATATATGTTGATGGCATCTGCCTGATGCATTTCATACAAATTTAGACCTTTGCAACGGACCCACCCGAAGCAGTAAGGAATCTTTTACGTGCCATGCCTACCGGGATCCAGGTTTTTACTGTACTCATTTGAAAGACAGAACATCGGTGTACCCAGGGCGGGAATGGAACTTGGGACATCTCAATCATGAGCTGAGCACCTTATCTACTAGGCCACACTGGCTTAACATATTGTGAGAACATCTCTAGGATACAGTGATGTCAGTGTGTGTCTGTCTATTTATTTCTGTGTCTAATCAGCTGCTTACCTTTTGGAGAATTCTAAAGACAAAGTTTGCAATGAATGTTTTGTTAACTTTTCTTAAGGGTATGAGGAAACACCTTATCAATGTTCAAAGATAAAGGTCAAAGTAACAGGATTGAATGTCTGCTATGCATTACTCTTGTTTCTGATTAATTAAAAAATCAAATTACATGTACATGAAAACTTACATTGTCTATACTCAGAGTTCCAGTATTATTGCATGGTTATCTGTTCAACCATTGTTTTTTATGCCCCGCTATTGAAATTAGTTGGGCATATAGTGTTACTCCTTTGCTTTCTGTCCATTCGTGCTCTGTCACTGTAGCTGCAATGGCGTACATATTGAATTAGTTGGCATGCTGATAGATCACAAGATAGTTTAGGTCAAATTCTTATTTGGCATTGGTCAAATGAATTTTGATGGAGTTATGCCCCTTGGACATAGAAAATTTCTATTCTTTATCTCACATATGACTGCACACATTGACTTGAAATTTGGTATATACACATAGATACATCATGAAAATATCTGGGTCAAATTTTAATTTGGTGACATTTGAGGAGTTATGCTCCTTGGACTTAGAAAATTTCCAATAATTAACAGGTTCCTTGCTGTGTCTCTGCAGTGAATGCACATATTCACTTGAAATTTAATATACAGATGCATGAGAACATGGGAACATGTAGGTCAAATACTTATTTGGTGATGATCAGATAATTTTTGAAGGAGTTATAGCCCCTGGACCTTGATGTCTATGTAAACATGTTAAATTCACCTTGTCTTTGCAATGCCTCTTTAACCCTTAAGAGGATTTCAGTGAAACTTAGTACAACCAAAGATCACAATATGTAGATGTGTATATTGTAAGGGGACTGTTGTTCAAAATTTTTACATGAGTTATGGCCCTTGGACTACATGCGCTGTTCAAAAATGTCATACAGTACAGTCCAGGTGGAACTTAATTTGCCCACTGGTCACAGTGGGCATTTTTAGAGTGGGCATTATAAATGTCCACTGGACACAGTGGAAATTCTTGTAAGAGCCAGTAAGAATTAACATACAGGTAAGTGGACAACTTGATAGCTCAGTTAAATGTCCACTCCTAATGCCCACTGAAATTTCAGGTGGACTGCCCACTGTCCACAGTGGGCATTCAAGGTTCCACCCGCACTGTACTGTATTTCACTTTTGCTGCCGGCGGGGCATTCGTTGCGTATTGACACATCTACTTTACTTAATATCTGAATTCAACTGAAGTTACTTTTGGAGTTTTTTAAAGAAAATTTGCATCAGTAAGTTACAATGTGTAATTATCATATTACTGAAATCCCTATCAGCAGTCACACACATGTACATGTACATGTAGCTGTAGGTACTGAAAATCTGGATCGATTTAACTGTAAGTGAAATCATGAATTAAAAAAAATATTTTACTGTTTTCAGGTACAAAACAATGTAAATGATGATGGATTGGGTCTAAATCTGACCTTGTTCCAATTTGTCACTTGTCCTTTCTGTTGTAAAGTGCGAGCAATGCTGGATTACTATGGAATCAACTACAACATCGTAGAGGTCAACTCAGTAACAAGAAAGGAAACCAAGTGGACAGATTATTCCAAAGTGCCAATACTTGTCTCTGATGGTGTAGGCAGCAAGGGATATATTGTGAGTGTGGCAATCACTGCTATAAAGTTGCTTTGTACTTGTAATCAGAAAGGAATATATTGTGAATATGGCAATCACTGCTATAAAAGTACTCTGTGCTGTATGTATTCAACACACCATTCCGTTTATTCTAGTATTTCAGTTTTGGTTAAGAAGTGAAATCATTGGTTAAGTAGTGCAAGCAGTGCAGTCAGAATCTCCAGATTGTGGCATGGTGTTCGATAGCAAATGCAGATATTGATGATCTCTGAACTTAAAAAGGGATAAGTTAATCCTGTGGTATCACCCTTGGTTTCCTGTGAGACACTCTGAGTCTCAATTTAGATTATTTTAAAGTGTTTTATCAACTTCTTTGCAGGTTGGTCAAGTGTGACAGTGTAAATTGAGTACATGTAGCCATTTTATTGTATACTAAGATGCAACATACAACTCTTCTTCACACTTTTTATTCAAACATTGGTGGGTCTTCCTCCCAGAGAAAACACAATAGAAAGAGAGTGTAAGATGATAAAGATTTACATGTTAGCAACTAACAGTTAGAGGCCTTGATGTGATAATATAGTAATCAAATAAAACTTGTCACCAAATTTGAAAGGAGAGACATATTAACCAGCACACTACTTTATTCTTTTCTTTCTAATTTTTTTTGTGACTACCAAGTTTAACATTATATTTCAGTCAACATACCTATTGACGTTGAAAGGTATAATCTGTAAAAAAGCAAATCTTGTCTACAGTTAAATATTGTGTTACTTTAGCAAAATGAATTGGTCTTGAATGAAACTCTAGCTTTAGTGATGACAGATCACCCGTCAGTCAAGACATTGTGATTTTCTCTTTTATTTATAGGGTATAATTGTATTTCAGCAAGCTAGTCAAGACCATGTTAAATTGACTTTAATTATATGTACACTTGTTGTTATTTTAAATAAGAATTTATGAGGAAATTCATGCATCAAATTAGCACAGGTTAAGATTTTTGCTCTCTACTATTTCATAATTTATGTAACTTAAGCATTAATATTAAGATTTGATGAATAATTATGGTAAAAGCAGAATATTATTAATAATATCGCTTCAAATAGAAAACTGTCTATCAGTTATCATGATCAGTAAGTATGAAAAATATTAGAACATATATATATTGTAATTTTGTGCACCAGATGCGCATTTTGACAACTTATGTCTTTTCATTGAGATGATTGGAATTCTAATAATGCATAAAAATTTGAAGAGCAGAGTAAAACCAAAGTGGCTGAAAAGTGAGCCAAAGAATCAGTCTAAAGACAGAGTTATGCCTGAGGGAGATACTCCTTAGTTTAAGAGTGATTTACAAAATTTCATGATCGAAAAAATTTTAAGTTATATATTTCACATCAGTACAAAAGCACTGAAAACTATACTTATGATGCCATCAGGGACTATCAGTCCACCAGCAGTGACGCCGGCCTAGTGGTTATAATAAATATTAGAACATATATATGTTATACTTTTGTGCACCAGATATATATATATATATATATATATATATATATATATATATATCTATATACATATATATATATATAAATATATATATATATATATATATATATATATATATATATATATATATATATATATATATATATATATATATATATATATGTATCACTTTCTAGAAAACTGATCATTTATAGTGACTAAATGTGTTTTCAATATTATTAACCTTTCATTAATTTCAGCAAATGAATGATTCTTCCCTCATTCTCAGCATATTAGAGTCCTACATTTGTGACAAATCTGTATCCCTTGAGAAGTTCATGACTTTTTATCCTGCTCTCATCAGTGAAACAAAACGTAAAAAGAAAAAATATGACTATCCCAACCGCTATTTTGTCATGTATCAGGAAAAGATTGACGATGGAAGGACACCAGAAGAAAGAAAGTAAATTGATTTAAATTCATTATAAAATCATACTAGAGATCATCATTATTGAAGATATATTTACCTACTAAACTGAAAATATAGAAACTGTTTATATGTATATCTGTGGATATACATATATCATATGCATCTAGGATTTAAAACCAGTCCTTCTAGATAACAAATTTTTGGTTTTGTCTATTTTCTACAATAAATGAATTTACTGATCATCAACAAGATATTCTTGTCTTTCATTTTGAGTTTAACTTTTACAGAGAAGAAAGAACCTGGAGAAAATGGGTAGACGATCATTTTGTACATGTCATATCCCCTAATGTATACCGAACATTATCAGAAAGTTACCAAACATTTCAATGGTTTTCTAAGGCCGGAGATTGGGAGAAAGTCTTTGATGATTGGTCCAGACTCCTTGTCATATACTCAGGGGCTTTTGTTATGTACTTTGTCGGGAAATCCTTGAAAAGGCGGTAGGTATATTTTACAGTTCACTCTTAATCTTTAAAGATCTCATAAAGTATCTTTGGGAAATCTTGTCACATGCAAATGTGGATTAAGTTAAATTTAGACAATGCTTCATTGTTTTGTAAATTCATATATAGATTATAATATGACATAGTACCTAATTATGACCAATTTTGCTGTTTTTAGATACAATCTACGGTACGATGTCAGGGAATCTCTATATGATCATTGTAATGCTTTTATGGACAAAGGATTAAAGGGAAGAGATTTTGTCGGCGGAAAACAACCTAATTTAGCTGATCTTGTGAGTAAGCTTTAGTTCATGGGTTAGATATTTTAGTTTCAAATTTGAAGGACTAAAAATTCAAATAAACTTGATGAAGGTTAAGTGTAGTACTTGTAAGATTAATTTGATATTAGAATGTATTTACAGTTATGAGATGTCAAAGTATCTATGAATGTAGATTGATTTTAGATATCTATTAAAGCTAGTTCTTGTATTATTCATTAGAAAAACAGTTTGAGGGTTCAGATTTCAAATAGAAAGGAGTATAAGGGAAACTATGTACTGTGTTCCTAGCACCCTCATTTCTACCAAAATTCTTAGCACTTAGGTAATATTTTAATTTTGGGAACAGATAGCAGTCTGATGGAGCTAACTCTGGAGAATATAAGGAAGGGAAAAACTTGAAGCTGCATTCCACTATGGTCGTTATTGCAACTTGGGAAGTGTGAGCAGGTGCATTATTCTGCAAGAGCAGAATCCTTTTGTTTAGCTTTCCACTCCTCTTTCTTGCAACCTCCTAATGCAGTTGCTTAAAGTTGTTGGCATAATATGCACCATTTATCATGTTGCATTCCTCAAGAAAATCAATTAATATTATTCCCTGATTGTCCCAAAAGATAGAGGCCATGACTTTCCGAGCTGAGGAAACTTCCTTGAATTTTTTAGTAGGGGTCGAGTCAGAATGAATCCACTATATGCTGTGTTTCTTAGTTTCAGGTTCAAAATGACGAATGCTAGTTTCATACCGAGTTACAATTCGACCTTTGAAATTTCACTATTAGACTATGACTTGTGCATTCCAGCATATGTGGCTTCTTACATCTCACATCTTACAAATAAATCCAAATTGATATCATCACAAAAATAGAGTGGTGAAATTAATTTAATTTTGCTAGATATTCAAGTAAATTAGAGTTAAATATGTACAAAGGTGACTATAACTTATTAGCATTTCTAAAGTGCATGATGTATTACTTTCCTTTTCATTTATTTCAGTCAATGTATGGAATACTTACATCAATTGAAGGAACTGAAGCCTTTAAAGACATGTTAGAACATTGTGAAATAGGTCCATGGTTTTATAGAACAAAAGAAGCAGTGACTAATCATGCTGGAGCATCAAAATTAGTTCAGAAGTGATAAAATCTTACAACATCATAAACCACACAATGTACATTGTATTTATAATATGCCATCGAGAACTATTAGTTATTCATGCAATAGAAGTGATAAATAATTTCACAGTAAGAAAAACTATCCTGAATGAAGGAGGGTAATTTTCTTTGATGATATCTTGCAATTTGAGATTTAAACAGGAATTTAATTCCTGTACTACTTCATCTGTTTTGTTTCTGTCATATTAGACAAGGCGATAAACGATCAATATGTTGCGATATACATCACCTATTTTTCATATTTTGCCAGTTTAATTTACCTGGTATTGATGTCTGGTAAGTCACATGATAAAGGTCTCATGATCGGTTTGGTCATAAGTCCATAGGCAAGATCTCATTAATTGATATGTTAAAAAAGTGATCAGATATTCACCATTTCCGTCATCACCATGGCAATAGAATGATAAATTTTTGTCCTTTGATAAGGCACTTTCTCTAGTCTTACTCTTCCCAGGTATTAATTTATTGATTGGTTGTTCTATGTGAATTGTTTTATGTCACCTAACAATAATTCACATATATCTGTATGTTGATGACATCTGCCTATTGCATTGCATAGAAATTTATGTCTTTGCAATGGGCCCACCAAGAGCAGTAAAGGATCTTTTTTTGTGCAACACCTACCATGACATGAGACCTAAGTTCTTACTGTCTCATCCAAAAGACAGGACACTTATGTGCCCATGAAGGGAGTCAAACCTGGGACCTTTCATTCATGAGTCTAGTACCACATCCACTGAGCAACAACTTATTTTATTAATGGGTACTGGCTTTAGCGAGGAAGATAAACTCTAATGGGTTTTTGTCTTGTTCAGAAGAATTCTGATTCATCTGCTGAGCACCAAAGATACACCTCTACAACATGGTCGTATTAAGTCTGTATGGCTTAGACAGGTATTAAACTTTTATTAAAAACATGCATGTTGAGCATGATCTGAATGTGTTTAGTGAGGATGCTAGCCAAAAGGTAAACACATTGAAGTGTTTGAAGCTTGTACAATATAGCTGTAACAGATTCCTTACACATGATTATTAAGACTTATAGCCACATGGAGCATGTGTGTGATGATTTTGTTAGTCCGTAGGGTGTGTTTGCACTATGATATCAAATACCTTTTTAATGCACCGATCCTTATTCCCTCATTTATGGACTTCTAGTCATTATATCTGTAATGTCATAATGAGATGTATGACTTGTCTGACCTAAAATGCCGTTATAAACAAATTTTTCACTTTATTGCATGACATACGAGGAAAATGGATTATTGTATTTTGTCCCTGAAGTGTTACATGGGGACTGCACATGAGTTTTGAAATGATTTACAGATAAAGATTGCCAACTTAAGTTAGGTGGCAGATTGATAACATATTATAAAGGCTAACCCACAGATTTCTTTGTTATACCAGTGTCAAATATGAGGAGAATTTGTTAAAGATAAAGTATTCATGTATGGAATCCTTTGAAAATAAGACTATATTATATGTAATTGTCTGTGAAATAAAATAATAAATCTGATATTGATCTTATTCTTTGAAAACTTTTTAAAAACATCTTTAATTTTCAAGATTTTTTCAAGATATGTTTTAATTTTCATATACATGTACATAGTACTGATAACAAAAAAGAAACGGAATTCGTAATTGAAAGTTTTAAACCAGTGTGCAGCAATGGGAAACTTTAGGTACTGCCAGTCCTGATGTTATGATAAACAGTACTCAATCAGTAACCGAAGTATTTGCTTTATCTGAGGATAGCTGAAAACATTAATCTGAAAATTAGATTGATTATCTGAAACAGTCAGTGGAAAGGTCGAGTATTTCAACTTCACTAGACCAAAGGTAAAATCGGTTGTATGCTGTAGCATTAAGGCGAAGTTGTCGTCAAAGATCATGATTGTAAATTAAAGATCTATTAATCGTCTAAGATAGTGATGCTTGCCATTGGGTCTAAATATTTGAAATTTATTGTATTAGCAGATAATGCCGCTACAAGATAGATTAAAATTTCTCAAAAATTAAAGAATTGTAGCTTATAGCATAGTTTGCATACGGCATTATGGACTTCAGATCTGCGGTGTTTTTATAGATGTTCATAAAGTTGTCTCGCGCCAGGCAGGAGATACTTACTTCTCGGCACACTGTATTGCGGATTGTTAGGGGTCATTGAATGTCCTCCATGCTACGTTGATGATCGTTATACAATGACATAACCCATAATTGTCTTATTCTGTACTGCCACATATATGTTTACCTCGTCAGTCATTCCATCATAAAACGTGGTTTCTGGATGATAATTTAAAAGTACCATATATCAGATTCAGGCAACTTTTCGATGTACATGTATACTTAGCCACAAAATAGTACATGTAAGATGCTTGTTAATTTTGAGATCAAAAGTCCAATGTTTTAATATTTGAAGTTAGAGTGAAAAACATATTTTTCGGTTGGAACTCGAGTGCCACATACAGATGCACTAAATTTGGATATATACTTTATCATGAAGGCCAAGGTCGTAACAACTTAAAATGAATATTTGGAGAATACAAAATGAGTGCTGAGTACCAAGGTCGCAATAAAGATGAAAATATCTTGGTTGGGCATATGTGATGCATACGTTCTCTAGTTACTGTGATACAGATAGCTAGTCGAATGAATATTCGTATGAACCTTTGGTTTGAAACATGCCTGTGGCATTGCAGATGAAAGGTATCGGGGAATAATTGGTTAGTAATTACACAAAGAACAAGTAGGGACAATCAGTGGAGCAGACGTCAATATACAAGAATTATTATTTTGACTAAAACTAATGCATTTATGTAACGATAATTGATTAATGATGCAAAATGAAACTCCTCTGTCTTTGTTACGATGGGCTTTTGTTTTGACATGTCGGGGAACCGTAAAGGACATATATTGCAATATTTTCAAAATGCTTGTTCTTTTAAAAAATCGGTTCTTTTACTCTTTTGACTTGGAGTTAACATTGTTCACACCCCCATGAACATTAGTACTCTGTTCGACATTATGATGGATCACACGATCATTGTGTAGGAAAACAAATGATTATAGACGCGAAAGAACCGACACAGCTATATTAATAGAGGTTTATTTAACACATGGTGATATTTATGAACACAAAAAGTTCTAGATGTAGAATCAAATTCAGATTGACCTTTGTATTTATCGCAGTTCACTTCATTTTGTTTAAATGATTAAAAAAAAAATTAAAAAATCATGATATGCAATTATTATGTTTACTATTAAAATCTTTAGAAATAAAATTACAAATTTATAAAATAGAACTACAATATTTATATAATTAACCGATGCAGAATAAAAAATATCTAGTGCTCTTTCACTGTAATGAACACAACAATGGACCAAGTAGATACTAATGGAACCCTAGAAATGTCGAGGTGAAACCAAATACCAGAGAAGAGTAAGCATCCACTGCTTGGCTAGCCACTCCTGCCATGAACACCCTGTAGACGAGTCAAGAATATTTCAACACGGAAAGCATGAGATGTGGACTAACATTGTATAGAGAGTGTTAACAGTCACTGCATCAAAACAGAAGTATCGTAACACGTAAGTCAAAAACTTCGCAGAGATTCATCATCATCAATAATCGGTTATGTAACGATACTTCAATTTATCATCATCATCATCATCATCATCATCATCATCATCATCATCATCATCATCATCATCATTGAATCCTCCACTACCACCACCACCACAAATGTGATAATTTGTCTCGTTTATCCATCAATGTGATTTTGGGTAGATATGAAATGGCCTTTTTCACCGCTTATTGAATATGGAACTTTGGTTCGAAGTGACAAATTTTCCAGTAGCTTCTCACGTGTCGTGCAATTTAGAATGATTATCTCCACATGTACCCATTGTTGTGCAATGTAGAACTTCACTCATGTTAATTATTTGTCTGTATCTTCTCTGACACCTAGCTGTAATTCGTTTTTATCTTATCGAAGTTGATAAATTGGACAACGAAAAGTAGCGAGACAACACGAATACTAAGGGGAACATATCAGAAGTTTTGTCCAGTACGATATATAAATCTTATTATCAAACTGGCTATAGCATACATAGGTATATGCAATAAACTTCCATCAGATAATTGACGTCTAGATTTCGATCTTTGATATGTTTATAGTAGTTCAACTGAGTGCTTTTAGAAATTTGTTTTGTTTTCTTTACAGTTTGATGGTATTCCTGTTGAATAATGGTGTCACCTGCTTCTTGCATTACCCAGAAATAATAAAATATTGAACGAGCTAATTCTTTGATGCAAAGACGTTCAGCATCGCATCACCATAGTAATGTCTACTCTCACACCGAATTACGTAACATACTGTGTATGTATATTTCCTGAATTTTGCAATGATCGACTTGCTCTGAATGATGTGAAAATTATAGCAAATGTAGACATTTATGTAAACACTGGTCACCAAAACATATAGGTACATCAGGTGTTGTCCGGTAGTAAACACTAGTCACCAAAATATATAGGTACATCAGGTGTCGTCCGCTAGTAAACACTGGTCACCAAAATATATAGGTACACCAGGTGTTGTCCGTTAGTAAACACTGGTCACCAAAATATATAGGTACACCAGGTGTTGTCCTTTAGTAAACACTGGTCACCAAAATATATAGGTACATTTGGTGCCGTCAGCTAATAGACACTGGTCACGAATATATAGGTACATCAGGTGCTGTCCACTAACAGACGCTGGTTACTAATATAAAGGTACATCAGGTGCCGTCCGCTAACAGACACTTACCACCAATATATAAGTATATTAGGTGTCATCCGCTAACAGATACTGGTCACCAAAATGAAAGAACATTAGATGCCGTCCGCTAACAGACACTGGTCACCATTATAAAGGTATATCAGGTGCGTCCGCTATCAGACACTGGTCACCAATATATAGGTACTTCAGGTGTCATTCACTCGTTGACGCCGTTGATCACCGACATATAGGTATATTAGGTGCCTTCCGCTAACAGAAACTGGTCACCATAATATAGATGCATCAGGTGACGTTCGCCAACAAATACTGGTCATCAAAATATAAGTACTTCAGTTGTCATTCACTAGTAGACACTGATCACCAAAATATAGGCATATCAGGTGGCGTTCGCTAACAGAAACTGGTCACCAAAGTATAGGTACACCAGTTGTAACTTACTCCCTCTGGTTTCTTGTTATGAGTGTCTCGTTTTCTTAAACGTATCAAGCCTTTATTTACGGCATGGTTGTAAATTTAAGGAACAACTTTATGTGCTTTGAGATTTGTCTGTGTATGTGGAAAAAATATAGAAATTATAATATCCCTCCCTGCACGAATACAGTTATTTATCATTTTAGTTCAAATTATTTCAGATAAGGATTTCGCTATCATTCAACGATTTTGAGATAGTCCCTAGTTATGGACCTTGTAGATTGGAAAATCTAGAAACATTGGGCTGGCCAGGTGTGTAGATACAAAGTCTCAGTAGCAAACATATCACCGGCATACAAATGCTTTAAATTCAATTAAGTATGAAATTTGAACCGTAGTGGAACTTATAGCCAACTTAAATGTACTAAGTGTAGTAGTAGAAATCGAAAAAAAAAAAAATTGAACCATGAGTGATTTATCAGCTGGACAGTTGGAATCGTGTAGGAAAGTATGTGAACTTTGTGATGGAGATCCTATCGGAACATTCGTGGCCGTGGATTATGTGTTGTTTGCCGCAGTGCTGGTCGTGTCCGCGCTCATTGGTGTGTTTTATATGGTCAAGGAGTACCGTGCCTCTAAAGCCGCTACAGCGGACGACGTCCTGATGGGTGGCAGAGACATTGGCATTTTCCCCATCGCCATGTCCCTCATGGCCAGTTTCATGTCGGCTATAACTGTCTTGGGGACACCAACAGAGATGTACAATAACAACACCAGCTACTGGATTGCAGGGATGGCTATGATAATCACCATTCCGTTGACCAATCACGTGTTCTTGCCATTCTTTCATAATCTCAGTTTAACAAGTGCTTATGAGGTAAGTACAAAGAGGTAAATGAGTAATCAGAATGTGGAAAGCTGACAGAGAGTTTCTACCTTTTCTGAACATAAGAGTGGTCAAAATATAGTCTTATTTTAATTAAAAAGGACTATCCCTTTCATTTAACATTCATAGAGAACATTTTCAAATATTACAAATTCATATTTCATATATTTTGAAAGATGTTTTCAAAAATAAGAATTCATACATATATTTTCAAAAGAAGATATACACTATCTGGTAATACTTTCGCACTGAAGTCACCTGTCTGTAGATCTCCTCACCTATATAAAGGAGCATACCACCAGAGTCAAGGTGGATCATGGCCCTGACTGGCAACATAGTTACCAAAGTACGGAGAATCGATCCCGCGCTAATCTGCGTTATCGAGAACATTAAAGCATATCGCTTAATGTAAATAAATATTTCTTCCGTAACATTGACAGGATTCGTTAACTCCCTGTTATCGAACATAAGTAATATTTTTAACGTCCTAAATAAATAAAAGTTTCGCAAAAGTGTTCTGTGTACTTTCCTTTATAACTGGTGAAGTTAAGAGAAAGGAAGTATTTTCATTAAAGGATATTTCTTCTTATTTGTCCTCGTCGTTCTTCAGATTGTATCATACTAATATTACAAAAGATGCCTCCGTATTTAGTATCTTTATTCATAGGAAGCTTCATTAAATATATAATCATCATTAACTGTACGCATTAGCACCAGGATAATAATTTTACCTTATTTGAACTGATTAGACTCGTAGGGCATAACTAAATCAATAAAACATATTCATAAATGTATCAACATAAAATGATTTGTATATATTACTACATATAAAATGATTTATTATACGACGAGAACAACATGTCAATGTTGCTGCTGCTCCTTGTACGATGCTCCTGGTATTTGTCCCTTTATGATTATGTGTTTCGATTTATGTGTATTAGATCCTAAAGAAATGACAGACCATGTCGATGCCCGCGTGTAGAAGTTCCAAGTACAACTTGGAAATGTCAAGTAAACAACTTGGAAACAAGTACTTGGAAATTCCATGTTACCACTTGGAGTATTGGAACCAAAATTCCAAGTTATATTAGACAATTTATTTCACATGCTGAATTGTCATTTTAACTAAGTTATAACTTTATTTGTTTAAACCATTAATTTTGAGACAAATAACAGAAGTTCTCTGACAAACCTAGGTGGCAAAACCCGCTTTTGACAAGAAAGGGAAAAGTAAAACAAGAAGAGAAAGAAATGATAAAATGGATAAGTATAATGGAGCTGTGTCACGAACTACGAAAGTCAAAGTGACAACGGTGACTCTATTGATGTAGTCAACTAGATTACGGGCCTACTATTCCACTACTGTAAAAGAAACGTATGAAAATTAAATAAAGAACACTTGAAAGATCATACAAATTTAAATGCCGATAGTATCATGGCGTAAAATCTACATGTCAAATAGAAAGTGAAATTAACAATAGTGAATCGTGCTCTGCCCGTCTGAAAGCGAACGAAGAATCCTGATCTGCAGGAGTTCCAACTAACAGTATCTCTTAGGAAGTTCCTCGTATTAATCACAGTGTCAACGCTCAAGGAAATGTCAATGTTCAGGGAAGGTGGTTTAAGCTCTATGACTCCAACAAATTTTAGACTTGAGTCTATGAGTTATGTAATGCCATTTTTTTTTTCTGATGGACATTTTCATATGCAGTTTAACGTATTGTTATGAGCGGGATTTCATGCTTCGGCTCAAAAATTAATACTTTTCGACCTTATTGACATGTTTATTCACAGATTTCCAAATGGTATAATAATATTTGATAACCATGAATTTGAAAGATACATTAGAAATATTTATCCACCTAAACTTCAGTAAATAAAGCTTATATAGGTAATATAGAACACCTTTTTCGTACATATACATTAAAAATATACACACTGGCATTAATGATAAACGTAACTACTTTAGATTTCCTATTGTAAATTTTCCCCGATTAGATAGCAACGTCCCTAGACTCCCATCTTATATATTTCTTCATAGTTTGATTTTATAGAGCATGTACCAACGTTTTTTCATACAAAAATCTGCAGATTACTGTAAAACGTGACCTCAGGATTACAGATACCCTTAACTTCGAAAGACGTTCTGAAAATTTAACGGATATTGTATCTGATTTCGAAAATTGACTTAAAATCAATATGTGTCCAGTGTAACCTTCATTACAGTTGCTACATTGATATAATATATAAACTAAGGTGGGTCTTATATTCCGATAATTTCATTCATCGGGTTCAAAAGTAATTAAACGCTTTCGACTTCATAAGTATAACCCCGAAATCATTGTAAAACCCTATATCTGGTATTTGCTCGCTTCGAAAGTTGTCAACTCTTGAAAATTTGAAAAAGACACTTAGTTATTAACAATTAGTTATGGCACAATGCACGTTCTGAGATAAAGCTGACATATCTACACCACAAACAATGCTAAATGATAGCAATAGAGGGTGGACCGACTTTCATCCCATCGCTTTGTGCTATATATACTGGAGTTAAAGATAAAGAGATATCTATATAAAGCATTTGTAGTTGAAACTGATAAAGCATGTTATAAATGAAGACATTCGTCACTTGAATATCTGAAAGTATAAATTCTATGTCTATTGTCTTCCGTTGTAATTTCATTTGTGTCAAGTACGGTGAATGGTTATAGAATTTTGCTTTTTCAATAATTCCATTCATATCATCAGCGTGAACTATGAAGGTTCTCAGAATTTCAAAGAGTACAATGATATATATGACCAGTCTATTACGTCTATTCGCTCCTGTTGACGTCATGTGAGTCATACACAGTAAAAGGTTATTGTCTTTGCCTTCTCAGTAATATCACAAATATATGTATTACGAAATCACTACTAATGTCTGGTGCAAGTTTTGAGACACTGCCCAGTTCTCTCGTTTGAAACAGCTAGGGCTCTGTAAGGTGATGATAAGGCTACCTTTGGCTATCGGTTTTCCTCCTAACCAATATTTCATGACTTTTGAAAAATACAAACTGCCAATATCAATTTTGACGGTTATTAAATGACATGAAAATGGTGCACATGTAAAATAAGGAATGAATCGTGCTATGCCACGTGCTTTGGCATTCAGAAAAGCGTAAAACTTATGGACTCCCGCATACAGGTGATACAAATACAATTCAGCAGTGCACAATGTAGACTTCTAGCATGCGCGGATCCAGAAATTTTTGTCAGAGGGGGTCCAACCAAAAAAGGTAAATTTTTCTCTTAGACGAGGGAGGGGGGGGTCCAACCCCAAAACTGCCCAAATATGACCTATTTGTGGAAAAATTTTCGGATTCCAAGGGGGGTCCAGACCCCCTACCCCCCCCCCCTCTGTATCCGCGCATGTCTAGCATATAGAAAGAAAGTCTAACAACCACCATCACGACACAGGGCATAAAAGTACTATATTCAAATCATAAACTCTCTCTCTTTCTTTCTTTCTTTCTCATTTAAACCAACAAAAGGCTGATTTCACTGAAATCATATGGATACAATTATCATATCAGATACTAGGAATTCAAACTAACGTATTGGTGATGTAGAGGGGTTTCCCCAGAAGTGTAAACGATACGATAAATACGCATCACATCTTATGTGTCACCTATTTCTGAAAACTAATCTTCTACAAAAATACCCAAATTTTATTCATGCTTTGCCTTTTTAAATCATGAACATCTTTTTCATAATACAAGAAAACTAATTATCACTTGTATGATTATGACGCGTGTTTGGAAACTATTGATGAAATCGACACCATAGCAGTTTTGGAGGATCATAGGACGGGTGCTGTAATTTGTTTATGGCGAATTAGGTCACATTAGAATGTTTATAGTGACAGGCCTTCATTGAAGGAATCTATGGATATTATAGGGGATAGATGCTGACATTTATCTATAGTGGCATAGGCTATCATTGCAGGGATTGTAGAGGATAGACGCTAACATGTTTTGTAGTGACATACATCATCACTGCAGGAAGATATGCAGACATATGAAGTGTTAATTTTGAGGTCAATCGGGGTTCATTTCCTGGTATTTCCACGATTACATATTGCTGCTATCTTGGTTAACCTTATATATTTGGTTAACCTATGAGCTGCTATTATTATCAGTAACACTGTATCACATGACCCATTGTCCCACGCGCTCATGTCACCTTCTATTCCTTACAGCACTGAAATGATTTCGTAGACATAGGAAAATATTTTAAAAAGTTTTAGTGGATATTTTCTCCCAAAATACATATGTAATGATCATATATATTGTATAAAAGTAGAACAATTAAGTATCAGACACTGGCACTTGTAAACCTAGATATATAAAACATGGCATGCTGACACTTTTAGTATGAATCTAAAAGGAAAGTAGAATATTAGATGTAAGGAGCAGAGCAGTAAACACGACAAATATGTAGACAATGGATGCCTTAAATATCATTCATCAATGTAAGCCTTCCGTCCGTATCAATATATCCAACTTAAAAAGGCTGATATCATGTTCATGAGTTTTGTGCGTGTCTACGATACACATACATTTCATGAATATAGACAGAGTTTTGGATTTTGGAATAAAATTCAACAAAGTCAGTAGGGAATGTAACTGGTAGAATGTTACTGTGTCCATCATGTACATCAATGAACCTTGGTGGACATTCACGGGCCAGTGAAAATCAGAGGTGAGACTGAGTGTATTCTGTGTCATGAATGCAAAAAAGCAAACATGCAACAAAAAATTTTTCATCACTGCTCACATGAAAGTGTGTGAAAGAACAATGTAAAGAGTATGGTTATATCTTTTTGCGGAAACTTTTTGAACGTGTAAATTGCAAATCAAAGGGGATAAGAGAGATAATAATGTAACAATAAAGGACTCAACCTAATGTCTAAGTTCCTTTGTCAATCCAATGTTTACCATCGTTTTCTTTGTTACCCTTGGCTTTGAGGAATTTCTAGGTGCATCTAGATTTTCATTTGCATTTGTCATCAATTGAATACCACCCTTTGGCCTTAACATTCTGTGGTTCTGTCTATAACGCTCTTCATTTTCGTATGCTTTAATCGCCTCACATCTTTAAAAAATCGTTTATACTTTCTGCAATCAATGCCTACGCCTTGGTTGTGCAGTTGTATGCTTCTCGTTCTTAGCATTTTCATGGGTTTTGTTTTTAAATTTTAGTTTGTGTGTGTCTGTGTCTAAAATTATGTGTTAAATATGCTTTTTCTTTTGCTTTTGCATAGGTTGATATTGTTATGGGGTGAAGTAAATTTATTTGCCTTTATTTTCTTCTTATACAGTACTTGGAGAAAAGATTTAGTCGATCAGTTCGCGTTTGTGCTTCTGTGATATTTGCCCTTAACATGGTAAGTAATATTTTTTTGATTTATCTTTTCACGTGATATTAAACAAAGTCTTTTGATAGAATCACAATTCATGTTCCAACACTGGTACTTCAATTTTTACTTTTCATCTTCAATACCTCGGATATGAAATGTATTGCGAAAAATGACTAATTTATATGAAATATTGACCATATTATTATTGATTTAGAATACATGTATGAAAACTGAAGTCGAAGACGAACCCATTTCAGGTTTCAGTTTTCATTATTCGGTGCCATCCGTAGCTTAAAATGAACTTGTGAGAATAAAAAAGCTTCCAAAAGTGAACTATTTAAGATTCAGACTGCGGCCGACTTAGATAACAAGAATGTCTGATGTGCAAGATATGAAAAAGAAACATCTCGAACAATCATATATCACATCATATATCACATCATATGTCACATCATATATCACATCATATGTCACATCATATATCACATCATATATCACATCATATATCACATCATATGTCACATCATATATCACATCATATATCACATCATATATCACATCATATGTCACATCATATATCACATCATATGTCACATCATATATCACATCATATGTCACATCATATATCACATCATATATCACATCATATGTCACATCATATGTCACATCATATATCACATCATATATCACATCATATGCACTGATACTTGAATGTGACCAGTTTCAGATCCAATTGAAAGTTGACTGACAATAGAATTTTACCACAAATATTACATACCGACATACGTGGAGGATATAAAGAAAAGGCAATTATACTTAGGTGCAGTATAGTAACGAACTAATACGGTGCTTATGGGACATTATGTTATGCTGTAATTTTTCATTTTCTTATTACAGTTACTTTATATGGGAGTCGTGCTCTATGCACCATCTTTGGCATTAAATCAAGGTATTTCATTCACATCAAGATACCATTATTAGCGCATGACTTTAAAAATAAGTAAATACAAATCTCTAATGATTGATTGAATATTGTTTTACGTCATTCCACGACTATTTTACGTATATGGCGACGGCATCTGATGTATTGCATACAAATTTAGACCTTTGCAACGATCCCATCCGAAGCAGTGAGGAATCTTTTACGTGCCACGACTACCGTGACACGGGACCTCGGTTTCTTATGTCTCATCCGAAAGACAGAACACCAGTGCACCCAGGGTGGAAGTCGAACCCGGGACTTCTAGGTCACGAACCGAGCGCCGAATCCACTTGGCCACACCTGCTTTAAATCTCTAATGAATTGTTATAAAATAATATATTATAATATGATAATACAATGGTATATAATTAAGAAGTATATTGATTGATTTGATGTGATGACATTGAAACATTATATATTGTACAATGATAATCAATTAATTAGGCATATGATTTTTCCCTAGTGACTGGTTTGAATTTGGAGCTTTGCATTGTTTGCATAGGTGTCGTATGTACTTTTTACACAGCCCTGGTGAGTAATATTCATTTTTGGATATATTTATCAAGTTGATGTTTATTTTAATTTTGAGCATGGAATTGTGTGTATTTAAGCTATACATGTAATAAATATCTTGTAAAATAGTACAAATTGTAATTTACATACTTTCTAAATACAATAGTGTATTGAAAATTGCGTGCCTTCACAAATGAAGTTATTTTAAAGAAAACTATCCATGATTACTATGTTAAGGGTAAATCTAATTTTGGTTAATGTACCTGGGAAATCATGTGTCATATGAAAAAATTGTTGATTTCCTGAAATCATGTGTATACTCGGACATATTCTTACAGGGAGGTCTGCGTGCTGTAGTATGGACCGACACATTTCAGACGTTTGTCGTAATGGCCGGTCTCATAGCCATCATCGTCCAGGGGGCTAAAGGTCTAGGAGGACTGGACAATGTCTGGAGAATAGCCGATCAGGGAGGACGAATTAAATTCATTGAGTGAGAATTATTCTATATAGACAACTGCTTATTATGGAATAGTTTGTATTAATTAAATAAAGGAAACAGACAAGGCTGCTTGAAAAATATCACAAAAATATGTAATCATAATGCTGGTGCGGTACCGACATAGGACGGTCAATAGAAGTGACACTCATCACTCCCTTGGTATACGTTATTCACTTAATCCACACCTACCCCCAAAACCTGGTCAATCTTTTATCACTTCTGTCCACTAACTCTGAGATACTGAAAATCAAAGACAAAATATAATCAAATGTTAATATCACATGTATTAAAAATTAAGTTAATGTTTATATTTGGCATGTTTTAAAAGACCTTATTTGCAACTATTATATTCCATCATACAGCATGTTGACTTCCTGGTTTACTGGTAGTTATTAGTATGTACAGTAAATACCTATATGGTATACTATCGAACTTGTCATACTGATTGTAGCATGTACCGATTATAACTGTAAATAGTATGGTAAATATTGATCTAGTTTTAGATGATATGAATAGGACATCGTGGCGGATAGCTTATTATATCCTGAAATCCTATCCCATCTCTTGCAGTTCAGGTGTTCCTTGTGTCCCACATTGTATTTTCCCCCAACGACTTTCCAACCATTTACTCTTTGTATATGTTGTATACCCACCAAGCCTTTGAAGTGATGCATTTTGTTACCAATCATTGACTGCTACAATAATAAATGTTGCTGCAATACAAACAACGATATACCACGGTGGACATTGATGGACGCCTTGAAGCGAACATTGAAACTAGGAGCCCGAGAAGAATAAGCGTCTCCTGTCTGGACAGACACACCCACCATAACTGCAATTAGCATGTAGATTACACAAAAATAGTTCAACATTGCACATACAAAATTAATATAGTCAACACTAAAATTAAGACACACAACATAATATGACGCATATGCAATTATATTATAATGAATACAATGAAAAACCCGTATAGTATGTGTTTTCTATTTACTTACAGCTGGAGCCCTGATCCAACGACGCGGCATTCAGTATGGGCTTTGATTATTGGTTCTGTGTTTGGTCAACTAACAATATATGCAGCCAATCAAACAATGATTCAAAGATACCTTGCTATAAAGGAAACTACGAATTCTCAAAGGTATGTTGTGTTTCTTAGAATATTATGATACATGTTATTTCTAAATGAAAACATTTTAATCTGATACCATGACAATAATCGTTTATATTTTTGATTTACAAGTAAGTAACCATTATGTCGTATTCATTTTTCTGGACTGATAGACATATAGGTATCATTATTGATCATATATAATTATTTTTCCTTGTTAAATTTTTGTAATCGAAACCATATTACCTAAATGCGATGTAATCGGTTAATCCGGCCCTCAGAGGATGCTTACTCCATGGTTCCAAATCTTTCCTAGGTTCCTGCATAGGCCCTGATTTTGTAATATTTACTTGAGAAATTCCATATTGTTACACAGTGATACATGTTATTGTGATATAGTACCATGCATTGTGTTTTATATCTGAGCTAATCACGTATCGAAATTGGAATTTGCTTGTTTTTTTCACAACAATTCAACTTAACACACTTAACGAAAGGTCACGAATGTTCTGCATCGGAATTTCAGTTCAACAACATTTCATACTGTGAATGGGATGATTTGATTTATTGTCTTTGTTTCCTACATGTGCTCATATGTGTGTATATATCGTTTTACTTCCTGAACTTGAATAGTTGTTGCAAGACTTTGAGACGGGTGTCGCATACAAGAAGAGAACGCTTACTCCTCCTGGGCAATTATTCTCACCTCAGATCGATTGGGGTTCGCGTTTTTCTGAATATGACATTGTTTGCGATATTGTCCTTTAATTCGATGGACTTCGAGATGTGATTAACCCTTTGGTACTTCTTTTTTACTTTGAATTAAATCTATGTATATTGCAAAAGCCTTATATCTGACAAAATGCATTTTCGTGTTACCATGTATTTCTACTTATCAGACAGTAAATACGATAAATGATCAAATTCCAGTGCTGCGGTACAACGCGAATACTTCAAAGCGTACTCTTCTAGAAGCTTGTTTAAAATTAATAAGTATCGGTCTATTGCATAATTATGACATAGTGTTAGTGTTTCCTATTCGGTTGTACTTTTGGTAATTAGTTTTCTCATAAAATATTTTTGACTTTCAATCATGAGCATTACTGAAGAGACATTAATAATGGAAACATACTGGGTCAGTAAAATTCCTAGGGGGAAAAGTCGAAGTTCAAATTCCGCATCAATTTCAATGACCATTTTTTGTTTCTTAGGAGATCAGTAACAAATCAACTTATTGCACAGAGGACTTTCATGCGCAGTTATGATACACTTAGGATATATTTTGATCTGATATCAGAATCTGCAATCTAAGACTTGTCTAACTTTTGGACTCTTAAAAATATAGACTGAAACGATGTTGAATTTTGAAGTATCTTGTACTTTACTGTATAGCTCCATGGCGACTTCTGCCACATAACTGAGCCAGTAACTCCTCTTTTTTCTTTTAGGTATTTGATAAATATTGTGAATCATATGGTGTATTTTTAGGGCTCTGTACCTCAGTCTACCTCTTACTCTTATTCTCCAGACAGTAGTATGCTTTGTAGGTCTGGTCATTTACGCCACATACAACTCGTGTGATCCTCTACTCCTTGGACACGTGCATGCACGGGATCAGGTATATAAGATATACTGTTTACCCCAAAATCTCGATTAATTTCGTACCATTTGCATACTAGTATCTCAAAAAGCTTAAAATTAGCTTCGTCTTTCCAAAGGATAAATTTTAACAGTTTTCCCACAATATTACATTGGAAATCGAGTTGAATAGAAAAATTTGCTTACGTACATGTACCTAGATCAAAAATATTTACCTCAAATTCAAAAGATTATTAAGAGTTTAGCACTGTTACAGGAAATCATATACAAATTTATAATTGTTATTCATACCGTACATTGTGTATACTGTTTTATAATCGATATTCATATGACAATTATGTATTATAAAAAATATAATAAATATGTTATATTCCTGACAGCTGTTGCCATTTCTGGTCATGGACAAGTTGACTTTTCTGCCCGGGCTTCCCGGATTATTTGTGGCATGTTTATTCAGTGCCTCTTTGAGTTCTATTTCGTCTGGATTGAATGCATTAGCAATTGTCCTCCTAGAGGATATTCTGAAACTAATATGGAAGAAGGCAGGTATAGACCCGTCTGCTGAATGGCAAGCAAGAATTGCCAAACTCCTTGGTAAGATACTCCATTGGTAATTTTTTACTGAAGCAATATTTTTTAATACATCTCACTTTTCTTCATCTTAATGTAATAATGGAAATAACCCAATTTACATGTGAAAGTTAACTTTAAATTGACAGTCCAAAACTAAGGGAATACACTCCTTCAAAGTGACCCTTTGTCAGAGCAGTTTCCTTAATATCTTGTAACAGTAATATCTTATGTTTGAGGAAACACGAAATAGTATTTGAGGTAAAGTAACCTCACTATAATCGATTATTTTTTGATGTCCTTAGGTGTTTTTATATCATTACAATTTTTATCATATATTTCCGAGGTGACTTCTGTCATACGACTGAAACTTTTCTTTCTTCCTTTGAATAAATATGTATGGTTCCATATAAAGACGAATGTGAACGAGTATTTAACAATTGAGGTGATACCAGGTGTCTAAGGATACATACTCTTGTTGGATCCTGTCATGTTGGATCCCGTTATGTTGGATCCTGTCATGTTAGATCCTGTCATGATGGATCCTGTCATGTAAGATCCTGTCATGTTGGATCCTGTCATGTTAGACTCTGTCATGTTGGATCCTGTCATGTTGGATCCTGTCATATTGGATCCTGTCATGTTGGATCCTGTCATGTTGGATCCTGTCATATTGGATCCTGTCATGTTGGATCCTGTCATGTTGGATCCTGTCATATTGGATCCTGTCATGTTGGATCCTGTCATATTGGATTCTGTCATGTTAGATCCTGTCATGTTAGATCCTGTCATCCTGTCATAATGGATCCTGTCATATTGGATCCTGTCATGTTTGATCCTGTACTGTTTGATCTTGTCATGTTGGATCCTGTCATGTTGGATCCTGTCATATTGGATTCTGTCATGTTGGATCCTGTCATGTTGGATCCTGTCATGTTGGATCCTGTCATGTTAGATCCTGTCATGTTGGATCCTGTCATGTTGGATCCTGTCATATTGGATCCTGTCATGTTGGATTCTGTCATGTTGGATCCTGTCATATTGGACCCTGTCATGTCGGATCCTGTGATGTTGGATCCTGTCATATTGGATCCTGTCATGTTGCTGTCATGTTGGATCCTGTCATATCGGATCCTGTCAAATTGGATCCTGTCATGTTGGATTCTGTCATGTTGGATTCTGTCATGTTGGATCCTGTCATGTTGGAATCTGTCATGTTGGATCCTGTCATGTTGGACTCTGTCATGTTGGATTCTGTCATGTTGGATCCTGTGATTTTGGATCCTGTGATGTTGGATCCTGTGATGTTTGATCTTGTCATGTTCGATCTTGTCATATTTGATCCTGTCATGTTCGATCCTGTCATGACTGGGACCTTTTTATTTCTTGTTTACGAAAAACAAATATCAATTGAATATATAATTTAACCTGAATAAATATAGATCTGTACAATATTTATCAAGTATACAATGTTTTCTAAGTATATAAAGATTACTAGGTTTAATTTATTCTAGGCATACAATGTTTTCTAGGTTTACTATGGTTTTTATGCTTACCCTGTTTTCTAGGTTTACTATATTTCTACGCGTACAATGTTTTCTAGGTTTACTATGGTTTTTATGTTTAAAATTCGTTTTAGATTTATTATGTTTCTAGGTATACAATGCTTTCTAGGTTTACTATGGTTTATGCTTACTATGGTTTTATGTTTTATTTGTTTTCTAGGTTTACTATGGTTTTTATGTTTACTGCGTTTTCTAGGTTTACTATGTTTCTAGGTATACAATATTTTCTAGGTTTACTGTGATTTCTATGTTAACTATGGTTTTTATTTTTACTGTCTTTTTAGGTTTCCTATGTTTCTAGGTTTACTATGTTTCTAGGTATACTATGTTTCTAGGTTTACTATGTTTCTAGGTTTAATATTTTTCTAGGTTTACTATGTTTCTAGGTTTACTATGTTCCTAGGTTTACTATGTTTCTAGGTATACTATGTTTCTAGGTTTACTATGTTTTTATGTACACTGTGTTTTTAGGTTTACTGTGCGGTGGCTTAGTGATAGGTATAGCATTTATTTCAAGATTCCTCGGACAAACTGTATTACAGGTAATTGTAAAAACTACACAGGTATATATAATATATAGCATCAAAAATAAATTATAATACATAGAAGGATAATTACATTATTGTTTCTCGTATTTGAGTAAGATTTGAACAAAAACATTGAAATACATTGTATAAGAGTGTTGTGTGGCCGTTTACATAAATGAAGGAGAATGTTTACACAACAATCGCCTTGCTATTAGTTTATAAATTATAATAACACTACAGGTATCTTCTATATTTTACACTGCTAATGCTCTGATATTGATCTACAGATTATGCTGAGTATATTTGGAATGGTAGGCGGGCCACTTCTTGGACTCTTCATTTCCGGTATCTTCATTCCTTTTATCAATGCTCCGGTGAGTGAAAATGCAAAACACACACACCCCCACACACACACACACACACACACACACACACATATATATATATATATATATATATATATATATATATATATATATATATATATATATATATATATATATATATATATATAAATTTATCAAATTAAATCAAATTTAATGCGTCTTCAGAAATAATGGTTAGAATATATTTCATTTCATTTTTTACCAAAATTATATTTTCTTCACGAGCCCACTTCTTAGTGCTTCTGTACAAAACCGAATTATAAACACCTCAAATTTACTATAATACTATTTTGTAAATTATTCTAAAACTAGGGCGTATCTTCTTTATTGAAAGTTCTATCCTTAGATGGGTCCTTTGGCTTTTACGTTTTTGATCGATTTGGTAATTGGTTTACTCTTCAATTAATCTTACTTTTGATTTTTTTTAACTTAGAATATCATTGAAGAAACATAAGTACTTGTGTATGTGGTGCAATAAATTTATACACTTATACACCCTCTGATATTTATTCTCACAAAAATAATGGATTGAACATGTACATTTTGTGAAGCAAATGAAAACGTTTGAGAAAACATTTTGAAAAGTAACAATCACTTTATTTCCAATACTTGATTACTAATCAAACTCGCAAAATAATAATAATAATAATAATAATAATAATAATAATAATAATAATAAAAATAATAATAATAATAATAATAAAAATAATAATAATAATAATAATAATAATAATAATAATAATAATAATAATAATAATAATAATAATAATTTAAGATAATCAATGTGATTGGTACCTAACATAAACGCTATTAACGAATTCTATTAGGGTGCACTCTGTGGTCTCATTGTGAGCGCGGTGATGGCATTCTGGGTAGGAGTAGGAGGAACTGTGATCCTTCCCCTCCCCGAAATACAAGGCGTTAGCAAAGCATCATGTGCCAACATCACGAAATGTCCCTCCAGTATGACTATCTCAGATAATTTGACAACCATAGCACAGAGCAGTATAGCAACGACAACAATGGCGATCGACAACTCGTCCATCTCAACAGTGCTGAATTCCTTGGGTATAACGTCCACTGACCAAGAAGAATATTTGTAAGTGATATCTATGTGGTGGTATAAATCTACTTGCTATTTCTTTAAAGCAACCATGAAGCTTTATAAATTACAGACCATATCCATTCTGTTTAATTATTGCTATTACTCATGCTGCTAGACAAAACAAAAACGACTGGTCTTCATTTTTTTGTAGAATAGATCATTTATCAGGAATTTCAGATAGAGGTTGTGTAATTCGTGCGGCAAAATTTCGAACACATGAAACATTATTAAACCCGTCATTTTTTACTTCTTGATAGTAAATAAAAATAAAGAATGAAATACAAGATACGGAAGTGTTTAAATCCTTAAACTTACTACGATGTATTTTAATATGACAAACTAATGGTACTTAAGTATTGGAAAACGTTACGTCTCACAGAAACAAGTAAAACAATTCAAGATAAGTACTTAACCAGTACTATTGCAGGGTAAGTCAGACATCTTATTTTTGCATTATTGCAGATGGATATATCATCTTTCATATCTATGGTACGGATTATTTGCTGTCATTATCTCCATTTTAGTGGGATTCATTGTTACGTTTATCTCAGCATTTTGCAAAGGTAAGTACATTTATAGATACCAATATTACTATCATCAACAACACATAACATCATGCTGACGTTGTGTTTCTTTTACATAGGAGGTATGTAATCATGTAGTATTAAAACATCTTATGCAGCAAGGTTATGTAGTGATAACATACTTAATGCAATAGGGTTATGTAGCGTTAACATATCTGATGCATTAAGGTTATGTAGCGTTAACATATCTGATGCATTAGGATTATGCAGTTTTTACATATCTGGGTCTGGCGCCATAAACTGAGAATATACTTAAGTCAAAAATTCATATTCTTCTGTTCATTAATGAATTAATAACTGGGATTTGGATTTTATTTAGTTTTATTCTACTGATAAACAGAAGTAAACCATTCTGCATTAAAATTTATTTGAACGTTTGATAATAGAATAAATTAAAATGAAATTTTTGACTTAAGTGTATTCTCAGTTTATGGCGCCGGACCCAGATGCATTAGGGTTATGCAGTTTTTACATATCTGATGCAGTAGTGTTATGTAGTATTAACATACATGTATGCAGTATTAATATATCAAATGCAGTAAGGTTATGTAATATTAACATACTTAATGCAATAGGGTTACGGAGTGTTAATAAATGTAATGTAGTAGAGTTATGTAGTGTTAATATATCTGATGCAGTAGTGGTATGAAGTGTTAACATATGAAATGTAAAATACCTAATGCAGAAAGGTTATGTATTGTTAACATCTCTAATGCAGTAAGGTTATGTATTGTTAACATCTCTAATGTAGTATGATTTTGTTTTATTACGTCCTAATCATAAGTTGGCGCCTTCATTGCTGTATAGTCGGATATTTTTGTGATGATTTAAGTAATTATTTTGTCTTTGTGGTCACAACCACACAGCATAGGAGCAAAGGTATATTATTAAACAGTATATGAAAAGTCACAACCAAACAACGTCAGAGCAATGATACATATATAACAATGCATAGAAAGAATCATAACCAAACACCGTCAGAGCAAACATATAATATCACTGTATAGAAAGGGTACAATAACAGTGTAAAGAAATTGTCACAACCAAACAACATCAGAGCAAGGCTATCATAACACCTTGTAGAGAGTACCACAACCAAAGAACGTCAGAGCAGGTATATGTGATAACAATGCATAGAAAGTGTCACAACCAAACAATGTCAGAGCAAAGGTTACATAACACTGTACAGAAAGTGCCACAACCAAACAACGTCAGAGCAAGGGTATAATAACACCATGTAGAGAGTACCACAACCAAAGAACGTCAGAGCAGATATATGTAATAACAATGCATAGAAAGTGTCACAACCAAACAATGTCAGAGCAAGGGTAAAATAACAGTGTACAGAAAGTGCCACAACCAAACAACGTCAGAGCAAGGGTATCATAACACCATGTAGAGAGTACCACAACCAAAGAACGTCAGAGCAGATATATGTAATAACAATGCACAGAAAGTGTCACAACCAAACAATGTCAGAGCAAAGGTACAATAACAGTGTACAGAAAGTGCCACAACTAAACAACGTCAGAGCAAGGGTATCATAACACCATGTAGAAAGTACCACAACCAAAGAACGTGAGAGCAGATATATGTAATAATTATGCATAGAAAGTGTCACAACCAAACAATGTCAGAGCAAGGGTTAAATAACACTGTACAGAAAGTGCCACAACCAAACAACGTCAGAGCAAGTGTATTACTAAACTGTATAGAAAATGCCCCAATTAATCAACATCGGAGCAAGTATATGTAATAACAATGCATAGGACAGATTACAACCAAACCACGTCAGAAAAAGTGTATCATAGCAATTCAAACCATCCGCACAAAATTATAACAATACATACAATGCAATAAGAATAAGTGAGACAAAAATGTAAAGTTCGACAAAACTGGTGCTGGATTGACTGAATTCTGCCAGATTCTTACGGTTTTGTTATAAATAATGTAGGTCTAATATTTATATACTTATTTCAGATATGAATACGCCTGACGACATTGACCCAAGTTTCATCCATTCGGTCGTGGATCGTGTTTGCTGCTTTTTACCATTATCATGTCAACGTGTACATAGACTGCAGGCATACGTATGTATATATATATTTTACTATTAAAAAGTGACAAATTAAAATATAAAAATTAGCAAATCAAACAGCAGAATATTCAAAGTATACAATCATGTATGTATGAATAATAACAGCAAATTTATGACAATCTTAAATTTTTATTTACTGCAGAGAAAATCCACCAATTATTCAGATGGTTTCTACGATAATCCGACACCAGTTCTAGATAATGAAGTCGAGATGAGTGAGAAGAACAATGCACGCATTCAAAATGGAGCCTCGCTTGGCTTACATCCACCATCTTATCCCGATGACGACACGACACAATTATGATAACAAATTTAGCATGTTCGATTTACACTTTTTACATCATAGACCAAGATCTATATCGTATCAAGATGATTATAACATAAATATACTCTATATACATACACATTTTCAGTGTGATTTCGTAAAGGTAGCAGATTGTACCGGTTTAATCAATAAATTTGTATATCATTTAAGGGATTTCAGGAAATCAATACCCTACCTACACAGACTTGTAAATGAACATTACTCTTGATGTTAATCCATTCTTTATAGAATAATGGTCAAACCAATCAAGTGCTATGAGAGTAGATTCATGAATATCGAAAGAGCACTAAATTGTAAATAATGTCTTCCCATATTTTGTGAAAGAATCTGTAACATTTAAAACGGGTATTTTAAAGTGATAATTTAGACAGATATAGAAAGAAATCTGGAGCTTTTTTCATGCTTTGACCTTGAAATTTAAAATAGTTCAATAGATGTATTTAGATGCACGTATGTGACGTCAGTTTTCATTGTGCCATTTACTATTTTGTTCATATGGGATAACTATAGTAAAATCACATGAAAGCATAATCTATTGTTATGTTGTAATATATTTCATCTCAGGAATAAATACTTTGAAAAACAAAAGATAGTCAAATGCAGGCTATTTATTCCATTTTCTCATAGTATCAATTGTTTCCTATAGATTATTTCAATAATGTGATCTAACTGTCGTTGATAAAAAATCTCTCATAAATCTCTCATGTAAATCGTTGTCAGGCATATAAAGGGCACTACTTTGATATCATTATACTAACACTAACATCATAATGAAAATCCCGGCAAAACTTATTATGTCTGGTATAAGGCCCCTTACATCATGTACAGTTGGAAAAACGTCTTTTAAAAACAAAGGTCCCCATTGTTTGACCCTAGTGCCACAAGTCCTTCTTGTTTTCAGACGGAGTATCAACTAATTTGTTCATTTATCAACACGTTTGTATTTTGTGAAAACTCTTGATGTAAATTGATAAAATTTATAAAGACATTCTTTTGTATGTTTTGACTGATTTGTACACTGAGTAGATAACAAGCTAGCAGGAGATATTCACTTCTACAAAGCACCTTAAATCATTGCTTTCTTTATTTTGATATTTAATCTTAAAAGTTTGTTGTGTTTTTATATATTTTTTATGAATCGTATCTCGGTAAAGTAGATTTCTATCATAATTTCAACATATTTGGACATAAATCTCTTTTAGACTTCTAGAGGGAAGCGCATTGGTCATAATGATAATAATAAGAAGAACACTCTGTGGCGAATTTTCGGCTGCTTAGCCTTTATCTAGTTACAAAACGCTTTGTTGTTACAATTGTTTTGTAACTCGATAAAGTTTAAGTAGCCGAAAATTCGTGACAGAGTTTTCCTGTTCTTATCATTACTATATAAACATATTTACCTAAAGTGCTGACCAAGTTATCTGATTGCGGTAGGTTATGTAGAAAATGCTTCATAATTGGGTAAGAATTTCACAGTTTAATAATGTCAGAGCATGTTATACATATTCAATTTAGTGTACAATATGCGATATGTACAGCTTATGTTTTTTCAGTGATGCTCAAGGTCGAGATTGTGGAAGTCCAAAGCGTAAATTGTTGAAGAGCAAAGTAACCACAAATTAACATAAAAGCAGGAGAAAAAGAACCAGTCCAATATACGAATAACATAGCTATCATCTGATAAGCATACGATGTATTTCTGATTATAATTTTCTTTCGTGGTGGTCATCGAGGTATCATAGAAATTATGACACGGTGGTTTGTCATACAATTATTCACAACATCAGTAGCTTCTCAAAGAAAATCGTCATAAAAAAATGCATAAACAAATTTCTTCTAAAAATGAAACTTGATACCACGAACATCTTTGTAGCGTTCCACATTAAACATCATTAATGTGTGGAAACGTAATACACCGTAGAGACCTGCTACGGTGTGGTAACACCATTCAAATTATCATCTATTTTGCAAGAAGAAATATCTTAAGGATTTAATGTACTGGTAAGGTATATTTTGATTACTAAATACCACGACAGTGTCTGTGTTTAGGTTAAATATGGTCCAACCTTGGGATTGCAATCTGTCTGTGATTAACTGTATTAATTAAGAAATGTTGAATGTCAAGGTCAATCTTGAAGCATGACGTGATAGTCTCCAGTCGGATCTAGAAAGTCTCGTCTAGGTATATTTTATCCTTATATACTGAAACGAATAAGAAACGCAACTTCAAATTGTAGGTTTTATAAAATAATACTTGCGAGCATAATGTCTAAATTTAATATGTAATGGTTAATATTGAATATTGATGTAACATCCTTATAAATGTTTGGAGATTTTTCAGAACAGGTCACTTCGCTAGAAGGTCATGATTGGTAGTACCCTACGTGTATCCAAGTTGAAATGGCATCAGTGTTGAAACCGTGCCCTAATATCGAGTGTGTCCTCCTCGAACAGCTATAGCATCTCTAATTCGTCGTTGCATCGAGTTCATCAGGGCATTGACTGTCCGTATTGGAATGTTATTCCATTCTTGGACGAGTGCATTTGCTAACTGGGGGAGGGTATTTGGGGGATAACGGCGATTGCGAATTCTTCTGTCTAGTTCATCCCACAAATGCTCGATTGGGGACAAATCGGGGCTGTATGGAGGCCAATCTATAGGAACAATGTTCTGTGTGGCAAGAAAGTCTCTACAGACTCTTGCAACGTGTGGTCTCGCGTTATCTTGCTGCAAGGTTAGATTATGCTGCCTAACAAACGGCACAACATGGGGTCTAAGGATCTCATCCCGATAGCGTACGGCCGTGAAAGTCCCATTGACTATCACCAAAGGTGTCTTCAAACCATGGGAGATTCCCGCCCAAACCATAACTGACCCACCCCCAAATCGGTCATGCTCCAAAACACAGGCGTCAGCAAAACGTTCGCCTCGACGCCGGTACACACGTTGGCGGCCATCTGATCGAAATAACGTGAATCGAGATTCACCGGTGAAGAGCATGGACCTCCAACGTCTCATAGGAAAACGTCTGGGCATATGTGCCGTCAACCATTGCATACGACGTGCTCGACGTTGCGGTGTTAGTGGTAAACCAACGTACTGTCGCCTTGCACGCAAATTAGCCTCACGCAGTCTGTTGATCACTGTTTGGGGATGAATCCGATGGTTATGGTTACCAATCGTATTCCTTGCCGTTTCAGCAGCCGTTAACCTTCTGTTACGCAGGTGTGCCAGCCTAACAACCCGGTCTTGACGTCGCGACGTTACACGTGGACTTCCTGATCTCGGCCGGTCATCGACTCTTCCTGTGGCGTTAAGACGTGAAACTAATCGACTAATAGTCGATTTGTGAACTCTAAAGTGTTGAGCGACGTGAAGTTGCGTGCTCCCTGCCATAAGCATCGCGATAGCACGTCCTCTATCAACCTGTGATAACCGTGGCATAATTGTAAAAGGAATTATTGTTTGCTAAAGTATTGGCGATGATGTGTCCCGATGTTATTGATAAATTGATACTGGTTTGAATGAAAAAAGAACGCACGTGTTTGTACAGGCACGGGTTTTAATGTTTTTACCGCGCCGGATGTGCATAGGTTTCTCGTCACACCTGGTTGATTTTGAACATTGGATAGGGTGATAGGCAGGGTGCACTTTTATTTCCGCGATTTTCATACAGCTATGTATATATAATACAAAATTAATAACAATTTTCCAAGTTGCGTTTTTTTTTTTTTACGTTTCAGTATATTTGTTAAATCTATGCAAGGAAGTTTGGTCAGCTAGAGTTATTCCTCTTTTCGTGGTACATGTATCTTATTCGTGTCATCATGCCATCATTTTTGTGTATCGGTTAATTCTGACAAAGTTTCTTAACGTTTCTTATACACCAAACTTGTGGAGTATATGAACGGCATACCCGGGAAGGCCATAATGTAACTTATGCTCCATTACTTTAATTCCCAATGTAGTTTTATACGAATGTAAAATAAATAGTTAATTCATTAATAATTCAGTTAAATAATAAATTTGTGGTTTGTAGTAAAGTACTTCATAGCTGAAATGAAGTCATAAAATTTAATATGTTATCACCGTGGTTGCTGAGAAATCGGAAATTTTATAATATGCTTTGTACGTTGTTTGTCGTGAGGTGGATTCTGTCATTCGACTGGTTCTAATCTTTTACAATACATAAACGATACAGAAAGAGGGTCTAAATGTGATACATTTAGATAAGTTTAATGAGCGAAAATGTTAAGGATTTGTAGAACATGTGTCAAGATATGTCAATGTGTCTGCGTGATAGAGATATTAAATATAGAAATAACACTCGGTGTAGTCCTCACGTTTGTCGAAATTTTTGTTTGAAAATATTTTCTCAAAAATGAGCTTAAAATAAAACGCAGTCTTCGACCTACTGCTATGATGTGCGTTACAACGGAACAATGGAATGTGACAAATTCATGCCATGTTTACATAACTTTACTTGACTCGGAATATAAACGTTCCTGAAACACATTTAGTTTTCCTCTCCGCAGAACCGCAACGTAAACTGGGAAGTCAAGCTGATCTTTTTATACCCATGTTACTTTCTTTAATTATCCTTAAAACATCCAAAACGTATTTTCACGCTGCGTGCAGTAACTAAAAGCTCACTAAAAAGACAGGGCACCTAGTAAAATGAAATATTTTCTAAACGTTCATCGTTTATCACAAATTCCGCGTCTTTTACATTCACGCTGCCAGCGCAGGACTTATGGCTGGTTCTCTACAACGGAAATTTTGGCTTCAATATTCTCAACTGTCAGAGAATGGTCGTCCCTCGGCGTCAGTCTGGCGTCTCTTCCAGATGTTGGCTTGCAGAACCTTTCCCCCCGCTGGTGACTAATGAACGAGCACATCTCTGCTCCGTACCTGTGTACGGGGATATAGAGGGGGATCTTCCCTTCGCATAAACACCCCAAAATCTAACAGTGCAATATTAATATGTTTAAATGGTTTCTCCTTTTGTCATTTCTAGAAGGCGCTGTGTTATTGCAACAGCTTTTTATTTTTGGAAAATTAAGTCTAGTAAAGTATGTGGTTGTAGGAAGGCGGAACCAATTGTGATATCAACAAATTACTTTTAACAGCATTTCAATATTGTTGAAAAATACTTCACACCAGAGGTTTTATTCAAACTGATTGCAATAAATTTCTTATTTACAATATCTAGACGGAAATATAAATGACCTTCACCATCAATCTATTCGATTGATTCTGGCTATATCAGTACATTTTTTTTTCTTACTTTTTGTCTCCTTATCTGTCAGATGAGACAACATAAACCCTGTGATGGTATATAAACCGAGGACCTTGTGATGGTATATAACCGAGGACTCTGTGATATTATATATAAACTGAAGACCCTTTGATGGTATATAAACCGAGGATCTTGTGATGGTAAATAACCAAGGGCCTTGTGATATTACATAAAACGAGGATCCTATGATGGTTTATAAACCGAGGACCTTGTGACTGTATACTAACCGAGGACCTTTTGATGATATATAACCAAGAACCTTGTGATTGTATAAAACTGAGTACGTTTTCATGATATAAACCAATGACCTTGTGGCGGTATATTAACCGAAGAATTTGTGGTGGTATATAAACCGAGGAACATGTGATTGTATATTAACCGAGGACCATGTGATAATACATAAACCGAGAACCCTGTGGTGTATATAAACCGAGGACCTTGTCATTGTATATAAATCGAGAACCTTGTGATGATATATAAATCGAGGACCTTGTGACAATATACGTTGTCATGTACATGTATATCATGTTTCATGCTATCATGCTTCACTGCCTCGGTCAACTCCGTTGCAATGGTAAAAGTTACGAGGTCATATACGAGGCGGACACGACCGCCACATAGGTGAAATGATCTCGGCTTGACGTTATGCAGAATTCATATTTATATTTTCATCACTAGAAATAAGAAAATATTTCATTAAAGTAATCTGTATATACTGTTCAAATACTCAAAAGGACATTGTATTGATGACAAATTAAAAGTATTGATGACAACATGAAGGACTTAACAACATTTAGGTATTGATGGAAAATTAAAAATATTGACCACGTGATTGCATAGTTGACAACATAAATTGATACTGATAACAATAGTGTACATCAATATAAATATCACAAAGAACTATGCCATCAAAAGTCTATCTACTTGAAAGATATATAATTAACGAACTCTTATTGATGTCAGAAAATCAAATTAATGAAAAAATCTAAAAGAAAATAGTAGTAGTAGTAGTAGTAGTAGTAGTAGTAGTAGTAGTAGTAGTAGTAGTAGTAGTAATAATAATAATAATAATAATAATAATAAAAATAATAATAATAAAATAATAATAATAATAATAATAATAATAAAATAATAATGATGATGATGATGATGATGATGATGATGATGATGATGATGATGATATCACAAATTACTATGCCATAAAAAGTTTATCTTCTTAAAAGTTATTTGAATAAGGAACTCTGATTTGATGTCTTATAGAAATATATGAATGGATATGTGTCTGATATAATTTAAATAACTTCGCAATATTATTATTTTTTTCTGGTTTCTGTTGAGAGAGAGAGAGAGAGAGAGAGAGAGAGAGAGAGAGAGAGATTTCATCGACATCCTACCGGAAGTACGGAGAGTGTAGTATTCAGCAAATCGTGTAATCCGCTAGTCGGCATAGACATACTGTCGACGAAAAAATCTTCTAAACCGTATCCCCTTACATCCTTAAATCAAAATATTCCAACTCAGAGGCATATTTACTGACGGAAACTAAATCTTCCGCGGAGCTATCTTCAAATCTTACAATTAGTTCATTCTACCTTCAACCTTTGGTATCTAAAACAAAATACACACATCAATTATTGTTTTATTTTTCATCGTAACATTTTGGATGTTTTTCTACAACATTTGTAGATGATATAGAATTAATGGGAAATGGGGTTATACGGTTTTTCTTTGAGATAAGTAATTGTAGTATTATTAATTATAACATTATCTATTTAATCGTCCAATGGCATCGTCTCGTTTAGGATGACATTTTGATACCGATATCCCTGTGAATCTTTCAATACTCTCTATCAATGACATGCGCATAAAGCGATTTAAGCACATAGTGATTTATGTTCAGTCTGTCACATGTTTGTTTTATCATCCGACCATCAGATGAGATAGTGAAGGTTCATGATAGATTAAAAATCGACCGTAACAGATCCTGTCCCGCGCAAAATTAATTGCCGATAAATTCGGGTTAGTTGTTCTTAAGACTCTTAGGAAAAATGTACATTAAAATGACGAACACGAATTTTATCTGTGGTACTTATAACAGTACGGCAACTCATTCATCTCGTTTTTGATGTTCCGAGGAACTATATATATCATCAGGGGCATATCATTGCGCGTATATTTTCTTTCGCGCACCGAGTCAGATTGCGATTCCATGATAAAGAAAACAGTGTAATTGATGAGCCGCGGTGAGGGGAATCTGACCCAAGTGGTAACATTGAAACAGTGACAATTATTGGCAATTAAAAACCATGCTGTGGGGTTTGATGATCGTTACTTGATTGTGCAGATTATTTTATCATCGCTCGACCCCTTTGAGGAGAGAATCCTGCTTTACTACAAAGTACACAACCAGACGATAGCTCATTAAAACACCCGTATGACTGCAGCATGTCGACACAGTACTGATAAATGATGATATGCAAGAACACGAGATGGGAACAACTTGTCGTTTTATGCTTACTATCAAGTGGAAATATTTCTTCTCGGATGTACATCTTTATACGAAAAAGTATTTATGTGAAAGGGTGCAAAATGTTATCGCAAATTGAAAAATAGTAGTATTTGTTTAGTTTCTTTGAAATCTGAAATTCTTGATAAGAAATTTATAAGAGGTTGTAAGAATTAGGTTTTGGATAAAAACTAACAAGACTCGTGTTTTCATTTCAATATTGCTTTTTCATATTTTCCTTTGAGTGTTGATGTAGCGTCTTTGTCATTCATACAATCGTGACCTTCAGATGGGATGCCAGCTTTCTGTGATGAAATTGATATTGTGTTAGTATTATATGCTTTTTGTCACCATGGGTAATGGTTTCAATTCAGTGACAAATCTAGGGCTTTTGAAAAGGGGAGCCACGAGAACTCAGCAAATACCATTTATTCATTAAGTACTGCTTAGTGTGCATTATATATCCAATCCAAAATATCAAAGAACTCTGCTTAGATTTGACGTATATCAGAAAGACTAACATGTATTGCGCTAGTTGAACGGTGCATATGTACAACAATAATACAAATGCCCACTGCTAAATATACAATTAAACATATTACTAATCCTTACTGTTTTAGTTAGACTGGTATCTTTCGAGGATCTACGAAAAACTAATTTGAAATAAATTTTTTAAGTTCTAAATGACACCCTTTATTTTATATGTAATTGTTACTTTTGAAAATAGAAAATGTTTTATTTATATCAATAATGTAAGAGCAAAGAATGGTTCTTGGTTGTACTATTATTATCTTGGGATATCTACAGTTCGTCGTGGAATTACATTTTTTAAAACGCGTAAACGTTCGATATACCAACGTAATTTCACAATCAGTAGCAGATATTCCTCGATAACGTTAAAACAAAAACTAGATGTACAACTGACAGATCATAAGTTAATGTAGATCAGCTCATAAAGGGTCAATGTCATTTGTAAATTTAAGTTAATAATGTAGTATATAGCTATCTTTAAAGCATGAATTCAACACACACACACACACACACACACCCCCCCCCCCACACACACACACACACATATATCTTTAGATAGATAGATAGATAGGATCTGAAATGAATTTTCATTTCATACGGTATTTATAAAACGAGCCTTGACGAGGGGGGGGGGGGGGATATATAACACACAACGAGTTTCATAAATACCGCATGAAATGAAAATTCATTTCAGATTCTTTTTATCATATGTTTACACTCAGTTTAAAGGTGTTTATTTCAACAACTTCAGGTTGGGTTCTTTTTCGGTTCAACCCTGAATTTATTAGGATAAAAACGAAGAGGAACAAAATCGAGAGGTATTTCGAAATAAAAAAAATCATTAAAAACGATCATCGATAAATTCACTGATAAATTTACCTGAGTCCAGTTGAAGGAAGGCGACAAGACTGCTCTGAGATATAATGCATATCTACTTTTACGTCATTTCCTTATCGTCCCAGATAACCTCTCGTGCGCATTCTTAAATATGTCCGCAACATGGCGTCCGTTGAGCGTGTGGGAAGCGTGAAGCAGCATGGCGTCCATGAAGTGACATCAAAAAGCATTTACTGATCAAGGGATAACGGATACATTCTATAAATAGAAACTGGCAGTGTATGAATAAAAAGCAAAACAATTAACCCCCCCCCCAAAAAAAGGAAAACCCAAAAACCAAAAACCAAAAACAAAACAAAACAAAAACAAAAAAAAAAAAACAAAAAAAAAAAAAAAAACAAAACAAAACAAAAAAAAAAAACCCAAGCAAAACAACACACCCCAACAGAATAGAACAAAACAAAACATAAACGACGGATTTAGAAAAGTATAGTAACGTAAAGTTATAATATCCAGCGTAAGTCATTCCTCTTTTAATGCCCGTATTTTCAATATATGCATCAGATACAGATACAGGGACATTACTCTTCGACATAAGAATCTTAGCACAAAATTAATTTTGGTGTATATGTGTTTATTGAATATTCATTTTATGTCGCAATAAAACATACTGAATATAATTTTTTGGATGTAAAATATGAGTAACACTTCTACTATGTCATTATTGACGATCAGAACAACATGACAGGGAGTAGTAAGTGTCTCCCTCTTGGATAGCTATACCCGCTATAAATATGTGTCTTTTTCTAACTTTAAATTTTTGTTATTTAAAGTGAGCACATGACTAATAGTCATGTGCTCACTTTAAATAACAAAAATTTAAAGTTAGAAAAAGACATATGCAAATCACACATCAACATTTATAACGGACATCATCAATTCATGGTGTAAGAGGACATATTATGAACTGTCATCAGAATCGTTTAGAAGGAAATAAATGTGTATGAGTTTACACATATACATGCATTTTTAAAAATATAGTAAAATTGTAATAATTACTTTAAATTACAAATTTCATTTTGGTGGGGGTTTTTTATTTTTAACTTTCGATCAATTTCAAAGTGAGCAACAGATGAAGTTTAAAAAAAATTAACAGATTTCATGAGATTTACTCATTATATTAAAAAAAATCAACAGATTTCATTAGATTTACTCATTATACTGTATAAAAGCACGACGGAGAAAAATGTTACGACAGTTTTCACTATTCTAGAGTGTCGAATCAACCGAAGGTCAATGCATGTCAATTCGAAAATAAGAGTCAAATATAAAAGTACAAGAAAGTAACTAAATCATAAAATCAATAATTGTTTTGCTTACGCATACATACATACATACATACATACACACAATCATATATACATACCATATGATGTTTATATGTCGTTATCTATCACAGTGCTTTTAATTTGACATTTGTATTTAAGTAACTTGCATTGACTTTCGGTTGATCCGACATTCAATATTGTAGTTTGTGCTTATATACAAGTATATATAAGATAGATAGCTAGGTAGGTCGGTAGGTAAGAAGGTAGGTGAGTGGGCGGGTGGGTGGATGAATAGATAGATAGATAGATAGATAGACAGACAGACAGACAGACAGACAGATAGATAGATAGATAGATATATAGATAGATAGATAGATAGATAGATAGATAGATAGATAGATAGATAGATAGATCTTTTATGATTATAATAATTTAGTGAAGTTAGGCTTCTCCTTGTATGATGTTAGGTTTTAAGTATTTTTCTATTCTAATATTATAAGACTAGGCAGAGGACGCCTCTGTCTGTCCTCGGAGCAGCGGAATACCTATTATATAGCGACCCCAGGAATTAGGGGTCCCGCAAACCAGATGTTGCTCGTTATCTATACAAAGAGGATGATAATAGCGCCTCTTCATTAGCAACATCATGTCATAGGTAATGCATTGAAGACCCACTCAAATTCCGAAAAAAAAAAATGCCCTAACTGCAATAAATGTGATATCTGTGGTTATAGACAGACGAAATGAAATGGAATTGTGTAGGGCTTTTTTTACAGATGAAAAGTAGAGACAATGTGTTTCAGAGTTACATAATAAGTACTTTTAATAGATCATTATCATTTTTTCATGTCACATAAAATCTATAAATAACAAATTAAAACACGTAACAATTTGTTTGATATTACTAGTAGACATTTTCAGACTCGTTGTTTGGGACATGCTTGTCTCTGGAAATGTTATGTCCGTAGTAGCAGCAAATACAATTTTGATGTTCAGTCATATCAGTTTTAGTTGGATTTATATTGGCTTGCTTCTCATAAGATAAATTCAAAATTTCCAAAATAAAACTTTAAAAAGTTGAAACTAATATAACATATAGAAAACATTTTATCCAACATAAAGATAAAGATAATACATTTCCCACAATTAAAAAGAAAATAAATAACTGTCAGAGTATATGATCAAACACTCTCAAGATTTATGGGCGTGGAAAAGCTAAAAGCGCCACCTATTTTTGAAATGAAGGGAGTTAATTGGTTGAGCGTTTGTTGGGGAGCTTGATGTACATACGGTACGTCTTAATGAATGCGAAGCTGGTGTGGGAGGGATATCAAGACACACGTTTCTATAAACACCATACTCTCCTCTACTCTATGTTTGTGATATCGGTTTCCCGATTCTTGACTCCTAACCCTGGCACTAGTAAAGCTGTAGGAGTAGTCTCTCTATATTCTGTCCGACTTTAAGGGAAAACAACAGCCATTTCGACCATTTTCTGAAGATAACGAGTTATAACTGTAGCCGTTTTATACATTTTGTGTCTGTATACACCACAGTTCTGAAAGGAGTGCTAGCCACAACAACATCCGAATTCTCCAATCATTTCGTATTGTTAAACTTAGTTTCTTTTTCATAAATTCATGAGGCATGGACTAATTTACCGGTTTTTATTTACTATTATTTTTGGAGAGGTGGTGCAGTGACATACATCTATAACACTGTGCACGGTGTGACACCATTTCCTCTGCTTTGGGAACCATCAGACTTTTTTTGGACTGCTGGAGAGAATTTAGTACACACACTGATTACTGAGTGACCTAGACTTTGAACTCATGATTTAGAAAGTGTGTGAGGAAAATGAGTAGTTATAACATAGCTACTTCTGAGCATCATCACTTTGGAGCCAGTTTTGACAAAGTCGCCGCCTATCATAACGCTCTTCAGAACAGCAAAGCCAATTTTTCTGTGAGTCATTTATTAGACTTAGAGGAATTACCCAGTGAGAACTGTGCCATGTTCGCCAACACTGACCCTCAGCCCGGCCTACCAACGCAAGCATGTACACCCTCCCTTAATGGTGGAGTCAATCCTAGCATCACAGACCTCGGGGACGAGTCACCGTCTCCCAACCACGATCGCAGCCTTAATGGTCAACAGTCGCCAGATATGAATAATTCAAGTAAGTTACTGTCCAATTTTAGAGCAAGAGTAGTTAATTGGTCGCTAGATATGAATAATTCAAGTATGATAAGCAAGTCGATTTGAATTTCTAGAGCTTTAAAGTTTACTGGTGTTTAAACAATTAAATTTCGATTTAACATCTCAGATGTATAACAACTGGAATAAAACTTATTAAAACAATAATAATAATAATAATAATAATAATAATAATAATAATAGTGAAAAAAAAGTAAATATATAATCTTTCGTTACTATCGGCATTATTTTTGCTTAAATATAAATATTGATTACAAAACAAAAAGGTAATAATAAAATCCAAAATCTGTTACCATGTACATATCATCTTTTTGAAATAATTTAAAAAGGAAATGAGATGTGCTGCAATTTCATTCACAAAACTCTTACTCTCGGTAAAAATGTCACAATCACTTTATGTCAAATGAACAGATGAAATGGAAGCATGGTTCTTGTTACGACGGTAGAATCGCTGTTACCTGACGAAAGGGCTTCCATTAATCCAGTTAATTCGATACAGATTCCTGAAGTGGTTTGAATTATATGCAATTAAAGCCATGTAAACAACGTATCTAAATAAACAGTCAACACAGTGGTGTGCAGAAAACGTTTTGCTTCGATCCATCGCTTTCGAAATTTCCGCTTCAATTGTTAAAAAAAAAATCAAACTAAATGAAAGTTAGTTTTATATAGTAACGTCTTGTATACTATATCCATGTGAATTGAACATGTGCCTTTCATGAGATTTCTGTTATCTTAACTGCTATATCCGTAAGTACAAATGATTTATGTTTTAATAACCATAACACTCCGGTACTATCTCATCTTTTTTGTTTTATTGATTTGTTTTAATTTCATAGAGCAACATTAATTATAAGTACTATACTCTGATAGTGTAAGTATGAATAAAGTTTCCTTCAAAGTAAGTGAAATCCATAATTAAATTTACAAGAAAGCATAGTTTACGTGCATGTATATCGGTATCTACACAAATTAATGATAAATGAATTTATAGATTTCATGGAAGTAAATTTTTTTATTAATTTAAAGTAAGATACGCTTGTGAAATAATCCATAATATAATAAATTCTTAAACAGAATACATATAAAATTTTAAAATACTATTTTTGATTAATATAATCTTGACATTAATACAATTTAATATTTTATATATATATTTATCATTATTGTAATATTTTAATGAAACTCTATCACGTCATTTTTAATTGTACACGTGCTGTATAGGTCTACGTCATTTCTTACAAAAAGTGCACATGAACATCTCAAATCAGAATTTATATTTTACAAATAAAATTACAATATCTATAAATGAGGTCTAAACGTCATCTATTCTACGAAATATTAACACTATTCGTTCTATATAATATTAAAACTAATACAAACACAGCATTTACTTGGAGAACGGAGAACTCCCAACTCTGTGCTCGGAAAAACATGCTGTTGTATATTGGGGATTATTGACTTGGTAGGCATTGATCTGTCTGACGATATGGAAAACTCCCGCTGGTATGCTAGACACACAGATCGGATATGCTACATACACTCTAGTTTTGAAATCGGACACCGATCATCTGATGATCTTAATTGGCAAATAAACATGTAAATATTTATTGATGTATATCATGTACAAGGACCAGTTACATCTCTACTAAAGCCTGGCCACATGTGTTCTCAGGGGAATATACAGTAATGTTTATTGCTCGTATGCATTTCTGCACATAGAAAAATACCAAACCAACCTCGTGAAATGTATTTTGGGAACATTGAAATCCCTTTTTACAATTTAAGTCTGTCGAATAAGGGAGAGAGTACGGCCCTTAGTATTCAATATAAAAAATCTTTCTTTTAGAAAAACAATGTCTTAAGTTGTGTTTTAAACGAGTTGTGCTTGAAGAAAAATCTTAAGGATTTGCCCCCACCTCCCCTAATAAAAATTGATTAAATTAAATAAACTACACACACGTGGCGGTCAGAGTAAGTCCGTCCTGCAGATAAAATTGCCTTCCATGAATTTAATTCATTTACTCATGTGAACCCTGATCTTGTATATAACGCGTGTTATCGCTGAATTAATTAAAACAATGTTGATAAGAATTGGGCTTGTGAAATTGGATACAATACAGAATTATAAATGGCTATCTCGTTCCCTGCTCCGTATGTGATATGGTTTGTTTGTGAAGCTAGTTTACTTGACGTCAAACTTGCGCTCCTTTCTTTAGGATGGAGACACGGGGTCACGTGAGATGGCGATCTGGGTTGTCTGATTTTTCTGGATCAGAACTGTTAGAGGAACGAGTGTTGTTTTGGTGCATAATCTAGCAGAACAGTAGTTAGGACAAATTAGAAAAATTAATCATGGTTACAAATATGAGTTTTATTACAAATATAAGTTTTCAAGGGAATGAAGGTAGTAATCTATTCATTCTAAACTTAATCATAATTTTTAACAAAATAGTAAGGGAATTATTTAAAAGTACCCCTATATAATTAACGTAAATACCGTATATGTATATGGGGGGTTGTTTTGTTGGGTTTTTTTTCCACTAAAAACCATAATTGAATTTAAAAACACGTGTATTCATATTACCCGTTTTTCTTTAAAAACAAAATGAGACATTTTAATATTTTCTAAAGTCTACAATAACCAACCAACTCATTTTCTCTGATTTTCCGCAAATTCGTAAGATAAAACTTTTTCATAATGGAGACTAAAGTGTAAATGTTTTGTATGAATGTTTATTGTACGATAACTCATTAAATACACCTGGTTTGCATCAGTTTGACTTTTATAGAATTACTGCCTTCGAATTATTCTTGAGACATACATTTCTGCACAGTTACGAAATTAAATTGACTGTATTTCACTTATAGTATAAGCATATTTATTTAGCATGCTGTGTACACCTCCATTAAAAATGATAAATTATGCTCTCAATGAAATAAGTCATCTAGAAAGATTTGCAGTGAACTTTTGTTTCAGTGATCTGTTTCTCGCATTATACGCTTCATTTTTCAATAAGCACGTGTCTTTTGTTTATCAACAGAATAGGAAAACGTTTACTTACTTTATAGATAAACTCAGGAGTGAATATCATGATGATGGCAGAGGCGATGGCATATGGACAAGCAACTGTGTACATCATACGATAATTATATCTGGTTTTCCCCTCGATAACAATTAAACTGGGAAATATGCAAATTAACCTTTAAGCCAAGTCAAGATAATATTCATTGTATTACAAAATATGTTTTAATTCGAAGGCCTCTTGCAAATCGAACCAGGGCCCAAATAGCCCTAATTGCCAACCAACAGCATTGAACTCATGTCATAATTATGGGTACTTGGATATATAAATACAGATTAACAAAGATGAGGATGGAGAGGGGTGTGGAGAACAAATCAAACACTGAATGACTAAAATACCAATAGTGTTACCTCGGCAAATAAAAGAGTCATTCCCAGAAAGGAATGAAAAATGTATCAAATGTGTTTTGTGAATTCGATAATTACGATTATAAATCGCTCCTTCCCTTGCGGTGTATCCAATGCCTTTTTGAAGGATAACTTCCTCCTATCTGCAAGCATTCAGCAAAGTTGACTTTTATTCGCAGAGTATAATGGTTCATTGAGAAATTTAATTGAATAAACCCAAAATGCCAATCAAGCACGGTTGTTTAATACGGCGAGACAGGCTATACGCCTGAGTAACAAGTGCGAACACATTGATGGATGTAACACAATCGCAAATTTATTAGAAAATGTTAAACACGATTAATTGAAAAGTTTTTTATTGACCACACATTATAGAAAAATTTCGCTGAATGTCTCAAATCTGACTCTTTCTATCAATTATCACGATTTGTTGATACTGCTATAGTATTTTACAATATAGGCATGAAATTCATCATTGTCCAAACTGCCATCTAGCGGTGATAATGCATGATATAGTGTACTTTTATTTCTTGCCTTATCATTTTCTGGGGATACATAATTTTGCCTTGTCGGAATCCACAGTGTAACGAGGGCCGTACATAACATTAATTCTCATGTAGAATCATGCCTATGCCAAAATGTCGGCGTAGGGTCGTTCATACCCAGAACGTGACAAACGTCACCCTCCACATGACTTTTTGATGTTATTTATAGGTTCCATGTTAGCAGCAACGTTGGATCGATTGATGCTAAGATAATGCATTACCAATTTATTGATTTATTAGATTTCATTAAGAGGTATCATGGGCAAAATCAAATATAATTTGGCCTTTATCCTATAAAAAAAAATCAAATCCTGGAGTTGGATTTTGATCATAATTGTGCATATTGGAGGTCTTCCTTCCGCTTAGATGAAGTTCTATACCTAAAATTGTTCTGTGTTGGTCTGAAATAGGAAGTGGTTCAAAGAATGGTAATTATCGAGTAATCTGATTGGCTAATCTGTTGTAGGCAGAGCGAATATGTTATTGTAATATTTCACTGAATCTGATTGGACAAAAATTTTTGATTAATCTATAATATAACATTGATTCTGCTGTTAAATCGTGACTTTTAATATTATTATCTTAAGATATAGTTTTATAATTTGGCAAAGTCTTGTTTTACATTAGAAATTAGGTATGTAATTGGGGTGATTTTCTCAAAATTAAGGTCGCTTACCTATAGTTAACTGATAAAATTTTGATAGATAAGGCGTTGAAAAACATTTTTGTTTGTGGCTTATATAAATCTATGATAAAATATTTCGTTATTCTTGCTGAAAATTCAGAAATATACCAGTGGTTTCTATGGGTACACGGATTTTTTTTCACAATGATTTACCATGAAATCAAGTACCTTTATAATACCGTTTACAAATCATTATGAGTATCTCAAAGCAAACGTAACCACCAATCCTACTGTCCTTTTCTAACTTTAAATTTTTGTAATTTAAATTACAAAAAGTACAGTTAGAAAAGGACACTACAATAACCATCTATATCGTAACATATATTAATCAATGGGAAACATACTGAAAAAGTAATTAAATTTTTTTACGGTATGCACTTTCTCTAAAGGAACATTAAATAAGCTATCAATATACTATTATCAAGTACAGGGCGATCCGATCGCGACTTGAATTTCGCACGATTCGTCTTTTTCTAAGAAGCTTCTGGCTACTCTTCAGTGTAGGAAAACATTTCTGGTTGAGTGGTAGTACATGTGTGGTTGACACATGTGCGACTTGCTGGAGCCAAACCAAGTAACAGTTCCCCACTCTCTAGACTACCTTACATCCGTTCTCATAGAGCTAGCATCTTACCAAGCAAATCCTCTTGAAACAGCAGATTTTCTTTGGATAAATCGGCGACTAAACATGTGGTTACTCGAAAACGAATATGCCGCAAGTTACAAGATACCATGCTAAAATGAATCTAAAGAAAAAATTTATTATAGAATTCAGTTTGACTGGACGGAATCTTTATTTCGTTTTATATGTTGGACTTACCCCCTCAGGAAATATAATTTTGATATCTGTCGGGTACAGACCCCTGGCCGGTATACCAATCTGGATCCGGGCGTGTTGTGACGGAGAATAAAAACGCCTATACTAAAATGGATTTTTTGCAGAGTATTTTGTGATCATATGGGACACACTCGAACATATGGAAATACGCAATCCAGTGTGGCCTATTGGATAAGGTACTCTGTTCGTGTCCGAAAGGTCCCGGGTTCGACTCCCGTCCGGTGTTCTGTTTTTCGGATGAGACAGTAAAAAGTATCGTGTCACGGTGGGCGTCGCACGTAAAAGATCCTTCACTGCTTTGGATGGGTACGTTGTAAAAGGGTTATATTTGTATGCAATGCATCAGGCAGATGTCGTCACTATGCACGTGTAATAAACGTGGAGTGACGAAAAACGATATGCAATCAATCAATCAATCAATGGGAATACGCAGTTGCGTTCACGTAGTTTTACAGAAAGGGAAAGGGGGGTGTTGTATTTCACTCCGGATCACACTCGAAAATCGCATCACTATAAAGGTTAACAATTCAAAGAACACAAGATGTATTTGGCCCTTCGTTCCTTGGTCTCCATGTCGCCATCAGGACTTTGCTTTAAACGCACTAGGAGTCTAAAAGCAGTACCAAACCATGACTTTAAAAGTGCGTCCACAACATCTGGCCTCTGGATACGCCCCTGAATTGTCATTCGACATAACGGCTAAGCCGAAAAAAAAAAATTGGATGAACTCATGTGAGATTAAATACATATTTCTTCAGATTTGTATTTTCCCAGATTTTGATAATAGACACATATAGATTCAGTGAACTCGATTGTAATAAATATAAAACATATATACCTTCTATGAATAAATGTGATGAGATGTTCTGTGTAACCTTGACAAGAAATCTCACTTTTCTGCAATGTACGCATTAAGTATAAGTACTTAAGTATTAATAAAAGTAAGATAAGTATAAACTATTACACCATTTCTATTTCTTATCTGGACTTCCGGTCCTTCCCTGAGCTGTAGGAATCTTTAACGTAAAATTCAAGGTTCCATATCGTGATACGAGACCTGAAATTTTACACTCATTCAAAAGACAGGACACCGATGAGCTACCCACGGGACTCGAGCTTGGGACCTTTTGGTCATGAGTCAAGCACCTAACCGAATAGGCTACACATTCTCCAACATCAACACCATCATGGACATCAGTCAACTTTTATTAATGTGAAGTCACTCTAGCCTCACATTCTAGCATTAGAACGTAAAATTAAGTTAACCTTCAGTTCATTAGATTATTGTAAGGTTCTGTGCCATTTTGTGTTTTGAAGCTGTCAGATTTATGATATAATCCGAGGTACAAGATCAGAGATTATGACTGAGCTTCAACATGCGAACATACTAAACATTCAGACACCATCACTCAACAACGGGTCTCAATAAGAAGCGACCGTGCATCTTGTATCCAATTAAAAGTGAAAACACAAGTGATAAGCGAGAGGCAGAGAATTTGGAAGCATTACAGACTATTACCGGCTATTACAAACTCTTCATTTATCTCGCAGTAGGGGAAATTCCCTTTCATTTGCTAAACACACCAGGCCATATCTTCCTAGAGAGTAAAAAGTACTACCTATTCTCTTCTGCACATGCCAGCAGACGATCACTGCTAGGCGCAGAAGACCCCAGAAAAGGATCCAGATTGTAGTCACAGGGGGTTTATTAGTCAGAATATGAAATTAAACAGCATGGTGCTCATCATTCTGTTGAAAGTTTCTCTGTTTGTTGTTTTTCTAAGGAATTCGTGATCCACGTTTTGCTAGGTAACAAAGTGTCTGTTTTATGGAATAGTCTTTCTTGTGCAGTAAACCAGATGATGTTTGGTGTGTACACATCCGAATTCATATTCCTTTGTAGCTTAATTACAATTATATGCGATTAAACAGACAATTTACTTTCCACACCGATGATAACTGTGCTTCTGGTTGGAAACCGTGTTGAAATTGCATTGAATGTTACCAAGCAAAGTATACACGTGTTCAGAATACATGCAATAAAAGACTTATCAACACCGTATCATTTATCATGGCGACAATGACAAAAACAGAAAGTATACATAATATGACGTAACAGATTTTTATCATAAAGCATGCCGTGCACTGGTGGTTCAGTTGACTGATTCAGAATATTTCCAGTCATATGGCGACATGGAAGCAGAAGGTCACTGATGTCTTACTCTCAGTAATACATGAAGGTGCAATCCGGGAATCGAGCACGGACCACGTGCACCGTGAGCCTCTCTTTGGACCCAAGATCGTGTAGGTTGTACATGTACCGCAAACGTTGTGACCTACAGGTGGAGTCTGTGCCCTGTATTGGATCTGTTTTCCAGTAACTTTCCTTCCTTTGTCGCGGGTCATCCTCTTACAATGGGATATTTTTAACTTCTTGAAAACTGCCACTAGACTAGTTATCACTCAATTTCATATGAAACATCGTTAGGATAGATTATGTGTGAAATACACGATACCTGTATCCCTAGGGATTTAGGCGGCACCAATACTGATAGATTATGTGCTAAATACACGATACCTGTAGCCCTGGGATGTAGGCGGCACCAATACTGATAGATTATGTGTGAAATACACGATACCTGTATCCCTAGGGATTTAGGCAGCACCAATACTGATAGATTATGTGTGAAATACACGATCCCTTGTACCCCTAGAATTTAGGCGGCACCAATACTGATAGATTATGTGTGAAATACACGATCCCTGTACCTGTAGGGATTTGAGCGGCACCAATACTGATACATTATGTGAGAAATACACGATCCCTTGTACCCCTGGAATTTAGGCGGCACCAATACTGATAGATTATGTGTGAAATACACGATCCCTGTAGCCCTAGGGATTTAGGCGGCACCAGTACTGGTAGATTATGTGCTAAATACACGATCCCTGTACCCCTGGGATGTAGGCGGCACCAATACTGATAGATTATGTATGAAATACACGATACCTGTATCCTTAGGGATTTAGGCAGCACCAATACTGATAGATTATGTGTGAAATACACGATCCCTGTACCCTTGGGATTAAGGCGGCACCAATACTGATAGATTATGTGTGAAATACACGATCCCTGTACCTGTAGGGATTTAGGCGGCACCAGTACTGGTAGATTATGTGTTAAATACACGATCCCTGTACCCCTGGGATTTAGGCGGCACCAATACTGATAAATAATGTGTGGAATACACGATCCCTCTACCTGTAGATATTTGTGCGGCACCAATACTGACAGATTATGTGTGAAACACACGATCCCTGTACCCCTGGGAACTAGGCGGCACCAATACTGATAGATAATGTGAGAAACACACGATCACTGTATCCCTTTGATTTAGGCGGCACCAATACTGATAGATTATGTGTGAAAAATACACGATCCCTGTACCCCTGGGAATTAGGCGGCACCAATACTGATAGATTATGTGTGAAATACAAGATCTCTGTAGCCCTAGGGATTTAGGCGGCACCAATATTCAAATCTTAATAAAAGTCTTTTCCTGAATATCTGTAAGAAAACAATTATATGTAGTTATAACGAAGATGAAAATGCTACCAAAATTTGTGAAATTAATGTACTCCAGGCACAGGGATCATCCCCCTCGACAAAAAAAAAAAAAAAAAAATGTATGGTCATTATAACTTTATAGTGATGATGTACTTAGTCTCAGTAAGTGTCTGCTTTACACTAATAATAAAAAAGTCCAGAAATGGGTAAAAAAAGAGAACACGACAGAGATATCAGATTTATGATCAAATCTTATATTTTACAATTCTGATGGATTTCTTCTTTAGTATTGAAGTTATCCTGCTGAAACATTCCAGACTGACCTCATAGATCGACAAGTCATATGCATCATATCTAAGAGAGCTTTTTTTTCAAGAAGTGTTGTTGTTGTTGATATTGGTGGGGCTTTTTCTTCTTCTTTGCTTCGAGATCTATTAATGCATTTCCACGTCTTTTCGGAAATTTTCAGTTATTTCTTTGCTTTTCATTTTAGAATGTTTATGAAACATCCATTTTGAAAATTAGTAGTTGCTCTAGATAAGGGAAATAAATGATAATGTTAAAAACTGAGTTAAAATATAAAGATAAAAAAAATATTAAGTTTTTTTTTTTAAAATGAAGAAACGAAGAAGGTGCATTATTGCAGGTTATATGTATAGTTCAACAGACCTGTTGAGAGCTAATGGAAAGGTTTTCATGAAACTTGACAGAAATAAAGTTTTGATACTACGCGTACATGTTCAAAGAAGTCCATATGACTGTTTCGTATGTAAAATGTGAGTGCATATTTGCCGTACATAGCGAGCACATGATCGCAGGGGTCAAGATAAAATAATGAACCTATATCGTATCGGATTTCACGGAAATCGGTCCCTTGCGCCCTCTCTATCACCAATCACCATGGACTGGTGTCGAGGTTATGGATAAGCATTTCATGTGAGTATATGCAGAATTCCACGAACGAAAAAGCCATTCATCAAACCTCTTCTGCCATATGGTGTAGTGTATATAGGCAAAAACAATATGAGTTTTGCCTCGATGTTGTGTGTATGCTGCTAGTGTAAATGAACCCTATCCAAATGTGATTTTTTGTTGTAAATATCTCCGTCGTTTTCCCTCAGAAATGACACTTATAGCCCAATATTTGGGAACGCAATATCTTCATTGGAAGATGCGATACTGCTATAAGGTGTATTTAATATCAAGGCGTGTTTTATTGAACGAATAAACAGTAAAATGTGGAAACATACACTCCTCTGTTTTGTCATGTGCGTTTGCCATTTTAAATAACTCTGAGATTATGTAAGCGTGTGATTGAATTGCCTTCTATTGCTAAATAATCTCATTTGAACATGAGCAAAAGACAAGGGTTATGTAACATTATGGTTTTTATAAAAATCCTTCATTACTCTTGTTTTTTTTTTCAACGATAACCCTCTTCCTTAGTTTATTGTACTAGCCGTTCTCTTGATTGTAGATTTTCTCAGACATAAACTTTTGTTGAACTTATTTTGTAATTTGTTGTTGCTTTTATCTTTCGATAGGAGAGTTTCGCAATTGCGCAATCAAAGCTGGATATATAGACAAAATAACCCACTATTCCTTATAAAAATGAATCAGAATAAAATAAACATTTGACGTACCAATGATCTATATAATGCTTAGAACACAAACACTTACACAGTTTTACAAATACTGTCCGTATTTATATTACATGTATTTTCAAATCAAAATAAATTTACATTCTGAATAAATGTCCAGGTTAAAGGATTCCTTGATACAGATCAAATCTAATAAGATTATAGAACGAACAAAGAATTTTTCTAATACATTTTTGAAGGCATTTTAAGTTTTAGATTAAATCTAATTAATAAACCATTAGTATTTTAGTATCTTATAGGTAAAACCATAGTAAATGCCGTTTTATAGGGCCCCATGTTAAATTACCAAACTTTGCACCAAGATTTACTCAATTTCTATATCTTAATTTTACATAACCCATATATCAAATTGTTTGCCATCCCCTCTTCTATCAAAATTGTAACACCTTAATTTTGAGAAAATGTTGCTGGCAGAGAGTCACCTCCAAAAACCTGTCAAATTTCTTTTTTGACAAAATGAAAAAAAAAAAGCAACGAAACATTGGAGTAATGATAATAAAATTCATGACTTTACAATAGAATCAAAGTTAATATAGCCCTAAGCAGTTTTAATTAATAATCTTTGTCCTATTTTACTGTCTCAATAAATTCGTAACTTTTTGAAGTCGTTATTGAAAGAACATATCATATTCTTCTACACATATTAAGATTTAAAAACTGTATGTAGACCTGTAATGCAACTCTAAAACTAAAAACATAATACATGAAATAATAATAAAAATCACTAACAACAATATTAATAAACTGAATGAATGACAAACACCGAACAAAACAAATAGACTGAATCACACGACAAACTCCACCCCAGGAACAATAAAACAGAAAAACGTTGCAATCACGATGTTCAGCTAAGGAAGTTATCTGCTTGCTGTTAACACAATGCAGTCAGATGGACATAAATTATATAATAAATTTGATGAAAATAAACAACAAATATTCACATATAAATAGATGACAGATCCACCATTACTTTAGTCTTCACAGCACGAGGTCCTCCATTTGTAAGACTAGATATCCAAGTCCAATTTTCAGGAATTATGTTTTTCAATGCAGTTTATTTGTTTCTTTAATTCTTGAAGATGATTCATGAATTCTTTGGCTTTGATTTATGTAATACAGAAAGAGTACAAAGTAGTTGTTCATTTCACTATAGAACACGAAAGGCCTTCGCTGGGGTTTTATTCAATTACACAGACATCAACACCCCTCCCACCCTTTCCAAATAATAGAAAAGAAAACTTCATGAAATTTCTGAGATGATTTCGCCAACATCTTTTGAAATAGATACCGTTCTAGAATATATTGGCATGTGATATGTACGTCGTGGCCAGTTATCATTCTCGGTGATTAATTTCTTCAGTTTCACAGATGTACCACTGGTCTCTGAAGAACTATACAGTGACAAGTGCCATATCGTGCATTGATGAAATCAGCGATGGCGCTTTACCACAGCGTCTATTTTGGTTAGACCCCCTGGGATTTAAAACGAGTAATCATGAAATACATGCTCTGCAATTGTCAAAATATTTTGCTCTAAAATAATGTCAGAACTAGAACATATAAATCATGTTAATATATTACTTTAAAATATTTTACGTGGACATTGACTTTTTACCGTTTGCAATATATTCATAATTTTGCAGTAAACAGTATACAGTGTTCACTTAACTATTTCCTGTTACACGAAGGGCATTTATGCGTCGCAAAAATGCAAGAAACATCTGGCTCCAACATGCGACAGCTTCAAAATTCCAATCGTGGAATCGTAAAAGATATTCATAAATATGCAAAAAGTTGTGCTCATTGTGAGCATATGTACAATCTTATGGTACATAATTTAGAGAGAGAGAGAGAGAGAGAGAGAGAATTGATGGGAACAATGAAAATCAGTATCTGCTTTTGTTTTAAGATTTCTACCAGTCTTTGATAGTTCAGTTCCATAATAAATTGAACATTTGAATTTTTTGTGATTTTTGGCTTGGTCACTATGTTAGTATCAGTGATGTGTTACATTATAAGTAAATTTCAAATGAATTCAAATGAAAAACATTATCCATTTTGAATAATATGCATACCGGTTGTGTACTGTCATATTTAAAAAAAAAATCATTTCCATGAAATTAAAAGATGAGATATTAAAACAAGCATTACTCCAGAGGAATCTGTTATACAGAATGTTAAAACCAGAGGCGAGAAGCAAATATATCTAGACATGTAAACATTTTCCTTGACATCCGCATAAACGTTACAAAGAAAAGCAATTAAAAAAAAAGAAAAGAAATGAAATTTTATTTTTTACATGTCCAGACGATACGTGTAGATGAAATTTATATTTTTAGAATCTGCAAGGTTCGGATCGATAATTTTATTTTCACAACGAACTCTTTCTTGAAATCTCGAACGTTATTAACTTTAAGACACACTCCGGTCGATATAAAATCAACAGACACAGAACATCGAAAACCAATTTCAGAACGAATTATTTAAATGCGAAACGTCAAACAGGTAAATTCACTAAATAAATAACAAGCTCATTTATTCTTCTAATATTTCGAAAAGCAAATAAAACTTGTAGTAGCGCCTAAGATTGGAGTATCTTTTTAGTTTTATTATCATGGTGGCTGAGATAAGAAAATTACTTCTCTCGTAAACTTGATATTTGAGCAACAGTGTATAAGCTAAGCGTATCTTCATCCATGTCAGAATTGAAACAGAGATCTATTTAGACTGATTTATGAGTCGGAGAGGGAAAACAAACTCTTAGAAAATTACCGAAATGGAGCGTTTTTAGACAGCGGTCAGGTCGGTGGCATCGCAATAGGGTGGTCGATATGATAAACAGAGGAAGGTAAAAAAAAAAAATCCAAAACACGCACAGACATTATTAAGAATAAATATATTGTAAGGGGGTATATCTACTGTCATAGTTTTGTTTTTCAATGTCATCTGTCAATCTTATATGCTGTTTTCAAGACATAAATAACAATTGAAAGGATGAATTGATAAAAGAATGAATTAATAAGAGAGTGAAAGATTAAAAAGTGATAAATTTTCCCATCATATTTAAACTGTTCAGTTTTGCTCCTTAACAAAAACGAATGCGTTTATCAAGCTCAGTTAATGAAGGGCGAGATACATAGGTAATATCAGGACGCTATTGTTGAGTTATTATTGTGATATCGAATGCTATAGGAGTCGCATGAAGGCACTATTAAAGCCGTGTAGAGTAACCGATCAACACCATTAAAAACTTGTAAAAAGCTTGAGTAGGATCTGAGGCGCCTTTGAAGACAAGCATATGTATAGGTTTGCTCCACGTGACACAGTGAGTGCGGTAGTCACGGTTGGTGAATTATAGAGGAACAGAGGTTAAGCAGGCGATGTGAATTCTCTACACATATTGCTGCCTGGCATGTAAGCGCTGTAGAAATGCCGCGTCTAAAACAACATTTGTTTTGCCCACATCTCTCTTGTCACGTCCAAGAATAACCCGGAGATGTTAAAACAACAATGCTCAGAGCAAAGAGCGCTTGAAGTGACCATCAATCTCATTCCTGTATTACCACAGGAACCATAGACTCAATATCTGTGTAAAATGTCAAATAAAGGGGGGCGTAAATAAATATTTTCAAATATACTCATGTCACTTGAGATCGACGATGATTGTTTGTCTGAAATTTACCAAAAAAACCTAATATCTACTCATGACTGAGTCGTCAGTACACGTGGACGGCATGTACTCATGATTGCGTGGGCCAGTACACGTGGATGACACGTATTTATAATTGAGTCGGACAATATATTTAGACGGTATGAACTCATGATTGAGGTGGCCAATACATGTCAACGGTATATACTCATGAGTCGACTAGTGCACG